>CAJQZJ010000098.1:93905-125707 GCA_907164525.1 Lophiomys imhausi | reverse complement strand
ATCTCTCCCTTGTCCATGCCACCAGAGGGCCAGCTCACTCACATCTCCCAAATATGCAGGGTCTGCTCTCCTGAGTACTGCAGCTGGTTATAGTCAGCATCAGCTCTCCTGCTGTCATACCTCTAGGGTCAGTTTTCTCATGATCCCCAGGTCGGGGGTGGGCCAGTTCTGCACAATCCACAGACATCAGCCTGTCCTTTGATGGCAGTCCAGACCAGGGATGTCCACCTGGCTTTGGTGGCTTCAGGGACATGGACCCAGATATTGCCCTTGTTGCTTTCAGAGGCCAGGACCCCACCATGGTCGTAGATGGCATCACCACATCAGATTGTTCCTCACTACTCTCAAATCTCCAGTTCTGCCACTCTTTGTTGTGCCTACATCCTTCTATTTCTCTTTCTCTTCCCTTTCTCCACCACTTACTTGCTCCTCTAGTGGTGCCTAGAGTCTCTGAGTGTCTGACTTGTCCCAGAAGTGTTCTCAGGCTCCACTTGTGCATTTCTTACTATGTGGCAACTGGCAGAGGTCATCTTCAGTATGGTCTGACACCCCTCCCCCCCAGGCTTCAGTGGTACCAGAGTGGTGTTCATTTCAGGCTATCTCCCTGTCCAGGTCCCATGGTAGCAGTCTGGTGGTTGTCTCAGGCTCACACTTTGTCCAGCTCTCCCAAGTTGACATCTTCCTGGGGTTCGTGGTGCCCTACAGGCTTCTTCTAGTGTCTGACTTGCTTCCTGTGCTTGGAGCCCATCTGGCACTTGCCTGGTGCTGGATTGGTGGTTGTCACAGGTTAGCTCCCTGTCTGGGCCCCACCCATGCAACTGAACTGGTGGTGGTCTCAAGGTTTTTTTTTTTTTTTTTCAGGGGATATTAGGATATTATTCATTCAGATGTTCAGAGGTCAGGACACTGAATGTAGACATAGCCTCTCTCCTCTCTGTTATCTACTGATACACATGTGACATAGCAGTCACTTCTGCAGTGCCTCTAGAAGCAGGGTTATCTTGCTTCTTAATCTCATTCCCTTAAAGGTTTCCTGAAGGAACTATCTCAAGTTACATACCTAAGAATGCTCATTTCAGGATCTGTTTCTAAGAAATGCAAATTATAATAGGCCTCTAAGGAGAATCAGGTAGCTTATTATCTCAGAACTGTCCCTATCTCAGAACTGTCCTCATCTCAGAACACTTAGAATTTCTCCACACCCATAGAATGTAACATTGTAAGACTGGGTACTTTGCTGTTTTACTTAATACAATATTGCCAGCTCCAACTATATATAGTACTTAAAACATAATAGATGTTTCATGAATATTTCCGAGAAAGTAATTAAATAAAAAAACAAATAACACAGCTTTATAAATAACTCATTCTTACTTCCTTATTTAGTTTTTAAATGTATATGCATGTAAAACAAAAAAGGCCCTTGAATATGCATTGATTTCTAATAAGTCAAAATGTATATGCCAACAGCTTAACATGAGTTACAAGGACCTTAACCTATGCTGTAACTGGTTGTTTCTTCTGACCACTAAAGTGACCTCACCTTAATTTATTAAATTTTGTCATTATAACTCATTTCAAAGTCCCAGAAATGTCTATAATTTCCTTTATACTCAACATTATTCTGTCTGACTTGAAGCATAATTTCCTTAATATTCATATTGCTGACTCTTTCTACCCGTCATTTCTCAGAATATCTATGACTTGCTCATAGAAACATAGGTTATATAGTATGGATGTGACCATTCTCTACAACTTTATATTTATACTAGCCTTCCAAGATAGGTTTGGAACATAGTAGGTAGGGACTTGCTCTCCATTGTGTGTCCAGTTACCTGAAGTCTGACACAGAGTTGAGGTTTGACATTCATGAAAGAAACAGAACTAGGAAAATCGTTCAGTTTTACTTTCTCTTACATGCTTTCTAAATTTGTCACAAGTTAGCTTTAATTTTTAATTTAAAAACCTGTATTTTGGAGAAGATTTCATCCTCAGGTCCAGTAACTGAAAAACTGTGCAATTTGATATTACTTTTTTTAACAATTAGAGATGTAACAGAGATGGCTCAGCAGTTAAGAGCACTAGATGCTCTTCCAAAGTACCCAGGTTTGATTCCAAGCACCTACATATCAGCACACAGTAATCTATAACTCCAGTTCCAGGGAAATATGATACAGTCTTTTATTCTCCATGGGAAATACATGCATTTGGTACATAGATGTGCATGCAGGCAAAATATCCATATACATAAAAAATTTTTAAATAGGAGAAAAATAAGTTATAAAAATTATCTTATAGTTTATCTTAGAAAATTTTGAAACATAAATGCAACAGAAGAAAAATAATATATGATCTATATGCTGTCCATTTAACTTCTCCACAGATTTAACTAAATGGAGAAAAATATTAGCAATGTACTTTTACCTGTCAAAATTCACAAGGTATATAAAACAGACATTCATTCCAATGGAAAACAAGTCTAGATGTAGCTCATCCAGACTTGTATACTTCTTTCAAGTAGTTTATTAGCCTAGAAGATACTTCCAACATTGTGTCTATCCTAAAGAAAATATCAGTAACAAGCCAAGGATCCACCTATACCTTGTCATGAGAAATATCTTTTAAATAAGCATTAGAAGTAAATATCTAAAATTGTCATGTTACCTTAAAATTATTCAGTCATAATATGGCATATTTTCAGCTATTATTTAAAACCACAAGTATATAATGACATAAAATACAGTATTTTTAAGTGAACTAAAATACAGAACAATAAAAACTATAAGGTGAGAGGGAGGGAAGTGATGATGGATGTTGGGAGCAAGAGAGATAAGCCTTTACCATAATTTTGAAGTAGGTCAGGTATATGACTAAAAATGTTTTTTTCTCTGTATTTTCTATTTCCTAGTATGACATATCTACATCTTAAAAAGTACTAGAAGTAATTAATAGAGAAAATGTGATAACATTGAAAATTTCCAATAACAAAAAATGTTTATGCAGAAGGAGAGATGGAAGCTGAAATAGAGAAAATTAATATACTACAATTTTAGTAATAGTTATATTTTTTAGATGATGTGATCATATGTGAATATTAAATTTTAGTTTTTCTGTTAGTAACATGTGTGATTATTATTGTCATTGAGACACTGTGGATGTGATGAATATCTTTAAAAAGTCTCTGCTTGCATGGGGCTTATGATCTACTGCTAAGAACTCAGTAAAAATGATTTAAAAGAACACAAAATTTTGATTGCATAGTATATGTAGGAGAAAAATAGGATCATGTTTTCTCTTCTTTGATTCAATTCCCAAACCATTATCTAATTTACAAAAATAATTATTATTATGTTTCATTCATATTTTATATGTACATGTATGAGTTTTGATGTATATCCAAAGTATGTCTCACAGTGCCCAATGTCAAAATGTAGTATTGTGAGCAGACTATAGTATGATCCATTTGATACTTTATAGTGAGGGGAAAAAAATAAGAGCCAGGAAAAGGGAAAGGAGAGGTTCTTTTATATTGAATATGAAAATGTTCTCCCTTAGCAATCTATAATTTCAAATTGGTACCTGCAAACAATCTATATTAAACAGACCCATTCCATTAGCAATATAATAACTATACATATGAATTAAAATGTGAGAAAATTACATTAATATGAAGTAGTAAAAATATCTTAAGTTTTAAACTTTTACTTAAGATTTCATCAATGTCTCTCTCCCTCTATACCAATGTTGAACCTAGAATCTCACAAGTGCTAAGCAATTGCTTTATCACTGAGCTATGCCCCAGCCCTAAGTTAAGGTTTAAAATGACCAAATAATCAATTCTAAAAATACTTAGATGAAAGCAGAAAGTTCATAATTTGATGTGATGCTCACTTTTAATTCCACCACTTTCCAAACATATTATAGCTTAAGGAGACATCCTAAAAGAAAAATTGCAATGCTTTTATGGGACAACAAGCTTGGAATCAAGACTAAATTACCCCATGTAAAGACTGTATCTTGCTTGATTAGAGTAATTTTGGTCTAGATATTTTTTAAATATAAATTTACATGTCATTGCTATGACATCATAAAGATTGAATAGACATTCTGACATTTCAGAAAGACAGCATTGCTAGGAGCTACTGTGAACAAGGCAGCATTAAGTATAGAAAGAAAGAAAAGAAAACAAACGAAGGAAGGAAAGACAGAAAGAAAAGAAAAGAAAAGAGGTTAATGTCCATGGGTATCTTTTTTAATATGCAACAAATCCATTCTTTAAAAATGAAAAAAGTGTGACTGGAGAGATGGTTCAGCCGTTAAGAGCACTGGCTGTTCTTCCAAATGACCCTGGTTCAAATCCCAGCACCCACATGGCAGTTGACAGCTGTCTGTAATTGCTACATACCTTTAATCCCAGCACTTGGGAGGCAGAGGCAGATGGATCTCTGCAAGTTCAAGGCCAACCTGCTCTACAAAGTGAGTCCAGGACAGCCAGGGCTACACAGAGAAATCCCGTCTCAAAAAATAAATAAATAAATAAATAAAAATGAAGAAATCATCTTAAATTGGAAGATAGAGAAGAAGAAAAAATATAGGGAGAGGGGAGAAAATAGAGGGAAAGGAAGGGAAGGAGGGAGACAATTGAGACTGTTTTCATTTAAAAGGGTTTAAACTCAGCCTCTAGAGATGTCTCATCAGTTAAGAGTACTTGTGCTTGCAGAGGACATGGAGTGTGTTCCTAGCACACACATGGTGACTCACCATCTGCACCTCCAATTTCAAGGGTCTGATGGCATTTTCTGATCACTGAGAGCATCAAACACACATATGGCACACATACATACATGCCAGACAAATATTCATGTACATGAAATAAAAGAATGTAAAACAGTTAAAATGGCTTAAATAAGCTGCATGTGTTTTGTGTATGTGTAGGTATATGTATGTTTAGGTCATAAAACTGGGAAGTGAGTCATTAGTCAGAACTAGACTAGTCAATTATACATAACAGGAAAGCAAAAGGGGATTTTAACTAGAAGAAGAAAGAACTAACTATACAGGGAGTTGAGAGAAAGGGGAAGGTAGTGGGGGTAGGAGAATGATTAAGAACAAGAATGATTAAGCATTATGGCACATTTATGAAGATGGCATAATGAATTAACAAAACTTAATTCAAGTAAGTAAAAATAAGACACTAATAGGGAGAATGAATACACATACCTATCTCTGTCCTTCATTATGCTAATATTTTATATATCCTTATAGTTAGAATTAAAGAATATTGAGAAAAAAAATAAATAAGTTCCCTGTAATGAACTATGAACCACGAACTTTGAAACTATGAACTATGTTCACTAACTTTAGTAGCTTTGTTTCATTTTTACCAGTAGATATTTAAGGCAACATTCCAGGAGACAATCACCAATTACAAAATGGATATGACAAAGATGGCTTGCTTGATACTGTATGTGTTGCATATGATCAGTGTGGAAGATATGATTCCCTAACTTGGAGAACTAAAAGTGTTGGCATTATTACAATTCTTTCATATTTACTGTTTTAAAAAAAAAAGTTGAACCATGATGAAATCAACTTTCCTAAGTTTGGAAGAACTTGAGAATTCCTCTTCTGCTAAATTTTTGCTGGTAAGTTTTTTTTGTTTTGTTTTTTGTTTTTGTTTTTTTTTTTTTTTGCTGATAAGTTTTTAATGAACCTTAATCTAGTCACTAAATAAAATCACTTAACATTATTTTTAAGGCATTTGGTATCTGATAATACCATATTGCTATGTTCACTATACTTTAGTGAATTCATATAGGTCATGTGGGGTCTCATACTATCCATATTGACATAATCTCACATAACATCTCAGAACAAATATGTTTTTATTTTTTTTACTTAGATTTGAATGAGCCAATTTCAGTTGGCTTTATAGGCACAAAAGAACAGAATACAAACTCATATAATAATAAAATATTTTCAAGTTGCCAAAAATAATCAGAAAAAAGCAAGTATTTCTGAAAGAAACTAAATTTAATGATTAATAGTATTTTTGTTATAATAGATGTTATTTAAATCTCTTTCAATGAGAAGACAAAGATCCTTGATGACATTTTGAATAATGCTATGTTATCTATTATGTCATTTGGCCTGTTAACAGTTATAAGAAATAAGCTACACAATGATTATTACTCCTATCATCAAACATAAAGAAAATGTTCAATGATGACAGGTAATTCGTCCTGGGTCATTTTTCTAATAAGACATGGCAAGAGGGTTCAGATTTTCCAATTCATAGTGAAAACTTTTTAACACACCATGCAATCCCAAGTAAAAACACTTGTGCCTCATAGATCGGTTCCATTAGAGAACTTTAAAAGTCTAGGTGCAATGAGTGCTAATTTGTGCTGTAATACAAAATAAATCAAGCTTAAAAACCATAAGTAGCTCATTTTCATTTATTTTGTGTTTCAGAACAATTCAGAATATTGTCAACTATGATGCTATCTTCCCCAAGTCAAACCATTCTCTTATTTCAAGGTACAACACAGATTCTGGTATGAAATCACTGTGTGTTATGTCTAAGTTAGTTTGTTTTTGTTTAATATTTATTTTTATTTTATCATATATAAACATATGTGAATGTTTTGTGAGCATATGACTTGTGTGGGGGTGAGGGAGTGGCAGGGGAAAATGGAGACTAGAAAAAGCATTCAGATTCTACCTCTCTCCAGATGGAGTTATAAGCAGCTGTGAGCCACATGACATGGGGGCTGTAGCTCAGGTGCTCTGGAAGGTAAGCAGGTACTACAAAATACTGAGCGATCTCTCCAAGTGTTGTTGGCTGCTTTAACAAGTAGTTCAAGGGAAGCACAACTAAATAGTACTCTAAAATCAGAAGTTATAACTAGAGTTGGGAATGTAGCTCAATGGTAGTGCACTTCCTGGAAATGTGTGGAAGCCTGGGTTCTGTTTCCAACATAACAAAGCTCTTACTATAACTGTTATTCAAAGGCTGGCTTCATTTAGCAAGCAAATATGTAGAATGTCTAGTTAAAGTCTAGTTTCTTACACAGGGAACAATTTCTTACAAGTATTCCCTAAATACCACATAGGTCATACTAGTACTTCACAGGTTACTCATTTTATTTGTGTGAAATTCAAATTTTACTGGGTGTTTTTAGTTTCATCTGGCAGCCTTATTGAGTCAGTCATTGTCACTTCACACTGACTAGCTGCAGTCAATTGGTCAATTTATCTTCTGTCTGTTAGACTAATCTCATTAGAAACATGGACTGTGCAATGAGATTTTAATCCAGCAAATGGCTATTCTGGCTGGAATAGAGACACTCAGTTAGCACATACTCTTAATCCCTCTGTCTGGAATACAGACATGCCCTTAGTACTCACCTTTAATCCCAAACAATGAAGGTAAATTTGATTTATAGAAGGAAGCACCCATGTTTTAAAATGATGTCTAATTGAGTGGCAAAGTGATGAATCAGATAAGTATTTGACAGAATATGACAGATTCTCACTAGGAGAGAGAAAATTAAAAGTACTTATGGGAACAGCACAGAGAATGAAGGAGAGAGGAGATAGTTTTACTGGGACAGTTTTACAGTGACAGCTTGAAGAGAGAACAAGCTAGACACAGGTGAAGTCAGAACAAGCCAGAGAATGAGAAGGAGACAGAAGATTAGAACATTTTCCTAGAGTTAGTTTGAAACTAAGCAGAACAATACAGTGAGAACCCGAGAGAAGACAGATTGAATCAGTCACTTGGAGAGGAGTTTGAGCCAGAACAGCTGAATTCAACCAGCCATCCAGATTTCAGAGAGAGCTAGGAAAAGTAAGCTTATTCAGCAGTAAATCTCAGCAGCTAAAAACATCCTAAGCCTAGATTAGATTTTATGGAACCTAGAAGCTTAGAGGTCTAGGCATAGGCTCACAGATGAGAGCAGGAAATCTCTGAGATAACAGTTACAGAGATGAATAAATGTTAAACTGTGGTGGAAGCCATAGTTGAAATTTTAGTAGTTCATACTAGAAATGGCTAGCTTCTAATTATACAGAAGGCAAAAACGTATATAATGGAAGAAGAAACAGCTTAAATTAAATGAATGTACATATTATTTTCTGAGCTCTTCTGATTCTCAGCTGTGCAATCTATATAAGATATTTAATTTCTCTGAGACTCAAATTGTTCTACAAAATTAAAATATGAATATTTATCATGCAACTAATGTAATAGTATGACAACATACAAGACTATGACCACTAACTCTTTTGCACTGCTTCCCATAATTAGATAAATCAAAATATTAATTAAAGAGCCAGCACTAGGTTTATGTATTAAGATATTCAGTGCTTCCATGCCTGTGTTGATAAGTAGAGATATTATAAATTGAGTTGTGTTGTTATTGTTTTTGTTCAATGTTTATGAGTCAGTAAAGTCTGAATAGAAAGACAGGTTCTTTATTCTCAAGACTAGACAAATTAAAAATTATTCATTTCATATCACAAAAGCTAATAGCAGCCATTGGCTCTATTAGATGATTAAGTGATTACTTTAAAAGCATCTTATCGGAGGAATCAAGGTGGCGACAACCAGCATATTCACATTATGAGCTACAGGAGACCCGGCTAGACCACTGCGGAGATAATACTCTTGCAGAGTGGCAGTCTGAGTGGCACAAGCATATCAGCTCACCCAGAAAATCTGGGGGCAATAAAGGTTCCTGTGCTGGACATACATACACTCAGAAGAACACAGTGACCAGACACAGGAGCAGGGGCATTTCCTGGAACCCTGGAAGAGCTCATAGGTCTGAACAATTCAGAACCATAGCGGGCAGGTTCAACCTCTAGACAGAGTTCCTCCCCAGATTCCTAGGCACCAGTTTCCACATAGTCATTCTGGCACAAAAAGAAGGGGGTTAGCAGAGTCACAGGAATGGCAAGATTGGGCTGACTGATGAGTGGCCAAGCTAAAAGGCAGCTGAGCTTTCCTGAGTCCAAGTGCTATGGATGGATTGTGGATTCCATTTCAGAACAGCCTGCTCACACCTGACTTGCCCATTGACTGAGCACCCAGTCTACAGCATCAAGTTCTCCAGCCATGGAGCAGTGAAGCAGTTCTGGACCACTCTGGATGACACGGGCTGCACTGGATCACAATGCTTCTGGCTAAGAGGCACAGGTTGAACCTGGGAAACTCCTGAGAGAAGCTTGGGAGGACCATCACCACGAACCTGATGCCTAAGCTGCAGGGAAACTATTAGAATCTTTGCCAGCTCAGCCAGGCTGTCCTGGAACACAGTGATTCTGGCTGGGAAAAGGCGGCTGAGCTTGCATGAGTCCAAAATCTCTGGACAGGTTGTAGACTCCATATTGCAATTCCTTGCTCATGCTTGCCTTGCCCCTCAGATAGGCACCCAGTCTACAACATCAAGAGCTCCAGTCATGAAGCAGTGAAACAGTTCTGGACCACTGTGTGCTGCCTGAGTGATGTGAACTGCATTGTATCACAGTGCTTCTGCTGAGAGGCACAAGTTGAAAATGGGATACCCTTGAGAGCAGCTTTGGAGGGCCAAAACCACAAATCTGACACATGAGCTGCAAGAAAAGTGCAGCTCTAGCCTGTAGTCTGTGGTCAGCTGACCCACACTGACCTCATTAGGAAGACCAGCTGGATCTCAGGAACCTGAAGACTGGAATAACATGTGGAAGCCCAGCCACACATGTGCTATTTAACAGCAGGCCTTATTTCTGCTCAATGGCAGACCTTGTTCCTCCTACATATTCACCCTTTTGTTTTTATTTTTAATTTTTTATCAACTCTCAGGAGCCAATGGGACTCTGGGTCAGGTTATAAAGGGAACTCCCTCCCTTTGAAATGAACAAATCTGCTTTTGCCACTTACCAGACTCCCTGAATCTGGGTCATTGATTCCTCACCAGCTCATACTCACCCCCAAGAGCCCTGGGCATGGGCCAGGCATCATCCAACACTCAACATGGTCTCTTTACCAATGCGGGTGTGGGTTTTGACTACACTTGGGTCAGAGTCTGTTTTTTCATTGCAAACACTGTTTTTTGTTGTTGTTTTTTTTTTTTTGACCCTCAATTTCCCATCAAACAGAGGTAGTCTCCTTGCTTGTCGATTGCCCATTCCCTGGGACTCTTCCTCATCCAGGACATGAGCATATGTGCTCCCTTCGGCAGTTCCTCAGTGAGTTGGCCCCTTAAGGTGGTCTATGTTATATGTTCTTTTCCCCTGCAAGAGGTAAGCAGAGGGGTTCCTTTTCCCTTTGTTGGTCTGTTGGTTTTATCCTCTCCTTTTTGCTTTGTTGGTCTGTTGGTTTGTATCACCAGGGAGGGAATGTTCTTGTGTCTTTGCTTGAATTTTGGTTCTATGTCTTTGATTTTCCCTATACCAGGAGGTAGGAAAGATATTTTTCTGGATGGGCATTGCTAAAATGTGAGAGATTTTTAAGGATTTTGGACATATTTTAAATGTCACTTCAGTCCAGAGTTTTTCTCTGAGTTACAGAATTACTATTATCTGAGATTTAAGTGAAATGTTTGAGCAGGGCAGTGGTAGCACAAGCCTTAATCCCAGAACACTGGAGCTATTGGTTTGTCTCGCTAGGAAGACATGATCAATTTTACTTTCAGTTTACCTGGTGTCTCCACACAAGGGCTGAAACCGCAGGAAATGGAACCATTCATTGGCCCTCCCCCACCTCCTGCCAATGGCCTTTTTTGTATGCCAGAGACAATTTTTGGGTATACAGTGGGGTAGTGAGCCATGGAAGTCCACCACAAATCTTAAGTGCAAGTGGATCAAAGAACTAAACATAAAACTGGACACACTAAATCTAATAGAAAAGAAAGTGGGGAAAAATCTCAAATTCATTGGCACAGGTGACAGCTTCCTGAATAGAACACCAATAGCTCAGGTTGCAAGATCAACAATCAATCAATGTGACCTTAAGAAACTGAAAAGCTTCTGTAAGGCAAAGAACACTGTCATTAGAACAAAACAATGGCCTATAGATTAGGAAAAAATCTTCACCAACCCCACATCTAAAAGAGGGCTTATATGCAAAGCACTCAAGAAACTAAACATCAATAAACCAAATAATCCAATAAAAAGATGAATCCAGTTCAAAGCTAAACTGAGAATTTACAAAAGAGGAATCTCTAAATTCTAAGAGACACTGACATGTTCAACATCTTTAGCCATAAGGGAAATGCAATTCAAAAGAACTATGAGATTCCATTTCATACCAGTCAGAATGGCTAAGATCAAAAACTCAAGTAATAGCACATGCTGTCAAGGATTTGGTGAAAGGAAAACACTCCTCCATTACTGGGGGGAGTGCAAACTTATACAACCACTATGGAAATCAATCTGCCAATATCTCAGAAAACTGGAAATAGTTCTACCTCAAGACCCAGACATACCACTCCTGGGTATACATCCAAAAGATTCCTCACCAAACTGCAAGGACATCTGCTCAACTATGTTCATAGAAGCTTTATTTGTAATAACTAGAAACTAGAAACAAGAGGCCCTTCTACTGAAGAATGGCTTAAAAAATCTGTGGTACATTTACACAATAGAATAGTACTCAGCTATCAGAAACAAGAAATCATCCAATTTGTAGCCAAATGGATGGAGGTAGAAAAGCTCATCCTCAGTGAGCTAACCCAGACCCAGAAAGATACACATAGCATGTATTTACTTATAACTGGATTTTAGCCATATAGTACAGGATAATGACCCACAACCCACAGACCCAAAGGAACAGGAGCCTAGCATAACTATTCTATGAGAAATTCCATTCAGCAGCAGAACAAAGCAAAAGCTGAGACACACAGTCAAACATTAGATAGAGCTCGGGGAGCCCTATATAAGAGAGAGGAGGAATAGAGAGATCTGGAGGGGTGAAGATCAATACATGAAGATCAACAGAACCAACCAATCTAGGGAGAGGCTTATAGAGACTGAAATGCTAGCCCAGAAAAAAAGAAAAAAAGCTTAGACTGGACCTAGTCACCCTTATACAAATGTAGATGATGGGCAACTTTGTTGTCATACAGATCTCTTAGCAAGTGGAGGGGGGCAGTCTCAGTGATGGACTTTGTTAACTTTTATTGGGACACTTTACCTTAGTTGAGCTGCCATGTTGGGCCCCAGAGTAAGAGGAAACTCTTAGCCCTCATTTGACTGATGAACTGTGGGGAGCTGATATGTGGGGGCCTCCCTCAATGGAGGAGAGAGGTAGTTGAGAGATTAAGTAGATGGTGGGAGGGTGAGCCTGGGATGGGAGGAAGGGAGAGGGCTGTGTTTGAGATGTAACTTGAGTTAACAAATAAGTGTTATATAAAATAGTGTCTTTTAAGAACTGAGAGTCCAGTCTTCCTTTAAGGCCAGGCACTGCAGCCCCGTTAGGGAGACATAATCAGAAAGCAGGCATTGGTGTCCATGTTAGAAGACAGCCCCTGCTCCACTTGCTAAGAGGAATGGTGGGGAGGGGTCTTAGGTAGGAGGGTGGGACCCAGAGGAGGGTAGGGAGGAGTCTGTGATTGGAATGTAAACAAACAAACAAACATACAAACCAAAAAGCTGTTTTACAGAATGAAAAGTCTAGCCATGGCCAGTAGCACATAACTCTAATCTAAATGCTTGGGAAATTGAGGCAGTGGGCTCATGAGTTTGAGGCCAGCATGGGTACATAGAAAGTTTGTCGCAAAGCACTAAACAGAAAAGAAAAATCTAAAGTGAACGAATTTCTATCAAATATGTAGGTTTTTTTGAATGGAATCTTAACACTAGTATTTTATAGCTGGCAGGTATTTTCAGGCAAGTCTAGCTCATATACCTATATTTTAGTAATACTTTTGCTAAATTTGTAGGGATTGGAAATTAGATTAAAGACTCCGATTTCAATAATTCTTGAAGTCAAAGCACATGAAAGAAAAAAAAAAAGCATCTCCCAGATGTAGATGACTTATCAGCCAAATGGAGGTCAGGGAAAAACCAGATGACTTGAAATGTTGCTGCTGCCAACTTCAACAGATAAACTGTTAAAACAGAGTTGTCAATGAAGCAGTGAGGTAGAACTTGGCATGAAGTTTCAGGAGTTGACTTGTTTGAAAAACCCTCTTAGGGAGAGAAAGATTGCTTAGGCATCAAGTTGTCATATCTTTTGATTATCATCTGTAAAAAATAAATTAATTAAACTATTTAACCAGTATTTTGATTATTGTTAATTGGTTTGGCATCTGTTAATCTTTAAGCAGCCATTATAAATGAACACAAATAGACCACATGGATTTTAACAAGCTTTGATCTAAATTGAGCAATCTTAGCCTATCTAAGCTAGCTCTTAATTCTATTACCCAAATATGACCCCATATATACATACATCCCCTTTGGACTGCCATTCTCCACAATATGCCGATGTTCCTGGCCATGTGGAATGAGGTTCTTTTCTCTAACCCATGGTGTGTGCCTCCTTCTTCCTGCTGCTTCCTGGAATGAATTAATCCTCTGTCCAAAGCACAGGCTTCCTGTTCTAATCTCAGGAAGTCCCACCTTTCTCTGTCTTTGCACAGTATCAGGCCTCAGCATTTTATTTAACCAATCAGAGTCAATATAAGTAACAGACATCAAACATGACCAATTAATTAACATTTAGAATGCTTAACACTACCCCAACAATCATCTGCAGGGTACTGATGATATTCACAGAGTAAATAGATATTGTGGCTTTGTCATCTAGGATGCTATTCCGACAGACAGACAGCATGAAAAAGAATCACTTTCCCTCTACAAACTTCTAATGACAGTCATCCCTGCCACATCAGCATTGTCCTCATCTATAATAAGTGCACAAAGGTGAAGAAAAGATCTACATAAAAGTACAGTTCTTCTGACTTATTTTATTAGGTCAGTGCATCTTAAAGACAGGCCAACATGAAAGAAGGTTCAGAAGCTCAGGTAGACTCATGCAGTTCTAGTTCCTATTAGTTTTGTCTCAAAGACTCTTTTTAAACAATATGGCCCTCTCTCTTGTGTAAAACCTGTCATGCTATCATTAGAGGATCCTGCTAGGTTAAAATTTTGCTATCACATCCTTCTCCATCTGTACTGTCAATTGTTTAGAAAAAAAAAACCATTCTGAGTCAGCTAGATGACAGTATCAAACATGGATTTCAGGTCCTGTGTCTTTTCAAAGAGTTTCTGAACATCTATTGGCTGTTTGAGCAATGATGACTGGTAGTTCTCCCAGTTAACTCACTTTAGGTGATCCCTACATACCTAAATATGCTTTCCACAGAGAAGGTATTTGTTTGCCAAGAGAGACCTGTTGGAGGTTCCAGAAAGATCTTATGAAAGGAGCTTACCTGAGAAAAATAGAATACCATATGTTCCCCACTGATTAACTACAAATGCCCATACTTTGCTTTCTGTATCATATTTTCTACTCACTATTTCCTGATGACAAAGAGTAAGAGAGGAACAAATTAAAATGAGACCAAATATACAAATAGTGAGTAACAAATCTCCACAACAGTAAAGGCAGTAAATAAATAGGGAGACAATGTTTTAAATAGGGAAAAACAGAAAAAAATGGAGATTTGATAACAGACAACATTGAGGTTTGAGCACCTAAAATGTATACAGTGATTGCATTGTAAGGGATTGTTTTCAGAAAAATATTCTCTATGTTCAATTCCTACATCATGTCATCACAATGAAAGTCACTTGAAAACAAAACCAAAACAAGCAAGGAAGAATATGCTGGCTCATACCCCAGGAAAGATTTGTTACTAGGGAATAGACCTAGCCATCATCTTGCCAAAAACAACAGTAGCAGAAGAAATGTGGCTCCTACTAAAGCACAGGCCACACCTGCCAGGAAACTAGGCAGGCTGCCCTTGAACCTTCTCTCTCTTTCTCTCTCTCTCTCTCTCTCACCTTCCACTGACACAGATCCCCTCTCCCCAGAAGAAACTTTCCTTGAGAAAGAGGCTGTCGGATATCACAACCCTGATTGGCCACCCTTAATGCAGGATGGCCCCAGGGCACCTTTCATTAATCTGCCCTCTTATAACACTCTCCCGCCTTTCTGTGCGCCAGCTTTAACCTCTCCTGTGGAAGATCTAGTGTGTCAGGCTATGCTCCACCTCACCAAAGAAACCCAAACTCTTAGAAATTTAATAGATCTCAAAAAGGAACAAAATCAACTCCTTGGTGAACTAGATAAACTTAAAATCCGTCTCGCTAACACCCCACCTCCCTCATTTAAATCCCAAAAAAGAGTAAAAAGACCCACCCTCCAGGCTTATCCAGTGACCCGATCTCAGGATACAAGGTCACGTGAGGACCCTTCAGTTTCTTCTCGGGCAGCAAACTCCTCCCGCCCCTCGGAGAGAGACAGTGATCCCCAAACGGAGGACAAAGTAGATTCTGAAAATGAGGTTAATAACATAGATAGCGACGAGGAGGACTCTGATCCTGCCACAACCCACCAACACTATAAGTGTTTGAAATTTAAGCACATAAAGGAACTTAAAGGGGCTATCACCGCCTATGGCCCCACAGCTCCTTTCACCCACTCGCTTTTAGAATCGCTAAGCAATGAATGGCTTACTCCCAATGATTGGCAATTACTTACTAAAGCCACGCTTTCCAGGGGTGATTATTTGTTATGGAAAGCTGATTATCATGACAGGTGCCAAGAATTCGCTCGGCATAATGCAACTGCTAAAGATAATTCACAAACTTGGACTGATAAAAAAAAAAAAATTAGGATTGGCTCCTTTTGATTCTAATGAGCTACAAGCCAAATTTCCTCCTGGGTTGTTACCTCAAATACAACAAGCAGCCACTAGGGCGTGGCAGACCCTTCCCTCCAAGGGATCAGCTTTTACCCCATTGTCTAAGATTAGACAGGGTCACCAAGAACCTTACAATGAATTTGTTGGTCAGCTCCTAGAAGCCACAGAACAACTCTTGGGTGAGATGGAACCTGAAAATGATTTTATAAAACAACTAGCCTTTGAAAATGACAATTCTGCTTGCCAGGCTGCATTATGCCCCCACCACAGAGGAAAAACTGTTTCTGACATTATAAGAATTTGTGCTTTCTTGGCATTTAATTTCTTGAGTTCTTTGTAGATTTTGGATATTAGCCCTCTGTCAGATGTGGGGTTGGTGAAGATTTTCTCCCAGTCTGTAGGCTGCCATTTTGTTCGAATGACAGTGTCTTTTGCCTTACAGAAGCTTTTCAGTTTCATGAGGTCCCATTTATTGATTGTTGGTCTCAGGTCCTGAGCTGTTGGGGTTCTGTTCAGGAAGTTGTCGCCTGTGCCAATCATTTCAAGGGTTTCTCCCACTTTATCTTCTAGTAGATTTAGTGTGACTGGCCTTATGTTAAGGTCTTTGATGCACTTGGACTTAAGTTTTGTACAAGGTGACAAGTATGGGTCTAACTTCATTCTTTTACAAATGGACATCCAGTTGGACCAGCACCATTTGTTGAAGATGCTGTCCTTCTTCCATTGTGCCATTTTGGCTTCTTTGTCAAAAATTAGGTGGACGTAAATGAGTGGGTCTATTTCTGGATCTTCAATTTGATTCCATTGATCTACTGGTCTGTTCCGATACCAATATCATGCTTTTTTTTACAACTATTGCTCTGTAGTACAGCTTGAAATCTGGGATGGTAATACCTCTAGATGTTTTTTTTTTTATTATTATTGTACAGGATTGATTTAGCTATTCTGGGCTTTTTGTTGTTCCATATGAAATTGAGGCTAGCTCTTTCCAAGTCTATAAAAAATTGTGTTGGTATTTTGATAGGAATTGCATTGAATCTATATATTGCTTTTGGTAGGATGGCCATTTTTATTATGTTGATCCTACCTATCCATGAGCATGGGAGATTTTTCCATCTTCTAAAAGCCTCTTCCATTTCTTTCTTCAAGGGCTTGAAGTTCTTGTTGTATAGGTCCTTTACTTGCTTGGTTAGAGTTACCCCCAGGTATTTTATATTGTTTGCGGCTATTGTGAAGGGGGTTGTAACCTGCTAAGAGACAAGCAACATCTGCTTACCCTAATATAAGAGATAGATAGGGCCTCTTCAAAAACCTCAAGAGATCTGCAGAATATGGCATTCAAAGGTGTTTTCGTAACTTTAGATTTTTTTATATCAAGACATATCAACTCCTAACAGCACCCCCTATTCTCCTCCAAGTAGAAGATAAGCATCGAAGAATCTCCAGTGGGAGATGAATGAATAAGTCGCAAGTCTATCTCTTCGTAGGAAAATCCCCTTGCTCCAACTGAAGACAGAATGCTGTCCAAAAAGGACAAAACCTGGAAGCAGGTAAGTCGACAGCCTAGTTCTGCTAAGACAGGGTAGGTAAGTCCTTCATAACCCCTGCTCTACAATCAATGTCTGTCAGAGAAACGGGGCTAAATTACTGAAGGTCGATGCTGTAATGTATGGAGAGAAAATGGGAACTGTCCAGGCAGCCACTGGTATGTCATTTCTTAGTTTGGGAAGCTGCAGGCCCTGTACTTCCTATAAAATCAGATATACTTAACCCTCTCAGGTCTCTGAGGTGGTTGAAGAACAGATAGCTAGAGTCTCATAATTAAATTTTGAGTTGTTTAGGAGTCAAGAGAGTGTTATAGATCTAAGAAGATACTTTTAAAATTGTGTTGCAAGTTAGTATGAATGTTGAGTCAGATATAGACCTTTAAACTCATGGAGATGTTTAGATAGTAGAATGTTAAAGTCAGGTACCAAATACATATGGACTGGTCATTGGGAATGTACGTTAAGCCATATAACCCTCATAACTGTGGCCTAATTACCTTTGTTGTACTGTATTGTATTTATTATTATAAGAGAAAGAGCCATTTGTTGGAGTGAAAGGGGAAACTGTAGGGGGAAATAAGATATACCTTAAACTTAAAAGAAAAAAAAAGGGAAGAGGATGGGGGGTTGAGGGTGGAAGGGTGGGACTGGTGGGGGAATAGGGAAGGGATTGTGATTGAGATGTAACTTGAAGAAAAAGAAAATAAAGTAATAAAATGAAAAAAAAAACAGATAGATGTAAATCATAAAAAAAAAAGAATTTGTGCTGATGTGGATCCTATGTCCCATAGCATTGGCTTAGCCATTGGGGCAGCGCTCCACAGCTTGGGCCCCGCCTCTTCACAATCTAAGGTCTGCTTTAATTGTAAACAACATGGACACTTCTCCAGAGATTGTCCGAAATCTCATGTGGAAACACGCTCCCTACTGCCCTTTGCCCCAGATGTAAGAGGTAAACACTGGGCTGTGGAATGCAGGTCCAAGACAGATGCCCAGGGCCCACTTCTACGTCCCAAAAAAATCAGGGAAACTTCCTGTGGGGCCCGTTCCAAGGCGCCAGTCACCCAACCAAGACAAACCTTGGGACAGTTCGGTTTGTCCCTCAATCTCACCATTCCCTTCAACACCCAAGTCAACAAAATCCTGTCCCTCCTCAAGCCAGCCTGTCTCCCGGCTCCTCCGAGCCTCTCCTGGAAGCGCAGGACTAGACCTCAGTCCCTCCGTCCATACAATACTAACTCCAGAAATGGGCATCCATCATACCTCTGCCCACTGGAGTCACAGGTAATCTTCCACCAGACATGTTTGGACTAATTATAGGTAGGGCATCCAGTACCCTCCAGGGATTGATTGTTTATCCTGGGACTGTAGATAATGATTATGTGGGAGAAATCAAGCTCATGGTTTCCGCCACTCAAGGTCCCCTCACATTACTCCCTGATAATAGAATAGCCCGACTTATCATCCTGCCACTATATTCTGCCACCCCATGTCACATATCCCCCAGAACCTGTGATACTCTGGGGTCTTCTGATGTTTACTGGGCACAGGCTAAAACCATTGAACGTCCTTGGATTAAATGGCAGGACATTCAGAGGAATCCTTGATATAGGAGCTGATGCTACCATCATTGCCCAGAAAAACTGGCCTTCCTCTTGGCCAGTGACACCTACACTCACTCATCTTAAGGGCATTGGACAATCCACCAACCTTGTACAAAGTACCTCATTGCTTACCTGGGAGGATGACCAGGGCAATCGAGGAACCATTCAACCTTATGTTGTCCCCAATCTGCCAGTGAATCTATGGGGTCGCGATGTCCTTTCTCAAATGCAATTAGTTATGTACAGTCCTGATGAATTAGTCACCACCAAATGCTCTCCCAGGGATTACTCCCAGGTCAAGGTTTGGGAAAATATTCACAGGGAATTACCCAACCCATCCAAATAAAACACAAAACTGATCGGTCTGGCCTGGGATTTTTGAAACAAAATTTTCCCTAATGGCCATTGACGAGTCTGCACCCCATGTGGAAAAAATCTCATGGAGAACTTCCACGTCCATCTGGGTCGATCAATGGCCTCTTCCACAAGAAAAGTTGGCTGCGGCCACCCAGCTAGTGCAGGAGCAACTCCAAGCTGGTTGCTTAGAGCCCACTACTTCCCCTTGGAACACACCTATTTTTGTAATAAAAAAAAATGGTCAGGAAAATTGCGACTTCTTCAGGACCTCTGAGAGGTCAATAAAGTCATAGTTCCCATGGAAGCTCTTCAACGTGGACTCCCTTCACCTGTTGCCATCCCATATAGCTATTTTAAGATCGTTGTTGACCTTAGAGATTTATTTTTTAGCATCCCATTGCACCCAGATGACAGACAATATTTTGCTTTTAGTCTCCCTGTCATTAATTTTAAAGGCCCCATGCAAAGGTATCAGTGGAATGTCTTACCACAAGGTATGGCCAACAGTCTCACACTTTGCCAGAAATCTGTAGCCCAAGCCATTGATCCCTTTAGGGCTCTTTGGCCTACTACCTATATTATACATTATATGGATTATATATTACTTGCTGGACCTCAACCAGATTTGTTACTACAACATTCACAAGCTTTAATTCAAACATTGACAAAATATGGGCTTCAAATTGCCCCTGAAAAAGTCCAGTTCCAGCCACCTTACCTTTTTCTGGGATTTGAATTACTCACTCATAAAGTACTCTCTCAAAAAGTTCAATTAAAAACTGATCAACTCTCTACTCTACATGATTTCCAATGTTTCTAGGAAATATCAATTGGCTCCGACCCTATCTTAAATTAACCACAGGAGAATTAAAGCCCCTCTTTGATATACTTAAGGGTGACACTGACCCAACCTCACCCAGGACTTTAACAGCCCCTGCGCGAGAGGCCCTTCATAAGGTTGAATTGGCCATTCAAAATCAACAAATAACTTATGTTTCCCCCATGAACCTCTCATTTATATAATTTGCTCTACACCTATGGTACCCACTGGAGTGTTTTGGCAAAGTAGGGGCCCTCTCTTTTGGATTCACTTGCCCTCCTCACCCACTCGTATGGACCATCTCCTGTACATCCTATCAGGGCATTATAGATAATCATTACCCAGCAGACCGACTCATTCAATTCTTAAAGACACAGCCTCTTATCTTTCCTCATATAACTTCTTCTAAGCTCCTCCCCTCAGCTGCTTGTTTTTTACTGACGGGTCATCCAATGGATAGGCAGCCTACACTATTAATGGTCAAACTTCTTCCTTTACCTCCCCGTATCGGTCTGCCCAGCTTGTGGAATTGTTTGCTGTACTACAAGTTTTTCAAAAATTACGTAATCTTCCATTCAACTTGTATACAGACAGTGATTATGTTGCCTATTCCTTACCCTTACTAGAAACAGTTCCAGCCATCAAACCTGGTACAGGTGCTTAACTCTCTTTTTGTACAAATTCAACAAAAACTTTGTCAGCATACTGTCCCTTTTTTTATAGGACACATCCGTGCCCACTCAGGACTGCCAGGCCCTTTGTCTCAAGGAAATTATATTACTGATAGGGCCACTCATTTGGCTTTCCTGGTCACCCAAGAACCTCTGGCTCAGGCACAACAGGCCAATGCCCTCCATCATCTCAATTCTCACACCTTACACCTCCTCGTCAAACTTACTAGAGAACAGGCTAGACAAATTGTAAAGCAATGCAAGAATTGTGTCACTTCCCTCCTTATCCCACACCTTGGAGTCAATCCTAGAGGTCTTATTCCAAATGAAATATGGCAAATGGATGTTACACATCATTCGGAGTTTGGCAACCTTAAATATATTCATGTCACTGTTGATACCTTTAGTGTTTTTATCTTTGCAAGCCTCCACACTGGTGAAGCCTCAAAAAATGTTGTAGCCCATGTCCTCACTTGTCTTGCTGTTATGAGCAAACCTAAAATAATTAAGATGGATAACAGTCCAGGATATACTGGAAAAGGCTTCCAACAATTTTGTCATCAACTTAACATTAAACATGTCATTGGCATTCCTTACAATCCCCAAGGACAAGGGATCATGGAACGAGCCAACCAGACACTTAAAAATACCTTTTATAAATTAAGAGGAGGAGACCTGTATTCTACGAAAGGCTCCCCTAGGAACTTGTTTAATCATGCACTCTTCATCCTCAACTTCCTTCAACTCGATGTTCACAAAAGGTCTGCAGTAGACAGACTCTGGCATCCGGAAACAAATCCAGGTTATGCCTCTGTTATGTGGCGAGACCCCCTCACCAACTAATGGCAAGGCACAGACCCTCTACTTATTTGGGGTTGAGGGGTCGCTTGCATTTACAACTCCAAAGAAGGAGAAGCCAGATGGCTACCAGAGATGCTGGTGAAGCAAATAGACATGCCCTCTTCTAAAAAGATGGGCTTGTCCAAGGACGGTCCCTATGTTTCTGAGATCCAGGGTGGTGAGTCCCCCTGAGAATTTTTGTTGTTGTTGTTGTTCTCTTTCAGGTCATGGTTCCTTTAGGCCGGATGCTGCTCTGGATTATGACACTTCCCTTCCACCTGAAAACAACATTTGGTGGACTTGAGCGCTTTAATCCCCACGCAGCCCAGAAAATATTAGAACAGGTATATGGTAAACCTTGTGATTGTAGTGCAGGATATCTCCTAAGTATCTCAGGAAGGGTCTTACAACAGGTTGACTGTGGCGGTTATAGTACTTATCAGGTTGTCCAATCTTACGATTCAGCCACTGGTCCAAAATCGTATTGTATACAAAAGCCCAAACTCATTCCTACCACCAAAGATGGGCACCCTGGACCCTGACCATTTACTGCTTTTCAACCAGCTGTGCATAGCTCCTGCTACAGCAGTGTACAACAATGCACTGGAAAAGATAATAAGACCTACTTTACTGTCATCCTGAACAGATTTTCAACGGGAACATTTGGAGGAGACTGGTCTACTATACCACAGGTATTTCGTAATTATAAACTGGGCCAGGCGCCTTGTCATGGCATTGTAGGACGACCAACATGCTGGAATAGATCCCCTCCGAAACATTTCTCGGATGGCGGTGGACCCCAAGATCAAGTCCGACAATTGGAAGTTCAACAACGTATTGAGGAACCTATGGAAAGAGACTTCCCCTCTCTTATCATCCCTTAGCTCTCCCTAATACTAAAAGGGATATGTCTATAGATCCCCAAACCTTGGATATTTTATCCATCACCCATAGTCTACTTAAGGATTCTAACCATTCCCTAGTGCAGGATTGCTGGCTCTGCCTTAGACAGGGGCAACCTGTTCCCCTTGCGCTGCCAGCACCCAATGCCACCCATAGTCCCTCCATTAAAGGCTGTGTGTTAACACCACCGTTGCTTACACAGCCCCTCTTTTACCAAAATGTTACCTGTTTCTATAAGCCTTCTAAAAATAATAGTTTTGACCCACAGGTGGGAAATGCTCTATTTGCCTCATGTCAAACAATAGTTAACATTTCAACAGCCCTTTATCCTGCTAATGATACAGTTTTCCTCTGTAGAAATAATGAGGCTTATACCTTTTAGCCTATCAACTGGACTGGAACATGCGTCCAGGCATCTCTCCTTCCAGATATAAATATAATTCCAGGCGATGAGCCTGTGCTAGTTCCTAGCTTTGACCTGATATCTGGCAAATATAAGTGAGCTGTTCAGCTCACTCCTCTTTTAGTGGGACTAGGAATGTTTGCATCCCTAGCTACAGGATCAGCAGGATTAAGAGTCTCTTTACATAAATATCATAAACTGTCACAACAGCTTATTAGTGATGTTCAGGTTTTGTCCAGTACTGTACAGGATCTCCAGGAACAGCTGGATTCCCTAGCAGATGTGGTACTACAAAACAGAAGAGGGTTAGACTTATTGACAGCAGAAAAGGGAGGCATCTGTTTGGCTTTACAGGAGCAATGCTGTTTCTATGTCAACAAATCAGGTGTAGTCAAAAATAAGATAAAGAAGCTACAAGAGGACCTGGAAAAGTGACAGTGAGAGTTGGCTGAATCCCCTTTCTGGAATGGATTATATGGATTCCTTCCCTATCTCCTACCCTTGCTTGGGCCCTTTCTTGGCTTACTAATAATTCTCTCTCTTGGACCTTTTCTTTTCAACAGACTTATGGCCTTCATTAAGGGACAGATTGACTCTCTAGCATTCCGACCTATACAAGTTCATTATCATAGATTGGATTTGGCTGACAGAGGCTTAGGTGAGTCCTATGAGGACCTTCCCGGAGCCAACCCTTAAGGCTCCCTCTTCTCATGTGCATTTCCATCATCATAAAATTCAGAATTATGCTTGTCTTTTATGACATGGGTACCTGCAAGGGGTATAGGACTAAGTACCACAGGGGGAGGACTCAATTATCCACTTCTGAATCCCCCAAAAAACAAATCTGATTGCATAGAGGTTGATGTCTAAAAGTCTCCAGCCTCGAGCCTGTTGGGGATGCCCTTGGGCTATGGTGGAGCCACCCTCTCCTCCACAAAAAGATATCCACTTCAGAGCCACAAAGTGCTTTTTGGAGGATCAGGTCACTGCTTCCCCCCTCTGGTTAATGCCGACCTCCTTTAGGAGGAAAAATTTGGATTGCACTGACAACATACAAGCCTCTTAAAATTATATAAACAGGGAGGAGATGCTGGGAGCCAAGGCCCATGGAAAATCACTAACCTTACATATGTGCCCCTAGGCCTGAGAAACAGGTCTACAGACAGTTCTCAACTTCCCCCTGCTAAGTTTCTGCTATAGGAGTTAGGGTCTGGTTTCCTGATTCCAAGAACTATTCCCAGAAGTCTCCTGATCAGCCTGAGACCTGCCAGCTGCAACCATAAGATATCCCAGATAGTTAATCTTCCAGTAACCCATGACGTCTAGCTGACTTCCTTGCCTTCCGCCCCCTATCCCTTACCGAACCTATAACTGACCCTGTTTTCAATAAAAATTTGAGAGCTTGATCACTGGACTTGCTCTCCATCTCCGTGTCTTTTGTCCCTTCTTTCATTCAGGTCTTTGTCTCTCCTCTCGACTTTCCCAAACCCTGCAGGCCAGGGTATCTCTCTGTCTCTCTCTCTGTCTCTCTCTGTCTCTCTCTCTCTCTCTCTGTCTCTGTCTCTCTCTCTCTCTCTTCTCTCTTCCCCTAGAAACAATACTCTAGTTTCATCCCTAATACTGAAACAGAGTACCAGCTCCAGCCTTCCTTCCCCCTGAACACATCTCTTATGGATCCCACAGATCTTCCCTTCCTAACCTCTCATCCCCTACTACTTGTCACTGTATCTCAGCCTCCAACTCTAGCAGCCACCCCCCACTGCTAAATCACAGGTCATGCCTGTCAGAAAACCAGGTAGACTGCCCTCAGACCTTCTCCTCTCTATCCCCTCAGGGCCAATGTGCCAGTCTCAACTCCATCTCTGTGGCAGAACACCTATAGCAGCCTTACCTGACCCCCTTGCTCTCACCTCCTCTGGATCCCACATATATTTCCCTTTGAACATTCCCTCCAACTCATTGTTTTTGACCAAGCCCCAATTCCAGCAGGAACCCCCGATAACATCCAAGGGCAACACGTAGGCTGAAGTCAGAGTTATACACCTCTTACTGCTCCTGAGATCCAGTACTCCCAGTTTCATCCCCAACTCTGAAGGAAGAAATCTTCTGTGGTCTTCCTTTTTTTTCTGACCTCATCCCCAACAGATCACAAATACTTTTTCCTCAGACTTTCCCTTCTTAAACTCATCCCATTATCCCAGGCACCAACACCAGCAGGAATTCCCTGTGAACTGAACAGGGCCCAGAAAACAGGCAACAATAGCCACCACACTCCTGGAAAATGCAAAGAGGAAACAAAAACCAAGGAACAAAACAGCCACTCAACAAAGACAAATTCAGATATCAGTACCTAGATAAGAAGAGAAACTATTACTTTTGTGAGAAATTACTCACAAAAGAGAAACTTCCTAGAATTTTATGAAAATGAACATAGAGTATAGCCAAACTCATGGAAGATATGGAAGATAATGAAAGTGGTGATAAGAGGAAAGTTCATAGGACAAAGTGCCTACATTAAAAACAAAAACAAAGGAGAGCTCTCACAGTAACAACTTATTAGCACATCTGAAAGTTCTAGAACAAAAACAAGCATTCCCTGTAAGAAGAGTAGAGGGCAAGAATTAACCAAATTGAGGGCTGAAGTCAATAAAATGGAAACAAAGAGAACAATACTAAGAATCAATAAAACTAAGAGTTGGAACTTTGAGAAAATCAACCAGAAAGACAAATCTTTATCCAAATTAAAATCTCAAAGAGAATATCCAAATTAACAAAATCAGAAATGAAAAAGGTAGCATGACAAAAGACACTGAGGAAATTCAGGGAATCATAAGGACATACTTTAAAACCCTGTACTCCTCCAAATTGGAAAATCTAAAAGGGAGGAAATTTTCACAATAGGGACTAAGTTAAGTCAAGATTAGATAAACAATGTAAATAGATCTATAACCTCAAAGGAAACAGAAACATAGTCTATTAGTCTCCCAACCAATAAAAGTCCAGGTCCAGGTGGTCTTAGCAAAGGATTCTGCTAGACTTTCAAAGAAGAGCTAATGCCAGTATTCCTCAAATTATTCCACAAAACAGAAACAGAAGGAACATTGACAAATTAATTTTATGAGGGCACAGTTACCCTGATATTCAAACCACATAAAGACTCAAAAATAAGAGAATTACAGAACAATTTTCCTTATGAACATACATGCAAAAATACTCAATAAATACTTGAAAACTAAATCCAAGAATCCATCAAAAAAATCATTCACTATGATCACATATGCTTAATTCCAGAGATGTAGAGATGGTTCAATATGAAAATCAGTAAATGTAATCCACCATGTAAACAAAATGAAAGAAAAAAAAAACAGATGATCATCTCATTAGATACAAATTCAACAGCCATTCATGATAAAAGCCCTGGAGAGATCAGGGTTACAAGGGACATACCTAACCATAATAAAAACAACTTATAGCATGCCTATAGCTAACATAAAACTGAATGGATAGAAACTCAAAACAATTGCACTAAATTCAGGAACAAGACAAGTTTGTTCACCCTTTCCATATCTATTCAATACAGTATTTGAAGTTTTAACTAGAAAAATAAGATAACTAAAGGTGATCAAGAGGATACAAATTGGAAAGGAAGAAGTCAAAGTATCATTATTTACAGATGTATACATAAGTAGCCCTAAAAATTCAACCAAGGAACTCCTACAACTGATAAATACTTTCACCAAAGTGGCTGGATACAAAATTACTCACAAAAATTATAATTGTACCTTCCTATGTACAATTGACAAATGAGAAAGAAATTAGTAAAACTATACTCTTCACGATCCCCTTGAATGATATAAAATATACTGGCTTAACTTTAACCAAGCAAGTGAAAATCTTGTATGATATAAACTTCAAACCTTTAAAGAAAGAAATAAAAGAAGATATAAGAATATGGAAAGATCTCCTATACTAACTTTCTCTGAAACTTTGAACTCAATAAACTTCCCACTGATCTAAGACTGACAGCTTTTGGTTTAAACCCTTTCCATGGTTCTCTCCCTGTTGAGGATGTGTCAGTTTCAAGATGACACAATGAATGTTGTACTCACACAGTCTTCTATATGTTCTATGCTTCTCTTTGGTTAATTTTGGTCATTGAGACTACAAAAACTGTCCAAATCAAATTCTACCATTATTTCCACTTGTCTCCATCTTGCTTAACATAGCCATTGAAAAGGTATGATTGTTCTGAATAGTCATATTTAATTCAACACCATTTATCACACACAGGCCTTTAATTATGACTAGCTTTTTGTCCCATCTTCCTAATAAGAATACTGAATCACATGTCTAGCCAAGAATTTGATATTTTCTTAAATCTTGAAACAACTTTTTTTCCAAACTCTCTCTCAGATAATAACTTTGCTTCCTATTCCCTTCAGCACACACAGTAACTAAATAAGGCTTCTCATACTTTCCCATTACTACAGTTGCCTATCCACATGTGTAAGTTTATGTAGCCTTATGGCCTGTTTCCCTTCCATTTCTATTGGTATCTCACTATATACTATTGGGCAAGCCCTAGGCCTCCCTCAAAAATATGACCTTATCCACCATTTACAAGCATTGTTCCTAATATCCTCTCATTTTTTCAGCATTAAATTTTCCTTCTTTACAGAGTAATTCCTTGAGTATATAAACTGTACCTTTTCTCAATACACATGACAATTTCTTGACTCACTTACATCCCAACTATCTCTTCTCCTTTGCAGAAAAACAGAACAAAACACTGAAAATCATATCTGTATTGTGATTTGCCTTTTCCCATTCCCTCTTGAATTTTCAAACCCAGCTGCCTGGATAAATTGATCTTTGCATAGCTGCTAATCACCCCCAACATATGCAATGGCCATTTACCTGTCTTTTTCTTTGTTGATCTATAAACCTGTTTGTCAAAATTCATCTCTCTCCCTTCCTTAAAATTCTTAATCATTTCCCTTCCAGATTAGATTATTTGTCTGGTTTTATCATAACTTTCTTACTGTTATTCCTTAATTCACACTCTCACTACACTGTCATGTACATGCATGTCTCTGTGTTACATTTGTTCTTAGTGAGAATATCAAAATGTTAAATTGCAAAATGTCAAATTATCATTCCATGCTGTGTTTTCTCTCCCTTACTGATAACCAATGCAGTACCTTTTATTTATTTTTTAATTTGCAAAGTACATTGCTTTTCAAAAGAATGTAATCTCTATGTGTGCAGATATTTTTGTCTTTCAAAAACTATTGTAAGATGCAGAAGATCAAGAAGTTTTTTGTGAGATTGTGTCTCCTATTAATATCAGAGATATGTCCATAAACTCTCACCCATATGACTGCCGAAATATGAGCTGAACAGAGTGACACTTATGGAAATGCAAAACTGAGTGGGGAAAAGCACACCAGACTTCAACCCTACATAAGAAACTATAGACAAGTGAGGGAAGCTAGGAAAAGGAGCTTTGGTCTTCCCTAGAGAAAAGACACCAATTGATTTTCCAGTCCCAACATGATTTTGAAATTAGATACATGTGAACTATCATATCACACAAAGTACATGCCACTCCACTTGTACATAACCAGGAAGCTAATTAATTTCAAACAAACAAATGTTTTCTCTTTTAAAGGGGAGTAAAACAATTTTTTCTCAAATTTTCCTTTCTTCTGATGGGATAATTTCCAGGAAAATTGTTGCTTCAACCTTCTAGCTCACTCATTACACTCTTGCTTTCAATTTGGACCATTCTTTTTTAAGTTCAGAATCATATTTTCAATAATTAAGCCTTAAAATTGGAAGGCTATTTGTATCCTATACTAGAAACTAAAAAATCCATCATAGAACATTTGCTTAAGAGGGTCTACTTCTGACTATAGACTATTACATACAAAATATATTGGTATCATTTAAATAATGCTGAAAATAAAACAGAGTTTCACAGTGATGAATACTACTAAGCAGAGCTAAGTTACCTGCATTAAGTCAATGAAATAACACCTTTGCATAAGGAAATTCAGCAATCGCTTTAGCTTTCTTCAAACACAAATAAAAAGTATTTCAGGTAAGAGTCTTTAGTTGATGTTACTTTCTCTAAGAGGGGGAAGAGGGAAATTTTCTTCTTTAAAAACTTTGGACCTTGGTGCTATGGGGGGCTTAGATAAAAACTGAGATAGAAAATGAAAAGAGTTGTGGTCGGTCAATGGTTTGTTTCTCTCAGACAAAGAATTGTAATCTTAAAATTATCAGGTTCCAGAAAGAAAGATTCAGTTATATAAGCTGCAAGAGAAATCAAAATAATCAAATATGTGACAGCACAGTTCAAGAAAAGAAAAGGTTTGCAACATTAAACATTTCAATGCACCAAAGGGAACAGGAACATAGACTTTGTTTCTTGTCAATGAGACACTTTGCCCTAGTGGTGCTGCCTTGTAGGCCCCAGTGTATGAGGAGGCTCTTGGCCCTCATGTGACTGTTGAACTGGGGTGGGGGGGCTGTCATGTAGGGACACTCCACTCCAGAGGAGTGGGATGGAAGGAATGGGGGGTAGAGAGTGGGAGGGAGGGACTGGGAGGGGTGGAAGGAAGACACTATGATGGAGATGTAACCTGAAGCAATAAATAAATAAATTTTAAAAAGAAAATAAAATTTCAAACCCAGCCAGAACAACTTTGGGTTCAAAATCCAGAACTAATCTAATAATTGACATCAATGGGAAAGGAGAAACATTCCTGGTCAGTAGATATTTTACAAAATTATTGAAAATGAGCTCACTGATTTATAAGTATACTCAAGTATGACTTAGTTCCCCAACTTTAACTGTGGCATTTGGATAAACTGGAGTTGATTTGAAGTTTACATATGTGTGTGTGTGTATGTATATTTGTGTGTATAAATACATACATATATATGTGTGTGTGTGTGTGTGTGTGTGTGTGTGTGTGTGTGTTTGTGTGTGTGTGTATTATACATATCATAGCTCAGTGTTAAAGATAAGGCTCACCACCAAAAATATAAGAAGCAGACTTCTTTGATCTAAACCTGATATGATATCTTTGACTTTGTTAATCTGGTTTTCTACCTCTATCAAGACTTGGAAAGTTATCAATAATTATTTCATCAAGTAAGGTTTCAGTTTCAGTTTCAGTTTTGTTTTGTTTGTTTGTTTGTTTGTATGTTTACTCTACCCTTTGGAAGGCCCATAATATGAATATTAGTTTGTTTACATTTACTGAAATTCTCTTAGACGTTCCTTACTTTCTTCATTTTTTTCTCCTGTTTTCTTTAGAATGTAGAGTTTCAAAGGGTATATCTCTATGTTCATAGATTGCTTGACTTGAATAAGTCTAGTTTTGGCATTTTTTTTCATTTGGAAATTTCATTCATTTTATTCTTCAACACAAATATTTCTGGGTTTGTTGTACTTTTACTATTTCTCATTGTTAACCTGGTGTTGCTCATAAAATTGTTTTCCTGATTTTTTTGAATTATATATCATTGTCCTCTTGTTTTTCAGTGAATTTCATTTAATCACCTCTTTTAATTTCTTTCCAGATAATTTGCAAATCTGTTCTTTGAGAACAGTTACTGGAAATTTATTTTGCTCCTTGGTATGTATGTGTGTGTGTATGTGTGTGTGTGTGTGTGTGTGTGTGTGTGCACATGTATCCTTGCACTGACATTTGTGCTTACTGCTTCAAAAACTTAGACTGTTTTGTATGCTCTATGTTAACATTTGTAGCCGAATCTAAAGAAGAAACTGGCTGGGTGGTCTGTAGTTGCTCTTTTGTAGTAGGTACAGTGGCATAATTTCTGGTAGCTAGGTAACCTGTACTCAACTTCAACAAAACTGGATGCCTTAGTGTCTAGACTACATGAATTTGTGGCAGTAGCACTATGGATTTTTAGAGTCCTTGGTGACAAAGGATTTGAGTTCCTTTCTGTTCTTTTTTTTTTTAACAAAGGGAAACGTCTTAGTTGAGGACATTCTGCTCAATATTGAGTATAACAAACCACCCAGTCAGCTATAAAAGTATTGGGTTGTACGTGCAGGTGCTTGGAGCAATCATGGAGTCGTGTGTTAAAGGTCTTATGGAATTACTAACACATATGTCACCTGGGGCACAGGTTCATTCTCCAAGAGGTTGTAGATCGTTTACAAAGCTATATATGGAACTTGGAGAAACACTCTAGTATCTCAAGCCCTCAAAAGCAGGGATATGTAAGAGTGATTCTGAGTCTAAGGAGTAGGGTGCAGGCAGGGATATATGTCTGACTTTGGCTTTAGTGTTTAGAGCTGAGTTTAGTTGCAATTGTGTTACTAAAACTAAAAGGGCACTTCAGCAACTTGTGTATTAATAACTCTGAATCCTATGATGATAGAATATATAGATCAATAACTTAAACTCTGCCAGCACAGGTAACATAGTAACAAAGTAACATAGTAACAAAGACTCAAGAAAAGCAGTATTTGATTGTGAATCAGACTCTGTGAAGTCGGGAGCAACATTGATTTTATTTTACTTCTCAATAATGTGAGATGCTAAAGCTAGAGAGATCCCTCAATGGTTAAACACATTTACTGCTCTTTCAAAGGTCCTGAGTTCAGTTCACGGTAACCATATCAGGCAGCTCACAACCACCTTTAATTTTAGTTCCAGGAGATCAGATGCCTTCTTCTAGCTTCTGTGGATACTTGCATCCCATGAGGTCATACACACACACACACACACACACACACACACACACACACACACACACA
>CAJQZJ010000098.1:69869-93895 GCA_907164525.1 Lophiomys imhausi | reverse complement strand
ACACACACACACACACACACACACACACACACACACACACACACACACAAACAAACACATACATGCACACATGCACACAAGCACACACACACAAAAAGCAAATAAATTTTGAAAATAAAAAAAAAAACAAATGTAAGATACTCAAGCAATTCAAAATCAGGGGATCCAATCCACTATCAGGGAGAATGGGTGTTTGGTATTTTTCTTTTCTTTTTTGCTTTTCTTTGAGACACAAGAAATTAGACGAGATCAGACAACACTGTAAATTGATAATGGCTCCCAATCTCTTGGAGAAAGTACACTTAGGCTGCTCAGATCTTAGGTCCAAGATGTATCAGTAATTGTGATGAGGACTGGAACATCTCCACAGCAAAGTGTTTCCAATAAGCAGAAGACAACAGTAGCTCATCATGGAGTTAATACATTACCAGGAAGATAAACAAAGATTACGTCTTCATGGGTAAAAAGGCTCAGTAGCTATTTAGCCCCTAAAGCAGGACAAATCCTCATCATGTGTTCAGTTACAGGATGGCACTTTACATCATGGCTTGGGCCACTAAATATAATTTCTTTCTTGGAGGTGAGGGGGAGGAGAGGCAGCAAAGTACATCCATGTAGACTTCATGTACTTTGTTCATCTTCACTCATTGACTGTCTGGTACCAAAGACTGTAGATGTCAAGGACTGTTAGAGATCCCCTATCAATTCCTTTTTCCTCACAAAGGGGTATCTTTTTTGGTTCTGAGCTGAACTTAACATGAGAGAGATGATGTATGGTGTTTTCTTTCCTTAGTTAGCAACTCTGAGTTTCTTTGAAATAGAGAATTTCTGCCATTCCTTTCTTTTTCCCCTAGAATGTAATTATATTACTGTTAATTTCATTGAATGATTAAAAAGAACAAATTTTAGAAATGTCCAGTTGACTGTCCAACTAACATCACACTTAATTTATTTATCTGATGAACAAAAAAGATAAACTACCTCTACTAAGTAGAAGTTAGATTCTACTTTTATTTGTTTTTCTTTTTCTTTTACATGGCATGAATCCAAACTATAATTTTCTACAATAAATCATGATAACTGCTTTTGGATTACAAAGAACATTACAAATGTAGATTGAAACAAAATTCTGAGAAATAACTCATTCATCAATACCCATATCTACATACCTAAGTAAATTCTAACCAACTCAGTTTACACATTTTACATAACAGATTGAGCTAATCCATTCTACCAGGTTGGTCAACAGTTCTGTGAGAAATGACTACAGAAAATTATTTTTTCAACGTTGGTATTATTCTGTTTGTTAAACAAAAAGGGTAGGGTGAACTGATGACAGCCAGATACCTAATAGTAGAATGAAAGGGAGTAGGGGGTTTTCATCTTACTTCTTCTAAACACAAACTTAAAAAAAAAAGCTGTGACTAATAGTGTCTATACACTTCCTTTGAAATATCTCAAATATCTCCTGTATTGTATGCTATACCTCTGTAGAATGGAGTGTTTGCTTTTTAAAAATAGATTATAGATTCTTGCCATGTATTTATTCTTATTTTCCTTGAATTTTTATTTCATATATCTTCATAGTGTTTACTATTGCCATACACTACTATTAGTACTGGATAATGCAGGAGTTAATAAAACAGATATGGTGATCATCTTAAATATTTCTAGACAGAAAGCCTGAATGTATTTGGTATTTCATTACCTGAAATGCCTGTGATTCAATATGTGATCAAGAAGCTACTACCAACAACAGGTTGCCTAGGGGAAGCAGAGTATAATTGACAATAGACAGACATAAAGAATCATTGAGAGTTAGTTGACATATTCCAAATCCCTGTAAACCTGCTAATTTCATGAATGTTCATATTTGTTACAAACCTATATAACCAAATACCTATGGTAACAAAAAAATTTTAGTATTCAAATTACACCTAGGGAAAGTGAATTTATAAAGGAAAATAATTGACTGAAGGACTAAAAAAATGATTATTTTAAAATGAACATAGATTGGACTGAAGAGATTTCTGAGAGTCTTAAGAGCACTTGCTGCTCTTCCTGAGGCCCAGATTTCAGTTTCTAGCATATGATGGATGACTAATGATCACCTGTAACTTCAGCTCTGAAAAATCTGATAAGGTCTTTTGACCTCCACAGGACATCCACACATTGGACACAGAAATACAAATGTACACATGAATAAAAATAAAAATAAGTCTTTTAAGAAATGAAGATACTAGCTACTTAGAAAAAGAAGAAGTGGATAAGGGAGGTTGGGACACTTGATGTGGCTTAAGGAGTCACTAATAAAGTTTTACATTTTGACTAGAGTCATAATGACAAGCACCCCTGCCTATTGATACTTCATAAAATTGCTCATTATTTATGGTTTTCATATGTGTGTGCTTTATTATCCAAAAAGGAAAAATTGAATGGAAGTTAATTATCATTAGTACTTAAAGGTGACACACTGCAGTGATGCATTGAACCACAAAGTTAAAGAATGTTAGACAAGGAAAGAACTTTGATGATTAGCTTGTCCAACATTTTCATTCCACAAGTGAGTGAGTACTCTGAGAACCAAAGAAGTCAGATGTCCTAAAGTTACACAGTATGTTGGTAGCTGTTGTGGGACTACATTTCTAGATTCACTGTGTCGAGTTCTTAAGGTATCTCAGGCAATAGAAATATACTTGCATTTCACTAAAGGTCCTTCAGCTATTTGACATTTCACTGTAGCCTATTCAATTGTTTATTTTTATTTATTTATTATTCATTTAGGTGCTTGGGGTAAGGAAGGAAAATACCTAAGGATTTAAATAAAGTTTGTAAAGGTAGTGTCACTGACAATGTCTGTTTTGCTAAATACAAACTACTAAATTTCCATTATTTCTTTTGAGCATCTGTGACTTCAAAGACTGTCTTGTTCCACAGGGGAACTCCATAGTTTGAATTTGGAGGAATACTGCTTTGAACTTGAACTAATTATTAATGTTCCCAAATCTCCTGTTGATTACACATAGTAGAAAAATTTTACTTGGAATACATACAGATTTGCAACTGATTACAAATACTTATTAATACCCTCAAAGGCCACCAGTATATTTTCCCAAAGTAACATGGTTATGCTAATGAAAAACATATTCAATTTTTATGCACACTTATTTTTCTGTCACTTGATGAATTTACATTATGTTTTCAATTCCTTTGAGATTTTTTTCCAATTTGATTTATTTTCTCTCCCAAGTATTTAAAATCACTCCTACCAATTAGAGATAAAGGCTTCTGTGGAAGTTTTTTTTTTTTTATAAAAAAAGAAAATTAAAAGAAATTTAAATTTAAATAAGGGTTTTCTTACGCTATGATTTAAATTTCTCTATAATTTAAATATAAATTTCATTTTATGTGTAGTTATTTTGCCTACATATATCTGTGCACAATATTTATGTCTGATGCCTGTGGAGGGAGTCATATCACCAGGAACTGGATTGTAAGATTCTATGTGTGTGCTGGGAATCGAACCCAGATCCTCTCTAGTAGTCAAGTGCTTCTAACCACTGAGCCATCCCTCCAGTCCATCTTATATTTTAATTTTTAAAATCAATTATTATTAAAGAAATTAACTTAAATTTTACCTACTAAAACAGAATAAAAATAAGGAAATAAGAATAATCAATGATATGTTTATACATAAATACCATTGTGCAATTAAAAATATATAACCTTAACAGTATTAAATAACTAAAACAGCTATTAAGTAATTAAAATTTCTATTATCAAAATTTTATCTTAATGAAATCTAATAATATACATATTAGAGTCCTTTATTCTAGCATACTCTGAATTAAAGACTAGTACAGTGCTCCATAATGTGAATCCTATCCAACGGAAGGATATTTGGACAGGGTTTTTTGGTTTTTTTTTCTGGAAAACTTAATCCAATAGATTGTTTTTTACAGCATACATGCAGTAAGGTAGCACCTATTCTTTTTATTCTAGTCTCAATAACTAGCAGAGCCTGATATAGGAATTGGAATCCTTTAAGTCACCACAAACATCTATGTTCAAAACAATCAAAATAAATACTGCAGGGAACATTCTACATTGTGTACTCTTGTATCTCCATGGCCATTAGCGTTGTGTTGATTCTTTAAATTTTTAGAATATGAACCAACCCATTTAGCTAATCCTTTAGTAGCTACCTTTTCCTGTCTGTTGTATCTAAACATTTTGACATGTCAAATGGTAGATATCAGAGTAGTTAAACATATGAGACCAAAAGAGAAACAATATACCATGAAGTTTAAGGTTTCTTCTTGCAGTTAAGACAATTTTAAAAAGTTCCTGCTTGTTCTGTGCATGTTGAGGATTCTATTTGTAGCTAAAGAATATGTTCCTGCATCTTCTGTGCTAATTGCTTACAAGTTAAGTTTTCTACTTGTAATTAAAAATAAGTTCCTGTTTCATAGATCTGATGTAAACTGCAAAACATCTTTTTCAACCTACACTAAACCTACACTAAATTTGAAACCCCATTCACATGTATCACTCACATGATACATGTGAATCTTGTGTTCTTTCCCTTTCATTGTGAGGATAAGACAGATGGATGGCCAGTCCCAGAATACAGCTTGCTTTAATTGGAAAATAATGGATTTGGTCTTTTCTCCTCACTATTCTCAGGTTTGATAATCCTACCTGGAAATTTCCAGCTATCTCTCTTACACTAACATAATCATGGCTCCAAAATATCTGCCCTTCCTTTTGAGTTTTACTTATACTGCTAGTTTCAGATTTTTAGCACTATATATTTTATGGATTATGACTTTTCTATAATATAATAAATTCGCAATCCTCCAATTTTAATGAATGTGACTTCACTGAAAATAAAGCCCTTACAGATGATCAAGTTAAGATAGATTCTTTGGCATGGTACTAATGCAATGTGGCTGTCTTTATAAAAAGAGAAATTCGGGACACAAGTGCTGCCATGCCCAGAGGGAAGAAGCTATAATGAATCAGAGATGTAGGGAGAATGTTATATGAAGATGAATATAGGGGAGAGGCATGAAACATGTTCTCCTTAACAGTCATCAGGAAACAAACAAACAAACAAACCAACAAAACCCCCAAATTATTGACATCTTGATTCCTTAGTTTTAGCCCTCAGGACTGTCTGCCAGGTAGTAATAAGTTTCTATTGTTTGAAGGCAGTTGGGAGTACTTGATTACAGTAACCATAGGAAATTAGTACATCATTTTGGAGGCAGAAGATAACAAATAAATACTATACTACGATTCTACCTTGAGAAAATATGTTTTCCTAAGTCAATCAAAAAGATGGAGATGTAACCTGACATAATAAATAAATATTAAAAAAAGATGTAGATATTCTAGTAAATTTCATTTCAAGGAGACAATTAATTTCCTGCAGCCAACTATTTAGGAATATAGGGGGCCACATTTTATAGCCAGAAGTGTGCATCATATCCCTATAACTGAAGTTACAGGTGGTTGTAAGTCATCAGATATGGATGTAAGATATAGAACCTGGGTTAACTGTAGAGCCATTTATTGGCTCCATAATCTGCAACTTCAAAAATTCATCTGCTTTAGTTATGTTTCTATTGTTGTGGTAAGACACCATGAAGTTTCAGAGGCTTAGAATGAGTGACCATCAAGGGAGCAGAGCAGGTATGATGCTCTGGGAATAGTTAAGAGCTTAAATCTTGTTCCACAAGTAATAGGCAGAGAGAGATTACTGAGAATAGAAGAGACTTTTGAAGTCTCAATGCCATCCCCAGTGAAACAGCTCTTCCAATAAGACACAACTCCTAATACTTCCAAAACAATTCCAAGTCTACCTCCTGTGACACACTTCCTTTGAAAAGGTTGCACCTCCTGGTCCATCCTAAATAGCTCCACCAACCCCAGACCAAGCATATATGGGATGGAGACCATCTCATTCAAAAGATCACAGCACCTGTAAGAAAATTTTCATGCACTTTTAGAGAAAACTTGTGTTCTTAAGTAAACCATCACTGGGCCTTGAAAAAAAATTGTCATGCGGTAGCATATGTACCAACTCAACAAAAGTATGGTCAGTTTTGATTTTATTTTATTTTTTGTTTATTTATTACTTCAAGTTATATCTCAGTCATAGTCCCCTCTCTTCACCCCTCCTGGTCCCACATTCCCACCCTCTCCCCCTTCTCCCACCTATCTTACTCCTCAGGAGTGGGTTGCCCCTACATATCAGCCCCCTCAGGTCAACAGTCATGTGAGTGTTAAGAGCTTCCTCTTACACTGGGGGCCTATGGCAACTCTATTAAAGCGAAGGGTCCCACTAACAGGTAACAAAGTCTGTGTTCCTGTTCCTTTTGGTGTGTTGGTTGTAGGATAGTTATCCTATACTACATGGCTAAAATACAATTATAAGTGAATAGATGCCATGTGCATCCTTCTGAGTATGGGTTAGCTCACTCAGGATGAGCTCTTCTAGTTCCACCTATTTGACTGCAAATTGCATGATTTCCTTGTTTCTTGTGGCTGAGTAGTATTCCATTGTGTAAATGTACCACGTTTTTTAGTTTGTTTGTTTGTTTTGTTTTTTTATCCACTCTTCGGTTGATGGACATCTGGGTTTTTTTCAATTTCAAGCTATTACAAATAAAGCTGCTATAAACACAGATGAGGAGGTGTCCTTGTGGATTGGTGAGGAATCATTTGGCTGTATACCTAGAAGTGGTATGGCTGGATCTTGAGGTAAAACTGTTCCATGTTTTCTAAGGTATTGCCAGACTGATTTCCATAGTGGTTGTACAAGTTTCTACACCCACCAGCAATGGAGAAGTCTTCCCCCTTGTCCAAAACCTTGCCAGCATGTGCTGTCCTTTGAGTTTTTGATCTTAGCCATTCTGACAGATATGAGATGGAATCTCAGAGTCATCTTGAGTTGCATTTCTCTGATGATTAAGGATGTTGAGGGCTGGAGAGATGGCTCAGAGGTTAAGAACACCAACTGCTCTTCCAGAGGTCCTGAGTTCAATTCCCAGCAACCACATGGTGGCTCATAACCAACTATAATGGGATCTGGTGCCCTCTTCTGGCCTGCAGGCATACAAGGGTATTGAGCATTTCTTCAAGTGGCTCTCAGCCATTAGAGATTCTTCCTTTGTGAATTCTCAGTTTAGTTCTGTTTCCCATTTTTTACTGGATTATTTGGTTTCTTGGTGTTTAATTTCTTGAATTCTTTATAAATTATGGATATTAGCCCTCTGTTAGATTCACATCTTTTCCCAGACTGTAGGTTGCTGTTTTGTTAAAATGAGAGTTTCCTTTGCCTTACAGAAGCTTTCCAGTTTCATGAGGTCCCATTTATTGATTGTTGGTCTTAGAGCCTGACCTACTGGTATTGTGTTCAGGAAGTTGTCTCCTGTGCAACTGAGTTCAAGTCTCCCCCCCCCCCTTCTATTAGATTTAGTATGTCAGGCTTTATGTCAAAGTTTTTGATCCACTTGGACTTAAGTTTTGTGCAAGGTGATAAGTATGGTTCTATTTGCATTCTTTTACATGTTGATATCTAGTTAGACTAGCACCATTTGTTGAAGATGATTTCCTTTTTACATTGTACAGTTTTGGCTTCTTTGTCAAAAATTAAATGACCATAGGTTTGTTGGTTTATTTCTGGGTCTTCATTTCGATTCCATTGATCAACTTGTTTGTTTCTCTACCGGTACCATGGTATATTTATTACTATTGCTCTGTATTATAGTTTGAAATCAGTGATGGTGATACCTCCAGATGGCTTTTTTTTTAAATTGTACAGGATTGATTTAGCTATTCTGGGTTTTTTGTTATTCCATATGAAGTTGAGAATTGTTCTTTCAAGGTTTGTAAAGAATTGTGTTGGTATTTTAATATAAATTTCTTTGAATCTGTACCTTGCTTTTGGTAGGTTGGCCATTTTTATGATGTTGATTTTATTTTTAAGCTCAGTTTTGATATGTATGTCCAGGATATCATAATTATTGCCTTTAAAAATATTAGTTGTGTTCTAAATGACTGAATACTTACTTAAATAATAAATGTCAATTTTTTGTTTGCTTCCAGCTGGAAAGTATGAACACAAAACTTTCATTCCTTATATACTTGGCTTTACCAAAGACCCTTTCCTCCACAAAACAGTAAGAATAACTTCTCTTATTATAACTTGTAAGATTAAATTAATTATTTAAAAAAAACATGGCATGTTTCTTCATGTAAAAATCCATATATTACTATTTTGGAGTGTACAAATTCTCCCACTTTTCATAAAAAAAGCAGAGTCTGTATGCCAATTAAGGCCTTCAACCATTTTAAATTCTGAAAACCACATCAGATGATAGAGTTTCTGAAAGATTCCTGTTGATTTCAGTAGGAGTTGTACACATGAAACGATGGTCAGGAATCTGTCCTAATTAGTAAGCCTCTGTTGTGTCACTATTAAATTTTACCCAGTAAACTGGACTACCACCTGGTCTTGGAAGAAATCAATGTTACATTTGGGTTCGGTTAAATGTCAATGGTAATATTTAATAAGCAGAGAGACTTTAAAATAATTTTGTGGTCAAAAATATATTTCCTATGATGTAGTTTATTTTTTCCCTTTTTCCCACAAGAAACAAAGCAAAAGACATTAGTGGTATTTGCTTTAAAATTATCACCGACAGTCAGACAGTCACCTAGGGGCTCTACTGAAATATTCCTTAGAATATTCATTATTTATAAAAATAATGAAATATTTGGATAAGGTACCTAAATGTCAGCAAAATTAAAGTTCTTCAAATAATTGTACATCCTCCTGATTGAAACATCTCTCTCTCAAATCTACTTGTCTTTTATCCTCAGGACATTCCTGTCATGATAGCCAATGAATTCCAGTTCAAAGAAAATCTAAAAGAATGCATTTCCTTCTTTTGTCTCTTTTTTCCAAAGGTACTCCAAGAAATAATCTTTTATTTCTGCAATTGTTTTATGATTGGATTAAATTACCTTAATTAATTAAATAAATGTAACAGAAAAATGATAATTGCTAAATATATATCATATAATCACATTGAAAGTAATAAATATCTTTCTAGCTGGAGGGGATTTAATTATAGTTGCCATACTTTTATCTTACAATAAGCAATACAAAGAATTTGTGAAAATCAATTTGTCACCCCCACCTCTTTGCTTTCCTTGCTCCAAATAAACTACTTCAAGAAGCTTTAAAGAAAGAAACTATGCTGATTAGCATATTAAGGAAAATTGTTACATTTAGTATCTCATTAATGCATTTGTATCTAACTGCAATCACAAGAAACAGCAAGGTTTAATTAATATATTTGTTATTTCAAAGCAGCATTAATGCAATTGGAACAGTTTAAGATAGGTAAGGTTTAAAGAATACTACTAGAATACTTCTAGAAAGAACTCACATTTGCATTTTTACACTTTTCTAGCTTGCAACACAGAATATTAGTCTTCCAAATGGTTTCAGTTAAGTAAAACACTGAAAAAAAAATAGGGTGTGTGCAAAATTTTATCTCAGGGACAGTGAGAAGTCCTTCAACAATATTTTGAAGAAATCTGTCTCACCACCAGAGCAGAAAACTGTACTTATGTATTGTGTATTGTATTGACCCCATTGAAAACAATACATGTCTTTGCAGAGCCCCCAAAGAGCACCCAATAATCCTAACTCACAGGACATACTGGTGGTGCATATTAGAAATGGAACATTAATTTTTGCATGTTTGAGACTGAATAGTGACATACAACTAATTATTTGACCGTTTTTTTGAAAAACAAAAGCAAAACCTCAGTCAGATAAAATACTTATGTGCCTTTTACCTTTTGTATACAATTATCTTCTTCTTCTTCAAACAATGGCAGAAGAGCCATTCATTTTATATTAAAATAACATTTCAAATGTAAAATGAAAACTGAAAAAGAAAAGGATAAGATAAAAACTTACTGTAAACCATTATATAAGCAGGGCCAAGAACTAAGTATTTTCAAACTCTTACTAGCATTTCTTCCACTTAAAATTTTCTTTTTTTCCTTTAACTAATAAGAAATTTTAAAAAAAGGTTGTTCACTTCTACTGTATTTGGACAGTATCATTACATCAAGTCAGAATAAGATTCAGTGATTAATTTCAGTATAGTCTTACAATAAAAGCATGTTTAATCTCCTCAGTGAAAATATCTGCACTCACACATCTTGTCATATTATAAGGTCAACAGAAGCGTGATCATGTATAGAAATAGTACATATTACACACTTCAATAAGGCAACTTTCTAAAGACTTTAAAATTAAAAGGGAAACTAGAAACTGGATTAGAGATTAAAGAAATTTAAGTGATTTTTAAATAGATGAGTTTATATGTTTTCTAATCCTGAACTTTTATCCACAAAGAGATTAATACTTTTCTGAAATATAATTAAAATCGGTATACTATCCAGACTAAACTGTTTTTTTTCCCTCATTGTAATCTTGGCCCTTTTGGTTTGCAATCTGAATGTGCTTCTGCAGATGGCTATTACTCTCACATTTACATATAAGTCACATTTTGAGTTTCAAGTCTCAACATCACAGAGGTATTCTTTAAAATGATACTAATGTAATATTCTGTACCTATTATGTGCTCATTATGCATTTATCATTGCCTTGCTCTCATCAAGGGTCTTCCCAGTGATCATAAATCTTCATTCTCCATCATATGAAGTTAGTTTTTTTAATGATTCTGTTTATCATTCTCTATCATCCTCTATCATGACATTTAGCTTTATATAATAATGTTTAACAACACAAGTGCTTTCTGAGGCGCAAGCCGAATGTATTAGTTTTGATATGTAAAGTCCATTTTTAATGTGTTTTGAAGGCTTTGTCTAGCCTGTTGTGAACATTAAAGATGAGCAATGACCCTTACACATAAGGGTTCCATGACTACTATGTTGTGCCTCCCTTTTTGGTATATAATGATGAATGAGATGTTTAGCTATAGATCCAAGCAGTCAGAGTACCCAACGGTTAAAAGTACAAACTAGTTCTTTTAGATAATATGTCTAAGCAAAGTTGCTGAAGAAAGGTGGGGGGAAAAAAGAGGTGAGGACTTATTGCTCTGACTTCAAAATAAGTATAGATTTGTCTTTGCAAAACTGGGCATGCTAAGTCTGTAGGTTAAGAATCAAAATCAAGAGTGATTATTCAATTCCAGAATTGCTTCAGTACCAGAAAACCTTTCAAGTTGACAAACTTAAAAATGTGTTTGCTGTGGTACTAGGGTTAAGTTCTGTTGTATTTTGTTTTAAAGCTTTGTGCAATTAAATCATGTATCTTGTATATAGCAATATTTAACCAGAAAATAATATTAGCCAACAGACTCAGGCTGCTGTAAGATGATTACCAGCTACACTTTTGTATCTTCACAATAACATTATCTAAAGTCCTCAATGTCTTCAACTACACAAAATCCAGAAAATCTCTCCCTTTTCTGCCAAATCATAAAAAATTTTAATTATCTAACTTTCACAGGGAGAGCACAATTGATGCATAAGTACTAAGTAAATGATCCATTGTGACACAGAAGATGTTGCCATGACAAATTGGATTAAATACATCTTTTATCCTCCTGATTGCCTTCAATTTATAAGATATTGTATTAAGATTTAGAGGGATGTAAAATGTACAAAGACTAACCTGTACCTTCAAAGAACCTGGTATACATATATAACAACTCATAGTCATATCATTTTCCAAACATTTACCTAATATTTTCTATGTTTAGGGTACTATACTCAGTCCTGGGTGTATAACATGGAAATTTTTTAAAATGAAAAATGTATACATAACAAAAGATAAGGAACTGTTTTGGCTAAGTATTAAATGTTAGGCATGGGAATTTTTGAGAGTCATAAAAAGAAGAAAGGAAGAAAGGAAGAAAGGAAGGAAGGAAGGAAGGAAGGAAAGAAAGAAAGAGAGAAAGAAAGAAAGAACGAAAAAGAAAGTAAGGAAAGAAGAAAAAAGAAATGAAGGAAGGTAACTTGCCTTATGGAATCACAGTTTGGTGAGAATGTCAGAGTTTAATTATTTGTAAAATGCTGATAGTAAAGTATGTTTCAACAGACAATTATAATGTGATAACCGTTATGAAAGTAGAGTCCCAGAATGAACAAAATGGAACTATTTCCACTAAAAGGCTATTTCATCTAAGTCACAGAGAGTATCTAGGGGTTTGCAGGTTGGGAGAATAGCAGGAAAAATGGGAATCAGCATTTGCTAAGGGCAGAAAAAGGTCCTTCAAATTTGGGACCGTTCCTCCTTCATCTATTTTAAAAAATCAATTTTGTGCTATTGGAATTATCCTTGTATACAAATAGAAAACCTGGAATGGTTATGTCTTTCCAACACAGTCTAAAGACTAAAGTGAATAAGGAAATGCTCTGTTAGTTACAGATCAGACAAGAAACTACAAGGAAAACTAAACAACCAGAAACAAATAGCTCTGTATGTGTTTACTTTATAGGAGGCCAAGGTATGAGAACTGTTGGAGAATAAAATTCACATATATAATAATAGATCCAGCCTGAACAACTGGAGGCACTATGAGGAGGAAGAAAATAGTATATGATCAAAACATAGATTAGGATTTGATCTACTAATTTCAGAAATAATGTTGACTATTGAGGCATTGAAGCATTCTGCTGGACTTTTCAGCCCATGGTCAGTCTCTGCACTGAGGAAATCTGTAATTCAGCTGAAAAGCTAAAGCAAGAATATAAATAACTCAAGTCCAAGGCAGACTATGAGAATGTCAAAAACAGAATTAGAAATAATAATGTTTCTTGGAGGAAAGAACTTGTGAGTTTAATTAGTTCAGATCACAAAAGCAATGCAAAATGGAAGGAAGGAACCAGTCAGCACTACAGAAGTCAAGGCATGTAGGAGTGTGGTGAGATACTGTTAGGACCAAACTCACTTGACCAAATATTAATTAGACTTCAGAAGCCTGGGAATTTTGAGTAGGCCCTGAGCTGCAAGTCAGCTTGCCCCAGAATCTATTACGTACCAACCCCCAGGCTTGGAAACTCTGACCATTACCAGGAGGACAAGTTCTGGCTTGGGTATGGCCAGTTCCCAGGGAAACATGGAAAACAACAGAAACCCCAGGTTGCCAAGAGTCATGGGTTTGGAAATCCTTACCTTGCTTCTTAGGTCACCTATGCTAGCCAATCAAAGTACTGTTACTTGATGAATCTTGATTCTGTCTTGCTGAAACATATTCAACCTGAACTGTAATTCTGTTCAGGGTCCCCTCCTTCTCCTTGCATGGAGAAACTTTGAGGGTGACCCCAGCATGTTAATTAATAAAATCCTATTGCAATTTGAAACATTCTAGAGTTCTGGGTGACCTCAGCATGTTAATAAAATCATATTGCAATTTGCAACATTCTAGAGTTCAGGGTGATTCCTCAGTCACCCCACATTTGGGTTCAGGTATCCATTCCTTGACCCCTTACATTTGGAAGTCCTACCGAGATCTTCCCCTGCTGAAATCATTGTGAGGGTACAAGGCCCTTCTATCCACCAGGGCAGCTCCTAAATTCCATTGTCAGCTGGAATGATGGAAGAAGAAAACAGGAACAAAAGAAGAGGAAAGGCTCCCTAAGGTAAAAGGTGCCTTGAGCTGGGCAAGATATGGGGTCACCCCTCCCCCCCAGAGACAGAGATGGAAACTAGACAGGCTAAAAGGGTCATTCACCTGCCTGGGCAAAATGTCCAAGCTATGTACCCCTTTCACCACCAGTTCTGGCAGTCAGCTAACATGATTTCTGCCCAGTGCTTTAAATTTCAAGGTAAAAATTTTTTTAAGGACAGGTCTTTTGAATAAACCAGCTATATTCAATGTAAAGTTATTAAAAATTTCTCCAAGGTGGACCAGTCATCCAAGAAAAAAATGGGAATTAGAAACTGCCTTGATAATGTCACTTTAATCAATTTCCTTCCAACAGTTTACTTTGCCCAAAAATTCAACAGGAAGCACATTTTCAAGAGAAAGTTACAAAAGTTAGAGAGACTGCAAAGGGAGACTGCATAAATATAGACCCCAAGAATCTGGGCCCACTCAAGGTCATGTTACTAGTTAGCTACCACTTTTAATCATTGCTCATTGAACTAATATCTTTTATTAAAAGGACAAAGAGGTTTGATAAGTGCAAAGATGCTTCTTCCCTTTGCTATGTTACTGTCAAAGCTCCAATAAGTTGTTTGTCTGGCTCTGGTAAAACATACCACTAGATGATTCATCACAAGTTCAAGATTTTCAGTCTTCTTTGATTTAAGGATTGTTCATACTAGTAACTAAAGGTTGTTTTTCAAGTCTCTGTCATATTGTCTTTCTGAGATCTAATCATACAGCCTGGATCCACCAGCCTCAGATCAAACAGGATTCCAGATAAGCACAATTGCCTGTTCTTAAAAATTATATCTTCTCCTTGGTTACAGGGATCATTACTTTCCCCAATTAGTAGACAATTCTAACTTCTGTTTCTAGTTTATGTTTGTCTCAGCAGATTATCACCTGACTGATAGGTTCTATTCAGAGATCACCTGTGGACTTCAAACTGCTGAGCCCTGGACTTCCTGGAAGCTGATCTGGACCAGTCAAGCTGATATGATTGCTCCCTGTCTTACAGTTGGATCAATTGATCAGATGCTTCTGATAGATGTCCCATTGCCCAGCCTTTGATTAACATTGCAGCCTTCCTGGGCCCTGATGACAATGCCCTAATGTCAGCTGGAAGTAGTTCCAGAAGAAAATATGCTGTCTATTGTCTCACCTAACAGGCTGGGATGCTAGTTCAAAGGAAATTTATGATCAAAACAGATTCAAGAGAAAAGAGAGCAATCTCTTTTCCAGAAGATAAGAATTTGGCTCAGCTGCTTCAAGATTGAAGCAGTCACAAGAGAAAAGGCAGATATGTTAGGACCAAACTCACTTGACCAAACTTTAATTAGGCTTGAGAAGCCTGGGCATTTTGAGTAGACCCTGAGCTGCAGGTCAGCTTGCCCCAGAATCTATCACATACCACCACGCAGGGCTTGGAAACTCTGTTACCAGGAGGCGAAGTTCCAGCTTGGGTATGGCCAGTTCCCAGGGCAACAGGGAGAACAACAGAAACCCCAGGTGGCCAACAGTCATGGGTTTGGAAATCCCCACCTTGTTTCTTAGGTCACCTATGCTAGCCAATCAAAGTACTGTTGCTGGATGATGCTTGCAAGATTCTGCCTTGCTGAAATGTATTTAACCTGAACTGTAATTCTGTTTAGGGTCCCCTCCTTCTCCTTGTATGGAGAAGCTTTGAGGGTTACCTCAGCATGCTGATTAATAAAACCCTATTGCATTTTCCAACATTCTTGAGTTCCTGGTGATTCCTCAGTCACCCCACATTTGGGTTCAGGAACCCATTCCTTGTCCTTACAACACCACAATGCTCATTTAACACCATCAAATTTGGCCCAGATGTGGATTATTTTTAATAGATAGAACAGAAAAGAGAAATCAAGGCCATGTCTTAAGGATCAGAAAAGTTTTATTTGGTTTGTTAGTTAAAGATAAGCCACCAGTTTTTAAAGGAAGTAAAGGAATGGGGCCACACTTCACTGGAGAAAGATTAATATAGGATGGTTACCAGCCTAACATCATCTGCCTCTGTTCTTGTAGTTTGTTAATTAATACCAGACTGTAGTTACATGGACCTTAGATTCACTTTATGGTAGTAGAAATGTTGCGGGTTCACGAACATCTAGATTTATAAAACCATGTCTTCAGGAAAACTGGAATATAAATTGACAAAGTAAACTGAATTTATTTAATATTGGTCACACCAGAGACAGACTCTTAATTTCTCTCTGCTTTTTCTGAAGCTGACTTACAATTTTATAGAAATGATAAAACAAGAGTCATGAAGTATACATATGTTATATTATCAGAACTGTGTGAAGTTTCTTCCCTGGAGGCAAGTTCTATCTCTGTTTGTCTCTAGGGATTCAGGATTTCCCTTTCTCCATTACAGGGATTCTTGGGAGAATTTCAGTTCTTCCTGGGGTGGGGGGAAGGGGTTGCGGGGGGGGGGGGGAGCAGGGAATCACTGTTTCGATAATCTGATAGCTAAAGAGCTGGGTGCAGTGTAACTCTTTAGCAAAACCCTTCTCTTGGCAGGTGAGTTACAGAACTTTGCATTGTTTCGTTAATGAAGATTACTGCTAATGGGATAGAATAATTTGGTAAACAGATTAGTTTCTTCCTTGAATTTCCCACAACAATAACTAGTAACCCATTGTTCAAAGGCTTACTGGGAAGGCATTATGTGAAATCATCCAGAGAGAGAATAGATGGAGAGAAGCTGTTTACTACATCAATGGTAGAGATAACTAAGTATAGGCATAAGGGGAGTCTCAGGACTGGAAAGGTCTTTTGTGACCAGAGACATTTATTGTAAAACTATGTGCTTGGTTGGAGAAAAGACCGAATTGAACCTAAGTTCTATATAGGAAACACACAAGAAACTAGCCCCAGCCAGTCACAAACTGTGCCAAAGCTTGCAAGGCTTAGTCAATGACCATAGTAGAGGCATTTGAAATTGTGGATTATGTAAACGATCAGGCCTCCCCATTCCCTGGAGAGATATGAAGACAGACCCTATGGTTGTTTGCATTAAATCTTCCCCATAATCCTCATAGTAGGGACCTCAAGATCAGATTTCATTTGTCTTAGAAAATGCTGTGATATGTCTTCCATCCAGAATTCATGACAAGGTAAAATTAATATTCACCCACAACTGAAAATACATTTCTGGCTTTGATCTAGAAAACCTGAGTTTCAACAGATGCCATCAAGTTACTTAAGAAGCACTATTATCTAGCTATACCACACTGGAGTGTGTATGCTTTGTTGAGTGAAATGCATCTTCTATTTTCACAACAAACTTTGATCATTTGGTTCTCACAATGGCAGATATCTAAAACAAAACATGTACCTTTCTGACAAAAGAAATTGACACAGGATTTTACAAGATGACAGGTATTTTTTTCTCCCTGTTATTTCAAAAAAGGAAACCCCACAAAAAATAAAAAACAAAAACAAAACCCTACAAAAGTAACCCTGACTCATTCTGCATAGTAGGATGAGTATTTCCTGACTCTATAGCCATTTCCACTCTTGCCACATCGACCTCCAGGGACCACTACTAAAGGAAAGTAAAAACAACACATCCAACGAACACGTGCACATGTATATATGTGCATACATGGCAAAAGGTCCTTATCTTTTGTGGAAGGGGAATAGTGTTGCCTTTTCATTTTAGCATTGGCAAGAAACTGATCATTTGCTCAGCCTACTGCTTCCCTTGGTTCCTCAGTTAATGAAAATTATCAGTAAGTATATACCTACAGACAAGAGTTAAAAAGCCTTGAATCAACAATTTTAGTAGTTTGAAACTATTTTCAATGCCAAATGACCAAATTAGCTGAAAATAATAAAAATAACTGTTCATTATTTTCTGATATATAGAAAATATCTCACACTGGCTCTTGATACTTTTTTCTGTCCTCAATATGCTGTCTTTTGAAATTTCTCCTATTTTATCTATCTAGCCTTCCAAAGTCCCAAGTCCCAAATGCAAAAGCCTGTCCTACATTATATATTCATCACAGTCAGTGCTCTCCATAGCCTAATACAATAAAATCAATGCAACAATGTCACTTGTCAGTCTCTTTGTTCATAAGATAAAATGATACTATCTGTGAGACAAAGTAATGTGGGGTAATGAGTCATCTTCACCTCCTGTAAAATAACCTCGTCAATCTGGGCCTGTGGAGAAAATGATGAAGACAAGGTCATCAGAGATCAGGGCAGTAGTGATTCATTTCTTAATTTATAGAAATGTGAAGTTCTTTTAAACTGATCTGAACAGACCAACTGACAAACCATCTATGAGCGTCTGCACTTTTATTATACCTGCTAAGCACACCTGCATTTTTATGGTAGTTTGCCTGAGGCCATAGTAGCAGCAGAGCCAGGAATTCATTAGTAAAATTAGAAGAGATAGCATGAAACAACTTCTGTCTCCATGTAAACAATTAACAGCTCATTAAGAGGAATTTCTATTTTGTGGGAACCTATTCTCTCTTTGACTAGAATTAAGATGGCTAATAAATTGAGGCGTTCCTCCTCTAGGTGCAGGAGTGTCTCAAAGACTGCATCACTGGCTGGCTTAGAGTGATCCTTTAGCAAACTTATTGCATGATAATCATCTACAGAATAATCATCTATATTTATTAAGGCAGGCCAACCAGAAAAAAATTACCTTTCTAAATTCTTTCCTACTCTTGCTTCTGCAATATCCATATCCCATTCTGGTGCATAAGTTAGATATGCAGAGTATATGCAAACACATTTTAGCCTCTGGTAGAAGTTTAAGCAGAAGTATTAAAGGTGAAACTGAGAAGTGAAAAAACTGAAGAAGCAGTGAGTGTGAGCATATAAAAAGCACTGAGCCCTACCCACTCACAAAATGAAAGAAAGCAGTAATTAACAATTTCCAAGTCCCTCAACACAGTGTCAACCAAGTTAGCAACATCATAAGCTTCTGCATTCATTCATGGAGGACTTATTTCAGATTTATTTGGTATCTTAATACTCTGCTCCCCAACCAATAATTAATTGGATTTGAATGCCAAATACTAAATGTTTTTTCAATATTATGCCTTCTTTTTTTTTAAATACTTCATTTTTTTTTCCTTGAAGTTACATGTCAGTCACAAACCCTTCCCTATTCCCCCTTCCTATCCCGCCCTTCCACCCTCTTCCCCCCAGAAGTTTCCCCTTTCAGTCCAACACATGGTTCCTTCTCTTATAACAATAAGTATTATACAAAACAACAGATATAAGTATGCCACATTTATGAGAGTTAAATGGCCCAGTATACCTTCCCAATGTCCAGTTTATACATATTTGGCCCCTGACTTTAACATTCTACTATCTAACCATCTCCATGAGTTTAAAGGTCTATATCTGACTCAACATTCATACTAACTTGCAACACACTTTTAAGAGTATCTGCTTAGATCTATAACACCCTCTTGATTCCTAAACAACTTAAAATTTAACTATGAGAGTCTAGCTGTCTATTCTTCAACCACCTCAGAGACCTGAGAGGGATAAATATATCTGTTTATATAGGAAGTGCAAGGCCTGCAGCTTCCAAAACTAAGAAATGACATACCAGTGACTGCACCCCCTATTCTACTCCAAGTAGAAGATAAGCATCGAAGAATCTCCAGTGTGAGATGGTTGAATTAGTGGCAAGCCTATCTCTTGGCATGAAAAAACCCGTTGCTCCAACTGCAGACAGACTGCTGTCCAAAAAGGACAAAACTTGGTAGCAGGGAAGTCGACAGCCTAACTCTGCCAAGACAGGGTAGGTAAGTCCTTCATAATCTCTGCTCTACAACAAATGTCTGTCAGAGAAACAGGACCCAAAGGCTGAAGACTGATGCAGGAATGTATGGAGAGAAAATGCGGACTTTCCAGGCAGTCACTGCTATTATGCCTTCTTTAAGAGAAATATTAGGTATATGTACATGAATTTTCTAGTTATTTTCACTCCTGAAGCCATAGAAGCTGCAGGGCCAGGTACCACAACTAAAGAAAGCACACAAACACAATGAACACTTGCATGCTCACATGTGCACACACACACACACATTACAGAGGATTATTATCTCTCATGCAGAGGGCTTATATTTTAATATCTATCAACAATGAGCAAGAAAAATCTTTGTGGATATAGATAATATATTTGTACAATATATATGTACTTATAAAAACATTTTTTTTTAGAAAACATCTGCATGGGTTTCATTAACTCACTTTGAAAAGGAGTTCTATAACCTGAAATTTTTCCTACTGTTGAAAACTATATCAAATCCTTTTTTTATATTACTTTTTAATGAGTACCTTGTATTGTCACACAAAAAGTATACTTTTAAATAAAGAATAGAAAAGAAAGTATGTATGTATGTATTTAAATATTTAAGATTTAAATAAATTTCTTTATTTTTATTCTTGTAAGTTTGTAAATCTTTTTTAATGTTTATTTATTACTTCAAGTTACATCTCCCCCATAGTTCTGCCCTTCAACCCTCCCAACCTCACCCTCCCACCCTCTCCCCCTTCTCCCAAAAACTCATACTTAAAAAAAACTATAATTATGAAAATTATAAGGTATAACATACTTTCCCAATGTCCATTCCATACTTATTTGGCAGCTGATATTAATATTCTGTTATTTATCTATCCATCTCTATGAGTTTAAAGTTCTATATATAACTCATTTTCCAATCTATCTTGCATTACTCACTTAAAAACATTTTCTTAGAACTAAAACATCCTTTTAATTCCTAGACAACTTAAAATTTAACTGTGAGACTATAACTATCTAGTCTTCAACCACATCAGAGATGATGGGGTAGTGTCAAGCATTCTAAATGCTAATTAATTGGTACTGCTTGCTGTCTGTTACCTATATTGACTCTGATTGGTTAAATAATATGCTCAAGCCTGAGAATGGGCAAAGACAGAGAAAGGTGGGACTCCCTGAGATTAAAACAGGAAGCCTGTGCTTTAGACAGAGGATTAATTCATTCCAGCCAGGAGCAGCAGGAAGGAGAAAAAATGTTAGAAAAAAGAACCTCATTCCACATGGCCAGGAACATCGGCATATTGTGGAGAATGGCAGTACAAGGGGACGTATTATATATGGGGTCATATTTGGGTAATAGAATTACGAGCTAGCTTAGATGGGTTAGGATTGCGTAATTCAGGCCAAGGCTTGCTAAATCCATGTGGTCTCTGTGTTCTCATTTATAATGGCTGTTTAAAGATTAACAGCCGCAAATCAATTAAATATAATATAAATACTAGTAAATAATTTAGAGGTATTTTTTGTACAAATAGCACCCAACGTAATTTAACTAATTTTTTCTTTTACATATGGCGCCCAACTGCGGCAATTAGAATCCATGCTTACAGCGTGAGAAGGGCTGGGTGAAAGCCAGTTTCCTAGCCAAAAAGTGGGGAACCATACTCAAATGCATTTCAAAGGTGCAACTACCTTAACAAAAGCTGCTGCCTTGCAGCAAAGGCAGAGAGCTAAGGTTTAGCTCTCCTTACATACTAAAAAACTGGTAACCTTCTAAACAGAACTTCAGATTGGAATTAGCCACCTAGATTAAAAATGGAGAAATTCATGATGCCTCAATATGTTTGGGTTCCAATTGAGTTTGTTCCTCTTAGCATGGAAATGATTTTTACCCTGACAATTGTGGTTCTGTGTATCTTTTTTGGAGAAAGTTCAGACTAGGATATTCTTAAAGAAAAGAATTTACAGATGGAATGCTAAATTGCCAACAATGATAATGGGAGAAGGAAGGAGGCCCTTCCCAATAGATAATACAAAATTGATAGCAGCTCGAGCTAAGAGCGCCCTGGCTATGAGGTGCTTCTCAGGGCTTTCTGGGAAGGGTCCACTAATGAAATACAGTCACAACTAGATTTTAAGGAATAATGAACAAAACTTCAATTGCAGCATGGACGACATGGTTAGACATGCCAAGGCTTTTGAAATGTTGTTTCTTTGCTTGATTTTTGTTTAGATGTCTTTGATTTCCCTATATCAGGAGGTAGAGTGGATATATTTCTGGTTGGCATTGCTAAAACATAAGAGATTTTTTTGAAGATTTTGGGCAGATTTCAAGTTGTCACTACAGGTGAAATTTGTTCTCTGGGTTACAGAGTTACTAAAATCTGGGATTTAAGTGAAATATTTGAGCAGGGTGGTCCTGGCACATACCTTTAATCCCTTAATCCTGTCACATTAGAGGAAGAAACAGGCTGATTTCTGAATTCTAGACCAGCCTGTTTTAAACAATGAAGGCAGAGTGGGAACCCTGCTGATAAGATAAGGCTGTTTGCTTTATCTTTTGCTAAAGACAGTCTAGAATTAAAAAATGACACATTTATTTCTTTTGATGTTAAGTTTAATAATGTCCTTACTGATCTAATGGGTAAATACACATAATCTTAAATTTATGTAAAGAGAATAGGGTCACAAGCCAGTCTCCTTAGTTGTGGGGCTCTCACTGGAGAACTGGTTTCAAGAGGCATTTTGCCCCTAAAAGAGGTATGTTAAGTGCTGGGTGTGGTGGTTCACACCTTTAATCCCAGCACTTGGAAAACAAAGACAGGTGGATCCCTGACCTTCATCAAGGTCAGCCTGGTCTACAAAGTGAGACCAGGAAATCCTGTCTGGGGGAGGGGGGACAAAAGGAGAGAGAAAAAGAGATATATTCTGTTAATCAATGTAAGGACCCAGAGGTAGGCTTGGGAAGAACATGCAAACTGCATGACTCACACAGCCAACAGTTAAGAAAAGCTAACATAAATTAACATATCATGCTATTCCATACCAATCTTCTTAAGAATGGAGCTTCCATGGGAGAATTGGAACTCAAACTAATACAAAATGGTTTAATTAATGTTATTGTTAATAAGGTTAACTTAATTATTTATATTCATACCTTGATCTCAAAACTTGGGAGACAAGGACAAAACAGGTTCCTGTGTGTTCCAGGCCATTCAAATCTACAGAGCCCTACAGAGCAAATCAAGCTACAAAGAGAAACTCTGTCTCAATAAGGATAGACATATCCACATAGAAATTAAATCTCCAAAAAAAGGAGAAAAGGAAAGAAAAAATATGTAAATGCATACCTTTGATTCCAAAACATGGGAGACAAAGACAGAGACAAATTGGTTCCTTTTGAGTTTGAGGCCAACCTAATATACAAAAAGCCAGAGAAACAGAATAAACCTGTTTTAATCAATTAATAAATTTATGTCTACTATAGAGGAGCATATTTAAACTTCATACAGTCTTATACTGTATTTTCAATTTAAAATAGATTATATATAGCATATATATGTAATACTATTACACATCGTCATCCTTTTATATAACATGGAGACTTACAAGTGTCTTTCTGCTGTTCAAACAAAGAACATAAGATATTCCTGAATTGATTTGTGCATCCTGCACATCCGAGGCATTGTGGTAATTGCAGAACTATATGTTACTTGTGAGAAATTATATATTTTCAGAACAATGGGACCAGAGTCCAAAGAAGACAAGACAAGTAACCCAAATGATCCAGCCTAATAGACTGCCTCAATAGCTGTTTCCTCCAAAATCTGCATCCAGAACAACTTCAAACAGCTTGCTGAGATGGCCCAGCCTCAAAGCCTGTTCCAGACAGGACATCAGTAAACCTCTGAACTTTCCTACCAAAGTCTAGCTTTGAACTACAAATTGCTCAGGACATTCAAATTGCTGAGCACATAGAGACTGGACAACAAATGTTACAATTTACTTGGTTAACCATTTTTTTCCATTTTATTTGGACCCCCAAACAGGTTTTCTGCATCATATTTCAGCAGGGAGCAGTTTAAAGAGAGCAGCATCTCATTCCCAAAAAGTGGGTTAGATGATTCTTTTGTCATTTAATGTGTTTAAATGTTGTTTATATGGTCTTGTTAAGCTAGGTATAGAAAGTTAGACTTGAAGATCTCTTTTTCTTTTCTCTATCCTTCTTTCTCTCTCATATAGGGGGAAAGGACTTGAAAAGAAAAAGAGGGTGGAGTATATGTATATAATATAGAAATGATATGATATAAGGATTGAATCTGCTCTGAAATTAAAAACTATTGTTATTCTCAAATAAGTTTATCTTTCGATACATTGGTATAGAATTTTGTATATTGCTAAAAATAAGATTAATTTTCATTCATTAGTATAGAACTTTATATTTTGGCACATTATGTATATTTCAATTCTTATACAAGGTATTGTGCCTATACAAATCATTTAAAAGTACA
>CAJQZJ010000098.1:56012-69469 GCA_907164525.1 Lophiomys imhausi | reverse complement strand
GTCTGACAGAGTTAACTCCAAATAGAGAGAAACTTAGATCCAGGGATAGTGGTGCATACCTTTAATCCCAAGAATTGGGAAACACATAGGCACATAGGATTTGCAATGATTTAAGTTTAAAAGCTACTCACTAAAGGCATACTGAAATTCAAAGTGAATTGTCCTTTGTGATCCCAAAATATATACACTTAAAGTTATGTTTAGTTCCAAAATATCAAAAGATATTTTTCAAAATCTCAATTGAAAGATAATACTTTTCATATTGTCAAAAAAAAAACCGATATGCTCTAGGAAAGATATTACCTGCCCAAAAAATGTAGTGCCACAGAGTTAGGATTAGGACAGGGCTCTGTTCTTATCTTTCCAGGAAATTAAAAACATCCATCTAAGGGGTTCAGGGACCACTGGGCTAATGAAACCTCTGAAGGGACCAAACACCAAAGAAGACAATTAGCTCAGATGACCCAACCTCACAGACTTCCTCAATAGCTGTTTCTTCAAAAATCTACAAGCAGAACAACTCAAAATAGCTCACTAAGATGGTTCAGTTCCAAAGACTGTTCCAGCCAGGACTTTAGTAAAGCACTGAAGTTCAGCCTCTGACTACAAACTTCTTAGGACATTTAAATAGCTGAGCACACAACGAAGAACATCAAATGTTACTATGAACTTGTTTAACCATTTTTCCATTCTTATTTGGGCCCCAAACAGGTTTCCTATGTCCCAAAACAGCAGGAAGCAATTTGAAGAGAGTGATGACCCATATCCAGAAGGTGGGAGGTGATTCCCCACCTTTGGTCATATGATGGGTTATAGATGTTTGTTGTTATTTAGGGAGATTGGTTACAAGTTGTTAAATAATCTTGTTAAATAGGTTTTGGAGGTTAGACCCTGCCATTTCTCTCTTTTTCTTTTCTGTATCCTTCCTTCTCTCCTAAATAGGGAGGAAAAGACTTTTAAAAATGGCATATAAACATAACATAGGAATGATAAAGAAAAAGGGACAGATTATTGAATATGCTCTTATATCTTTGCATATTAATAAAAAATAAGATTATATTTGGCTATCAGTATTGATCTTTCTAAATTGATACAAAATTAAGGTTAACCCTTTTTAAGGTATTGTGTCTAGGTAGTGCTTAAAAATGCAATGTGAAATTTTGGCCTATTGATAGCAACTGTCACAAACTTTTTAGGCTAAGGGATGCAAATTAATTTCTTTAAAGTGAGCATATAGCTTTAAAATGTATATCAGACATTAAGTTTTATTCTGTGATGAAATATTGCCATTTGATGTGCAGGAATACTAAAACAGAATTGTCAAGAAGAGGTCTTGTAGTCAATCCTGAACTATTGCTGAAAAATTTTGACTCAGGATATAATTTTAACTTGGACTGCAGTTGGATTTATTTAGTAATTTCTCTAGTATTTACTGAATGATCTTCATGGGTGCCAAGTACTGGACTGAAGGTACAGCATAGACTAAATGGATTTCTACTCTTCAGAAGCACACAGGCTACTTAGGAAACAGATGTGTAAATGGCTAATCACACCAATGTTCATTAAGTGTCATAAATTATATATGGCTTGAGAGTTCTAAGGCTCCAGAGGAAGCAGTAGTTTCTTAAAGGTGATACAACCACAGTCTTTAGCAGTGACTGAATGGTGACTCTGGGTATAGTAGATAATACATAAAGCACATAAAACAACATGATACACCATCCTATTCTTGCACAGCATCTTGATCTTTTCCTTTGGAACATTTATGTCAACAGTTATGCATGTGGTTATTTAAATAATGTCAGGCTCTGTATCTAAACTATGACGACTTCAAAGAGTGATACCTGTCTGTTTTTATTCACCTTTCTGTTTATATTATGTTTCTTGTATACAATAGAGGTCAGTTATTATTTGATGAATAATAAATAAATTAATGAATGTTTTTCAACTAAGGGGATATATTTCTTATAGGAAACTTCCATCCAATCTCAATATCTACCAATTCTCTCTCTTGAGAATCTCCCTTTTGGGTATTCATTCAGCTTGTACATCTAACATAAAATGGGAAACTTCCTCAGAAGATTAGGAAATTTTCAGTAAGAGACAGTATGGCCATTTTATGACATTTAGTGTCAATGTTACTGGCACTTACATGACCACACTTAGCTTTTTATATTGGTTCTGGGGATTTGAATTCAGGTCTTCATACTCAAAGTTTTTTTTCATGCGCAAGTGTTTTTGCTTGTGGAAACATCTACCTACTTAAGACAATTTTGTAAAAATATGATTGCTTTAGCAATGTGACTGAAATATATTCACTCTGAATATATTTCACACATTAAATTATTACATAATTATTATTAATAATATTAGTATACCAACAATGATTTAGGAATAGCAATAAAGCAATATTGGATGTATTAGCATTGGTAATTTTAATGATGTATACAGTGATTAATTCTTACTAATGTTTAGTTGATATACAACAAAAGTCAAACACTGAATTACTTCATGCCAATAAGCCATAAATTTGCCAACCCAGGAGAGTTATAGATGCAAGTCATTATGGAAAAATCAAAATGAAAATTGCAATTTGTTGCCATTGTAAGAAAAGTTTTAACAGAACAGGAATAGGCATTTAAAAAGCTATGAAAACAAGTCTAACTAGTCAGTTTGGAAATAATGAATACTAAACTGATGAGATTTCATCAAGATCCACTGAGAGTAAACTGTCAGAACATCAGTAGGAAATTCATACATTCAATTTTATCTAAGAAAAAAGTACTGTTTCAACTTAGAACATGTTAGTATGAGCAGGGAATTGTGAGCTATCCAGAGGAATGGGATTCCTGGGAAACAAATTGCCTACATTGATGAGAGGCTGAGATTCTCTTTCCAATCCTTTTTATGTATTGAGTGGGTCATTCTAGTATAATAAAATAAGCAGAGCATGCATGAAGAAATTATTTTGTGTATATGCAGAGAATTTTGTGGGACAAATTTGGTGTGTAACCCAGGACTGAAATATGTGATTGAGGAAACTTTCAAAAGTATCACAAAATTTGTATTGGCAATTGTCTGAGTTTGCATCCAAGGGCTGTAATTATCAGATGTAGAATATTTTAGCAAATTCAAAACAGCTTTGTGTAATGGATCTCAAGGGAGAATTATGAATCTTAGAAGTTTTTAACAGATGTAAATTTAAAAACAGTAAAACAAGACAGTGAATCCAATAGAATACTATTATTCATTGAAATGAGGAGGAAAAAATAACAAAAACTGACAATATTATAACTCAGAGAATTTGGTCGGAACTGAATTTGGAAATGGTATTAGTGTCCCATTTATACTTGTCAGTTAATGATCCAAGGGACAATTTCTGTAGTCAAAGGACTTGAAACAGATCATACCTAAGCAAACTTGCCATTTCACATCGTGACCTATGCTATCAATTTTATTTAATACTTCTTTTCTTCGTATGTATTTGATATGTCAGGTCCTTATTGTAACAGAACAATGCAAATATTGAGTTCCTCCAGGCAGCAGGTGTTTTACAAATGTTTTGTTGTTTGTAGCCTTACAGTTTTTGGCTCTGCATTACAGAAGACAAAATCCAAGATCTGAAATAATCACAAAATTCAAGTAACTTACTCGAGATCAATTGAATAACTTTAGTACATTTTTGCCATTGACAAAATTCCTTCTACTCAGAATTTAAGTAAATATTAAGAATTTGTATTTTGACAAGCTTCCCAGGTGGTTCACATGCACATTAAATAGGAGAAGCTGCATATCTCACTGGTTGCCTTCTGTTTCTCTCATTAGTTTCCGATGGGTGAATCAGTCCCCCTACCTCTGATGTGGGGGAGGGCCAGGGCTAGGGAATACTGGAGAATGGAAAAGAGAAAGTCAAATAAATGATTATATATTATTATTAATATATATAATTATATATTTAAGAAGTTAAGCTAGACTTCTGGGCACATGCTTATAAATGTATATCTTGGACACAAAGGTAGTAGAAAATTGGAAGCCATCCTAGGCTACAGGAAACCCTGTCTCAAACATCCAAAACAAAAAAGTAGACAAATCAATACAAGGTCTTCATTAACAATTTACACAGATTTTGAATTCAACTGTTAATTTGACTCTTTAAAATAAAATATATATTGTTAGCATTCTGAAGTGATTAAATGAAACATTACATTTTGTAATGATTTATAGAAGAGTATAAAACATAAAGAATAGAGATGATTGATGTAAAAACCACAGAAATCTGGGCTTGCTGAGGTTCATGTGCTGATAAGTGTACTAGCAATTACAAATAATTTTTGAGTCACTGTAGCTTTAGAAATCCACCAGAAGTAATAATTACAATTGAAGATTTTTCAGAGCTATTTTCCTTACAACTGCAGAAAGAATGGTTCCATGGGAATTCTTGCCATTTCCAAATATTCACTATCATTTTTGTTGCAAGCAAACTTTATTTCCAGGTGCTGCAGTTCTACAATCCAAAGTGATGTTGATGAGGAAGAAAACTTAATGAGAAACACATCACATTTAGTATCATTTTTCCTCAATAAAATTTCTCTTGCAGAGACTCCTTCTCTTTACTTATGTATCCCTATGTGTATGTAACATTTAAGTTAAATAGATTGGCCTTAGTTAAAGATTCCATTTCCATTCCAAATTGAAACTTCATGCTAAAATCTGTGGAATGCAATTCTTGATATAGAAATTTAACATATTTAGCTTGATGATTCCTTTTTCTGAGACTAATGCTCCAAACTCTTCTTTATTTTTATGGGTTTTTTTTAATGCACAGATATCACCTGAGGCTCTTGTAAAACAGAAGATACTTGCTCAGTAGATCTTGGGTACAGTTCAAACATCCCAACTGATTCCATTCTGGTGTTACAACATCAACACATTGTATTAGCAAAAGCATTTCACCTAGTTCACGAATAAATATCTTCAATATCAGTCTGCATTCAAATCAAATTAACTAAATAATTTTTAAAGTTATATAAGTTAAAATTTAGTCATATATTTTCTTAGCAACAATATTAAAAGCCATTAAGGTAGAAAGAATAAATAAACATAATCTTATACCACCAAGCTATAACTATTATTAGCATCTAAGCAGATTTCTGTTTATTCTTTTCATTGTATATGTGTATGTTCTTTAAACGTGGATATGAATATCTTATCATTCATTCCCTTTTGATTCAACAGCCATATTTAGAATACTTCACACAAATGGCCAATCAGCTTTCTATCAAATTTTCAAATGATGTATTTCTTTACAGACATATCCATCACTCACAATTTTGAGTGCTGTGTAACCATAAGGCACATAATTCAACAAACCAAACTTGCAGCTGTTTATGTATTCACTAATGAAGAATAGAATTTCATAAAACCTAGAAAATGGGACAGCATTGTGTTACATAAAGTCACAGTTAAACAGCAGAAGGAACACGATGTAAGTAAGAACCTCTTCTCATAAAAAATGGATTTCATTTTTAAAGTGTTGTGTTTCTTTCTAAACCCAATCTCCAGAGCAATCTGTTGTGTCCTTTTATAGCCAATTCTCTCACTCACATTCACTGGGGTCAGTGTACTTAGAGAAACATAAGTTTTGTTCTGTTTTTACTTTTTCTCTCTACAAAAGCTTGTTTGCCCTTCTTGACCCTTTCTTGGCAGGCTGAAGACCACAGCTATATTAACTGACAGGGTAAGAGTGTGAAACTCTGTTCAGGCCAGGTGCTTTTATTCATTAACTCTTTGTCAATTCAAGATGTCAGAAAGGCTGTTATGATTGTGACAGCTGAGCAGTTTGTAGACAACAGGTATGGGACAGGTGGGCTACCAGTTACTTGCTTATAATTAGAAGGGGATGGAATTGCCATCTATCTGTAATGGGAAAATAGCATAGCATAAATTAGTTATGTAAAATATCCTGTGCTATTTATTATTAGAGTATGAATTGGAAAAATGACAATGTATACTTTAAACATAAATAAAACTGTCCATATGTGCAATATGTGTGTTTTCTAATAAAAGTAATGACTAGATGCAAAATATATTTTGATTTTTGTTTGCTACAGTAATTAACAAAATTTGGAAAATGATACGAAATCCTTTAATATAAACACCAAACCATCTAGTAAGTTATTTTTCTTAGGGTAGCCATTTTTAGGCATGGTTCTTAAGTATTAATAGCCAAATCTATCTCCTGACTTAGAGCATGTCAGAATGACCAAAAGGACTGAAACACCAATCACCAAGCTCCATCTCTAGAGTTCCTTATTCAGTGAGCCTGATGTAACATTTCAGAATGCACATTTCTAAGTCCCAAAGTGCTGTAGTTACCTGTCTGATGCTGTGACAAAATGCCAAAACTAAGGAACTTAAAAGAAAGAAATGTTTACTTGGTTCACAGTTTCAGACATTTCAAGTTTTAAATATCTCTAGTGAAGATTATCTTAGTAGGGAACACACAATGAAGAAATGGTGCTTATTTCATTAGACAGAAACAGAGGAAAGGTATAGGGTCAAAATATACCCTTCACAGCCATACTACCAATGCCCCAACTTCTGAAAATCAAGTTCCAGTTCTTAAATTTTCCAATACCTATAAATAGTGCCATCAGGTGGCACCAAAACTTAAAAATATGCACCCCTGGAAACCTAAGTATATCATCTAACCATAACCATATCAGATGACACAGTGCTACTGGTCTGACACTAACATAAGAACAAGTCTTATGGTGATAGAAGAATGCCCACTGCTTTACAAAACTGATGCCAAAACCTCAGTTGACATACTTTATTACTGATGTGTGTGTGTGTGTGTGTGTGTGTGTGTGTGTGTGTATCTGCATGTGTGTATGTGTGCCGATGAGTTCAGAGAATGGTATCAGATCTCCAGTGATTATGAGCCACCAAACATGGGTGCTGGGAACTGAATTGCCATCCTTGTAAGAGCAGTAAACACTCTTAAGCAGTGAGTTGTCTTTCCCGCCTCTGTCACAGGCTTCTTGAACATAACAAAGATATCTATTTACTGTTTGGAGTGAATTGTTACTCAACAGTAACAATAGGAGCAGAGGCAACACAACCTAAAACTACTTCATATTAATAATGAAAGGTAAATGAGGATTCTAAATGGCCTAAGAGATGAAAATAGTATTATAACTAGATCTTGAGTATTGTGACTGTGTATTATAAACATATCTAGAGTAACATCAAAGTCTAATATGAATTCCAGGATTGTATGCCGGATGTATTATATATGTGTGCTTCAGGAGGAATGTTTCACAACATTTCCCAAAATCAATCATCAGGCAGAGGAGAGCTTCTACATTTAGCAAATCATCTATGTAAAGGTGATTTCAAAATATTGTTGTGTCTCTAGATATCACTACAGTTATATTTAATTTTTATATAATTTCACATTTTGAGAAAATTTAGGAGTTTCTCTATAATAGTTATCCACATTGACTATCTATATATTTTTATTTTTAGGTATAAATAGAAACATATTGATTTCATCTGTAAGTTTCATGTATAAAATTGATACATAAAAATCTATAAGTGTAATTTAAGGATTTGTATATGATTTATGCTCACATATCCAACATTTGTAACTGTTTAACAGAAAACTTTGGTGACATTATGAATGTATATTTTCCTGTTGTTGCTAAATACTTGAGCACAGCTTCCCTGAAAGTACAAAACTCCCAAACTTAGGGATAGTGTATTTCAACAGTTATCACTGTGTTTAAATATTTTCATTTATATCTACTTTGGCTATTTCAAAATCTAGTTAAAATCAAACAGTCATTCACCATAAATCCTTTAATCTGAAACTGTTCCTCAGTCTGTCTTTGCCTTTGTTGACCTTCAGATTTTTAAGAGAACAAGTTAACCATTTGGCAGAATGTTCCAAAATTCAGGATTGTCTGATTTTTCTTCATAACTATATTCAAGTTATGTATTTTGACAGGGTTATCATTAGGCTGATATGACTTCAGTGTATATCGGTGCGTATGTGATAGGACACATGCTGGTAACATGTGTCCTATAACTGGTGGGATTAACTTTGATCACTGAGTGAAGGTACTGAATCCTGTCTCACTACTGTAAATTTCTCATTCTTGAATTTGAATTTAAAAAATAATGTTAAGACATAGGAAAACTACATAAATATTTTATTCTGTATCAAATGTTCCTACAATGATGCTAACATTTACTGATGGTTTCCTTCATCATGCTCCTGAATTTATTATTTGGTGTTCTAAAATAATAAAGGGAAGTTCTTACTCATTCACTGTAATTATTGTCAGTATTAATACATAGATTTGTGGGGTTTTTTAATAGGTTAGAAGCCAGTATCCTTTAATTTTGATTTTTAAATCACTACAAGCTTATTCAACAAGAAAAAAACACAGTCCAGGAAAGCCAACGCTACAGAGAAACCCTGTCTCAAAATAAACAAACACACACACACAAAAGAAAAGAAACACTGTCCACAGACAGTATATATATATATATATATATATATATATATATATATATATATATGCTATTAAAATTGATCTAATGAAGTTGCAAAACAAAAAGTCAGTATGGAAAAATCGCATCTTAGAAGGAAATTAATAGAGCAAATCAATTTCTAGTTGTATCAAAAGTATAGAATCTCTAGGAATAAATATAATCAAAGGCATGAAAACAAAGTGATCTATACACACATTTAACACAATCTCTACCAAAATATAATCAATATTTTTTTCAGAAATAAATTCTTCCTAAAACTCATGTAGAATATCAGGGGACTTCAAAAAATGGCAAAAGAAAAAGATACTGAAAAAAAAAAAAAGGGCTGGAAACACAGTTAGTGGTTAAGAGCACTGGCTATCCTTCCAATGGATCTGAGTTCAGTTCCTAACACATATGTGAACAAACAACTTCCTGTAAATCTAGTTTCAAGGGAATGGATGCCTGTTCTGATCTTAATGGGTACAGCAAACATCCAAGGTATATATGCATATATTCGGGAATATACACACAAATACACATAGAAAGTTAATAACTTTTAAATGACAAAATTGGAAAAACTCACACATTTTTATTTCAAATCATATTACAAAGCTACAGTAATTAAAAGTGTGCTGCTAGTGTTAAACAAATAGACCAATGGAAGAGAAGAAATAAAACCGTTGTTAATGTTGGCAAATGGTCTTTGACTAGTGTTCTAAGTTAACTCAATAGGACATTGCTAGGTTATGAAACAAATGATTTTTGGATAAATGGATATCCATATGTGAAAGAATAATATTGGATCCTGTTTTTATATTATAACAAGAAAAACACAAAATGAAATTAAAACAAATATAGAACTTAAAACTATAAAATTCCTCAAAAGAAGATTCATGATATCTCAGTTCATGCTTTCAAAGATCTAATGCCAAAAACATACACAACAAATGTAAAAAATAAACTAGTAGGATTACATCAAACTCAAATCTCTTCCTTAATCAAGGAACATAATCAGTCACATAAAAGACGATTGACAAATGGCATCAGATATTTGTTAGGTTCATATCTATTAAAGGTTTTATATGCAGCATACCTAAGAAACCACCTAGAAATCAACAACAAAAAATAAAATGATCCATGCCTGTAATCCCACCCCTCAGGTGGCAATGACAAGTAGACCAAGAGTTCAAGGACATCTTTGGCTAAATAAGTGAATTGGGGGCCAGATTGGAATATGTGAAATTTGCCTTAAGCAACAATAAAACTACAAAAGTAAACAAATAAATGGAAAACGATTACATACTTTTCCAAAGATGATATGCAAATAGCCGAAAAGTCTACAAAAAAAGATCAATATCACCTTTGAATCAAGAGAATTCAAACAAAAATACAATGAGGTCTGCAATTAGAGTACAGTGTCTGCTTAGCAACTACAAGACCCAGGATGTGATTACCCAGTAGATCCAAAAGAAAATAAACCAGGAGTTATCACCCTGTACTTGTTAGACTAGCTAATATCAAAAGACAAAAGGTAACAATTGCTGTTGAAGTAAAGAAATCAGTACCTGAATACACTGTTGGATAATAGCAAGTGTGTTAAGAAATTATAAATATGAGCCAAATAGCCTGTTTCCATGCTTTATAGATCTATAAAAACTGAAGAGGTTCTCAAAGAGGTACATTATACCCATTTCCACAGCAGCACTATTTTCAATAGCCACTTCCACTTTATTCATGAATGGACTAACAAAATATTATATATAGTGATATTATTCATTACTTAAAAAATTATTTCTTCAGAACACAAGTAGTGCATGTGTTTAAGTAATCCCAGGACATGAAAGAAAATTCTATCACACTATGTGACACAGATGAAACTTGAAGATAATAAAAATAATATTTAAAATAAGTAACAAGCATAGATCCCAATATTGTATTATTCCACATGTTACTCATATGAACTGTTTTAAATAACCAATTTCATAGAAAACAGAATGGTGGCTAGCAAGGAATTGGATGATGACAAAAAGAGAAGTATTTCCTTAATGAGTACAGAATTTTAGGTATGAATAGTGAAAATTTGTGGAGATCTATAGAATATACTCTAACTGAAATGTAGAGTTAATCATGGTTAATGTATTGAGTTTAGTTTTTGTTTTTTAATATAATAAAATACATAAACTCATACACTGAATAAATTTATAACATCTCAAGGAAAGGTTTTATATGTAGGGTAAGAGATGCATGGGATTTGGGTATATTAATATTTTTATTCTAAATGAAACCCAACAATGTATTTTTAAATCTGTGTTTGTTGAATATGAATGAAAACTATGTAGGGATTTACTAATATATATTCTATACTCTTTATTTTAAATATACCATAATTATGAAAGCATTTAAAATATTTCAGTGGATATATAAAGTATATTCCTCACATTTTTATAAATAATAAAAGTTAGAAAATTATTTTAAACTCAGGTCTGCCTAGTTCTAAATTCCTCAAAAAAAAAAAAACTACTATTCTAAACTAATGGTCACAGAAACCTTGACTTCAGTGATTGGGGCATCTAAAAAAGATGGTTTGATGTAAGAACTTTTGATTATGCCCTTGACCTACATGGTTCATTTTGAACTAAATGAAGTGTTTTTTGATATTATCTATTTTCCTAGTTCTTTTTTTTTTTTTAGAAAAAAAAGCTATTCTTTTCCAGTTTCCAGTTATAATCAGGGTGTTGTTTTTATCTTTGACTTGTGTCTGTGATTTAGCTATCTATTATGGTGGTCAGCAAATAACTGATTGTTTCTCTTATACTCATTATTTAAATCTAGATCCCTACTGTAGTCAAACATGATTGAAAATCCATATAGAATACCCAAATTGAATAATCTGAAGACATAGGGACATGCTCAAAATTGTTACTAAATGTCATTCACTGTCTTCTACACATTATGTGAGAAACTAATACTAGCACAGACAGTGAGAAGAACAGACTATATACTAAACTTTGGTTTCAATGTCCTTCCAATGGCTTAGAAGTTCCTACACAGAGTAAATATAAGCAATATATGTTCTGTTAAACATATGTTCAAATAACTCAAACACTGAGTTTTGTCTTCAAGTTTCATGTGGGTATAAATCACTGTTAAAATACCTACTATAGTTTCTCCCATATCTGAAGTTTGATGACCCTTTTAAAGGTAATTCCTTTATCTAATTTCTTGATTCCAGATAAACAAATGAAATTAACCAGCTATGTACATAATATCTTTTATATAACTTTTTAAAAATTCTTGAACTACAAGTGTCTCTCAGCCATTAGGGATTCCTCCTTTGTGAATTCTCTGTCTACCTCAGTTCCCAATTTTTTGATTGGATTATTTGGTTTCTTGGCATTTAATTTCTTGAGTTCTTTGTAAATTATGGATATTAGCACTCTGTCAGATGAGGGGTTGGTGAAGATTTTTTTCCCAATCTGCAGGCTGCTGTTTTGTTCAAATGACAGTGTCTTTTGCCTTACAGAAGCTTTTCAGTTTCATGAGGTCCCATTAATTGATTGTTGGTCTTAGGTCCTGAGCTGTTGGTGTTCTGTTCAGGAAGTTGTCACCTGTGCTGATGAGTTTGAGGCTTTTTCCCACTTTCTCTTCCAGTAGATTTAGGTTGTCTGGCCTTATGTTAAGGTCTTTGATCCATTTGGACTTAAGTTTTGTACAAGGTGATAAGTATGGGTCTAATTTCATTCTTTTACATGTGGACATCCAGTTAGACCAGCATCATTTGTTGAAGATTCTGTCCTTTATTTCATTGTACAGTTTTGGCTTCTTTGTCAAATATTAAGTGACCATAGGTTTGTCAGTTTATTTCTGGGTCTTCATTTCAATTCCATTGATCCACTGGTCTGTTTCTATACCAGTACCATGCTGTTTTTATTACTATTGCTCTGTAGTACAGATTGAAATCTGGGATGATGATACCTCCAGATGTTTTTTTTTTTTTTATTGTACAGGATTGATTTAGATATTCTGGATTTTTTGTTATTCCATATGAAGTTCAGAATTGCTTTTTCCAGGTCTATAAAGAATTAATCATCAGAGAAATGCAACTCAAGATGACTCTGAGATTCTATCTCACACCTGTCAAAATGGCTAAGATCAAAAGCTCATATGACAGCACATGCTGGCGAGGGTGTGGAGAAAGCGGAACCCTCCTCCATTGCTGGTGGGAGTGGAGACTTGTGCAACCACTATGGAGTTCAGTCTGGCAATATCTTAGAAAACTTGAAATAGCTCTGCCTTGGGACCCAGCCATACTACTTCTGGGTATACATCCAATGGTTCCTCATCAAATCACAAGGAAGATTCCTCATCTATGTTCATAGCAGCCTTATTTGTAATAGCTAGAAACTGGAAACAACCCAGATGTCCTTCAACCAAAGAATGGATTAAAGAACTGTGGTACATCTACACAATGGAATACTACTCCATTATCAGAAACAAGGAAATCATGCAATTTTTGCATCCAAATGGAATCCTCTAAACCTTCAGTGTCAGATTGGGTCTACTGATTCAACCAATCAAATGGACTGAATTTTCAGCCTCTCCATCATTCACACTGATAGGGTTTGACTGCTCAATCCAAGTCATATAAGCTCAATCCAAGTCATATAAGCTAGTCTAATAAATTCTCTTTCCAGTCCATATTTACTATATCAGTTCTTTTCCTCTTCAGAATCCATATATCTATATGTATATGTATGTGTATGTGTATGTATGTGTGTATGTGTGTACCTTGTGTCTTGTACTATGGATTTGTTTGCCTATGGTTTTCCTATTTGTTTGCCATGCCTATGGCATGGTATATCTGTCATATATATATATATATATATATATATATATATATATATATATATATA
>CAJQZJ010000098.1:0-38360 GCA_907164525.1 Lophiomys imhausi | reverse complement strand
TTCAATCATGTCTTTATAAAACTCTTTAAAATATATAGAATATGCTAATCTTAAAATAAATTTCCAATCTCTCTTCTCAACTCTTTATTGAAATATGAACATATTTCAAAAGTACAACATTAAATAAAATTTCAAGTGAATTTATTTTCCAAAGCTATATGAACTTCCAGAGTATTATCTCAGAATCACTTTCTTAGAGAATTTTATTCCACAGCCAAATATAGCAAACATAAGCAATTTTCATTGTCTTTGCTCTTTAACAAATTATGAGCTATTTCTAGACAGTGAACACATTTCTGTAGTGCTATTTAATTAAACTCCTCCCACAAAGGATTCTAAGTAATATGTAATTAATTTCTCTTAAGACTTTAACCAGTAAATAATGACCAAATATAACTCATCGCTGAGAAATGGAATCATTCAATTGAAGTTCACAAAAAATAAATGATCATTTCTATTCTTAGGTTTAAAATATCTACAAATGTGAGAATTCATTAAAATTTAGTCATCTTGTTGATTTTGTGAGAGAGGAAGTTTGTTATTTTTTAATGTACAAATATATGGGTAAAATACTATTTGTACTTTGGGCAAAATACTATTCATTATCAGAAATAAAGATTTTTAATGTACTAAATTGCTTATATTTTACCAGGACAGTTTTATGGAGGTATATCCATTAAGTATAATTGAAGAAATACGGTCTGTGACTATTTGAAGACACCTTTTGATTGCTGTACCTCTAACAATTCTATCATATGAAGTGCTAGGAGTAATACAGAATATTCTCAACAGCTTGTAGGACAATGACTTGAGAAGAATGGTTTATGTCAAGAAGTCTTTTATTTCTTTTAATTATTTTATTGTTGATTGTGATGGCCATTTTTGTTTGTAAAATTGCTTACTTCTGGAATTAACTAAAACTTATGAGGGATTTTTTTCTTAATTAAACAATGAAATGAGAAAACTCATCTTTAATCTGGATCTTTTGAACTGGGAAGATCCACATTTAATCTAGGCTATATCTTCTGTTGGCATCCTATATAAAAGGCATAGAAGAAGGAAGTTCTTACACTTTGCAGGCTTGTCTTACTCTCCCAGGCAAATTCAGGAGAATAAAAAAAGTGCCTCCACAAACACTGTGATTTGCAAGCTTGTACAACCACTATGGAAATCATTCTGGTGATATCTTAGAAAATGTGGAAGAGCAGCTCTACCTCAAGACCCAGCCATACCACTTTTGGGTATACATCCAAATGATTCCTTACCAAACCACAAGGACGTTTCCTCATCTATGTTCATAGCAGCCTTATTTGTAATAGCTAGAAACTGGAAACAACCCAGATGTCCCTCAACCGAGGAATGGATAAAAAAAAAAAAAACTGTGGTATATCTACACAATGGAATACTACTCAGCCACCAGAAGCAAGGAAATCATGCAATTTGCTGCCAAATAGATGGAACTAGAAAAGTTCATCCTGAGTGAGCTATCTCATACCCAGAAAGATACACATACCATCTATTCACTGATAACTGGATTTTATCCATATAATAAAGGATAACTATTCTAAAACTGAAAGACTAAAAGTGACAGGAACATAGATGCTGTTACTTGTTAGTAGGACACTTTGCCCTAGTGGAGCTGTCATGTAAGCCCCCAGTGCAAGGGGAAGCTCTTAGCCCTTGTATGGCTGCTGAAATGAAGGGGACTAATATCTAGGGCACCCCACACTGGAGGAGAAGTATAGGTGGGAGAAGGAGGAGAGGGTAGGAGGGTAGGAGGGTGGCAGGGTGGGCCCAGGAGGGGTGGAGGGAGGGGACTGTGATGGAGATGTAAATTGAAGTAATAAATAAGCATGAAAAAGAATGAACATATCATTTTTTATGACAAAAGATCAATGTACAGTTTTTCTAATCCATTTTTTTTTTGCTAGCTTTGAGTGGGCTTCTCAGAGATAATTATCTCAACTAAATCAATTCCTTTAGTTTCTTTTCTGTTCTTTGTTAAACCCAAGCAAGAGAAACTTAGAGCTTTTGGTGTTGGTTGTTGAACATAGGCTATCATACCTGCTAGACAAGCAATCAATAGCTGAAGCTGACCATATTCCTGGATCAGAGCTTTCATTTGCTTGACAATTTCATATATAAATACATTATATTTACTGAATTCCCACCCCCTCTCTCTTTCCCTTCTTCAACTCCTTCCATGTGTCCCCATTAATTTTTGAATATATAAATGTATATTAATTCCATTTAGTGTTGCTCATATATGCATTTAGGGCTAACCACTTGACATTGTGTAACATGTCTGAGAGTTTCATACCTAAAGAAAACTGATTCTACATCCCCAAAACACAGCCACTGACCGACTAGCTCTTCATCTCATGATGGGGCCTAATGAACCTACATTCATATTGGCATAGCAACCAGTATTATCATTATGTTGGTCTTCTTTAGGCAACTACATTGATAAGATTTCTTGAGTACAGCTTCCATTTCATGTGTAGGAAACATAATCTTACACAAGACTTCCTAGTCCTCTGGCTCTCAAAATCTTTCTATTTACTCTTTTATGATATTCGCTGAGCTGTATGTGGAAGGGATATGTTGTAAAACTAATAACTTATGATGGGAATCCCAAGTAATTTATTCCTTATGTTTTGGATCAATTATGAATCTCTGTAATGGCCTCTATCTAATGCAAAATAATCTTCTTTGATGAGGCTGAGGGCTTTACTTATCTTTGGTTATACAGATAAGTACAGAGAATACAATGAGAAACTATATTTATTTAGGAAAATGTCATTAGTAGATTCTCCTATAGAGTCTATGAATTATCTAGCCACACATAGTTGTCTGGGTTACAGTACATGGTAAGAGTTACTTCCTATGAAACAGGCCATAAGTCCAATTAGACAAATATTGGTTATCCCCAAGATAACCTTTTATGCCACTATTGCAAAAATTAGGATATCTTTCTAGGTTTGTCACTATTATGGTTCACAAGCTTTACAGCTTGCATAGTGCTCTCTGATATTATGAAAACTAACCTTGAGAGAGGATGCTTCTAGATCAGTAAAAGCATGATTCTTCCAAGTCCCTTGTCAAAAATTCATGGTATCTTCAGCAATAATGGGGTTTTACCAACAAGTTCTGAGAGGAAATGAAGAGCAAGAGAAATAGTCTATTTTGTTTTGTGAGGGGTCTCAGGATTCTCTGACCAACAAAAGAAAAAGGAGTATCCCTTGCCTGTCACTGGGATTTTTGATTAATATATGACTCCTGAGGAAGAATCACGACTCTATGAAATAACTCCATTTGAATTATATACATACCCACACCCCACTCTCACATGGACTATATTTAAAAGAAAATTGCATCTCTCCATTCATTCATTTAGTTATGCAAACAACTTACTCTTTCTAGCTACTATATCTAGCATTTTATATAGCTGAATTTTTGTTTGTTTTTATGTGTTTATTTACTTATATGAAAGGTAGTTATGGACTATGTATCAACTATTAATGGTAGTCATTTCTAGAGAATGGAGTTTCCATAAAATGCTTTTATTTTCTCCTTTGTTCTTTTTTGTATTGATTGAATATTTCAATAATACCAAGACATTATTTTATAAAATAAATCACTGTTAATTTTGTATAAAAGTTTATTCTCTACTATATTGTTTTAGTACTTTCCAAGTACCTTGACATTCAATTTAAATGGTAATCCTAATTCCGTTGTGGGTTTCATCCAAATTTACATAATAAAGGCAGAGTCTTTTTATAATACAGTGATATAGCATTAAAATATCTTTAATTAAAAGAATCTAAAATATTGTGTGTAATATATTAAACTCTGTAACTGCAATGTAGATTAATTAGATTTTTTGAATTTTCAACTCATGGATTATATGAATTCTTAGCTGGGGGAGTTGAAGTATATCCTTATTATAGATAATTCCTTCCAAAAACTGTTAAGTGAAAGGGAGTCAAAGAGCAGTGTCAGTTAATATTAATTGAAGTATTCCAATAGAATCTACTTTGTTACAAACGCAATATATAGAAAGGAAGGAGTAGAATCACCAATGTTAGGGCATATATCACAATCCTACAAGCCAACAACAAGGATCTCAAAACACAACAACACAAACATCACAGAAAACAGCAAATGTAAAACCCGTAGGGATACCTGAAAAGGTTATATATGATACTAAGAAGTACTTTATTACATAATTACTGCTTTAATTTATTCAATGTTTCAAGTGTACAGTAACACGAATGGCTAAGAATGATGATTAGAAGCAAGGATGTAAAATGTGCCATTTGAAATAGTAAATATGGAAGTCATTACCTCCAAGTTAGATTTTCATGTATGAGTAGACTATTTTGTGAGTTGGATATGATAGCTGTCATCATAGCCAACTAGAATGGATCTAGGAAAATTGGATGAAGTCACCACAGCCCATACGCTACTAATGTCATTAGAAATATAATCAAGAAATCAAAACTATGTGGAAGCTTATTATTAAATGATAAGCCTCCAGAGTCAAGTAATAATATTGTGTGTGCCAATTCCAATAAACACTAGATATCATACTTCTAGGTTTATTCTACTGAAGTCTACAAGTTTAAGAATTTAATATAAGCTTGTGAAGAATAAACTCTATGTTGTTATAAACATACTCCTTAATTAAAAATATGTTTTTATTATTACTTTGATCACTTTTATCATATCTATATCAAAAACAAATTTTTTTCTCTTCTTAGTAGCTACTTTTCTTTTATTGCATCCCAAACATACTAAATAATATACTTTTAAACTATTTACTAATTTTATGACTCAAACATTAACCAGTATATCTTTCCCTACATTAAGATGATGAATTTAGCTTTCATTTGTATATCTTACTCACCAATCAACTGCATGCAATTTATGCTGGAAAGTTGTAAAAATGTTGTGTTTTAAAATACTATCATTATTATCATTATTATTACAACTATGAATGTGTATTATACCTTGTATAATTTCATTTTAATGGAATCATACCAATAAATATAAGTTATGCTGTAGTAATCTATTCTGAGTGATTATTCTCATGCTATTGTAGAATGACTTCCCTTCCTAAAGAAACATAGGTTTGTTCATGTTTTCATAGTTTCCTATGCTCTTGAAGAATTGGTTTATACTTTTGTGATACTATATGTCAGATTATTTAACTTTGATTTCTATCTTTACTTGATGTTGCCTTTTACTATGTACACCTGGCTGGCCTTGAACTCACAAAGATGTCCTAACTTTGCCTCCAGTGCTGGAAGTAAGGGTATGTGCCACCAGGCCTTGTTTGAAGGGATAAGAACACCAAAAACCTCTGGTGGGCTGAGAAAATTCTCTTCACAGGAAAGCTGACAAGTTGCCAACAATTTATACTACCCTTCTAAAAAGGTCAAAAGATCAACACGGAGACTGCAGGGAACACATTTGCAGAAGGAATCTGCATCCCACCCCAAACTTCCCTCTTTAACCTTGTAAGAACTAAGCCCCTGTTTTGGGGCAGGGTTTCCATTTCCACAGAGAGACTAGACCCTTCACAGTTTTGATTAAAGGACAATCTGCTTCTGTAGAGGTCAGTCTCCCCTTTCTATTATTTTTCTGTTGCTTTGATCAATCTAACATTTGGTGCTATTGCTTTAATGGTATCACACCCTAGCCACCCTCTGTCTTGAGGACCTATCCTCACTCCCCTTACCTATCTGCCTTCCCTTTTTTGACACCAATACCATTTATTTAGAGCATGTCTACTTGCTAAGCTGCTAAGCACACTAAGGAACTTAAATGCCCTCAGTTGTGATCTGAAACTTTGTTCGTTTTGTGACTTTTTCTCTACTTAAATGTTCAAGCCCTATTCTGTTTGTTTCTTAGTTTGCCAGGTAAATTTGATCTGATCTCTCTCTCTCTCTCTCTCTGTCTCCTGTCTGTCTGTCTGTCTCTGTCTCTTGACCTCCAGATCACAGGTCTTTTTACCATTCAACATACCACTGAAAACTGCAAATTAATTAATTGATGTAGTTATTAGTAAGTATAAACTGTAAGATTAGGCCTGCGGAGTAGCCGGTGGCTTGGCAGAGGAGCAGGCAGCCTGGCCCGAGTGCCTTAACCGGTTGCCTAACTTATCCTGAGAAAGAGCCTCGGGACCAAGGGTGGCATACACCACCTGTAACCTAAACTCTGTTAATTAATATAAGTTGTTATATTAGGCCAGTAGAATTACCAGTGGCTTGGTGGGAGATTCACCTGGGCTCAAGGGGAGTCTGGGAGTCCAACAGCCTGGAGCTGCTTGGATGGAGGGCCTTATACGCTGCCGCAGTCTTTTCCCCAATAATTAAACACACCAAGATCTTTTAATGTTTTAACGCTTAGCCCTTGGCTGGGCAGACTCTCAATTAGCTACTCTAAATTAACCTGGATCACCCAATCCCAAACCACCATGTGCCTGGGATTAACTTCCAGCATTTTCCAGACGTCTGTCTCCTTCTTTGTCTCCCGGTGGAATGAAAGCTAGTCTCTGTGTGTGCCCAGAGTTCCTGTTCTGATCTCAGGAAGTCCCGCCTCCCTATACTCTTTCTGCCCAGCTAATTGGCCATAGCGACTTTTATTAACCAATCAAGAGAATGTATCAGAAGGGGCGGTAACCAGATCTCAGCATTGAATTCAATGTTTCAGAAACAATATTAGACCTTCCCTCAACATACCATCATATACTAGACTGATACCTTCTGTCTGGCTTCCTAATTTTGGTTCCTGATTTGCCTGCCATGTAGCTGAAAATTTGAATCCTAGAGTTTCTTCCCTTCCAGCTTCTTGTCTTTGGTTTTTCCTACCAGGTCACTGGAATTGGGAACACCCATTCCAAGCTCTGGTCACTTATTTCTAGCTACTTTCTCATTGTACGTGACAACTCATTACCAGAAATGAGCCTCGGCTTTTCATTGCATCAAATGGGGTCCAAGATCCCTATTTCTACATATCTTTGGCTTATCTTAAGACAAATTTCAAGGTGCCAGTTTATCTGTCAAACTGGACAATATTTTTGACTGTCAAAATCTCACTGACACAGATAACTCCATAAGACAGGATGGCAAATGGTCTAAATGAGACCTTCAAATCTCATTTCTATGTCCACGTCTGTAACTTTCCCTTTATTTTTTCATTTCTGTGTAATAGGTTTTACTAACTCAAATTTTTAGGCTAATTCCCTAAACTATTTCAGATGTTAATCTGTCTGAAGATCCTCCTCCATATTAGAGAAGAGCAGAACCCATTGACAAATTGTCTTATGTTGATTGTTTAAGCTCACTGAAAAACTGGCTCTGGATATGGGATTTGGTCATCTCACTTCGGTTTCAAACATGTTTGTCTCAAAATGCCTACCATACCCCTGTCCTGGGTCAAGCTGGCCCCCAACTCTGTGACAGGGGGAACTAGAACAAAATAGAACAAGAAGTAAAGACATTGTGTCTTTAAGGACAGATAAACTATTTCCAACATACGTTGAACAGGGTTGGTTACATTCCTTAAATGAAATTATTGTCTGAAGCACCTTTATTTCTTTCTTGTCTTTTCTGCAACTCATAATGTGATTGTAGCTCATGAACTCTGCTTCCTTGAGCTGAATCCATGAAATTTATTTCTACATTTCTTTATTTTGCTACTTTCAGCCTACCTGCCTGGGCCATAGGCACCATTTCCTTCCATATCCATACTAATCTAAAGTGTCTTTTTAAAATAAGGAGGATCAGGATCCATATTTGATCTGTGAGGGAGTAGATACCGAGGGAATTACACCTTAATGGAGGATATGCTCATTTTAGCATAGACTTGAACTCATCTTTAGCAGAAAGTAGCCATGTGGTTTGCTGCTATCTTAGCTGGTTTTCATTAAGATGGAATCAACCATGTGATTTGGCCACCATATTTGCTAATGATATCATAAAGAAGACAAATCCATGTAACTTTTCCATCATCTTGATTAATATAAGCACAGGGTATAAACCAAAATGGAGACATTCATAAAACATCCCAGTCTCGAGGAGCACTCAAGGGGTCATTGGACACCTTTTATATTACACTAAGGAGAAAATATCAGACCTCAAAATTTTATTCTGTAATTTTAATGTTTTATTTTGCCTTAATTCTAGCACAGTGTTTATATGATACAGTTACTGGCTTCTAAGGATGACCTAAATGTTCTCCTGGCTGTGAGCTTCCAACACTGGTATACTAACAAGGAAAGCTAACACTTTGAGATTCATAGATCCCAACAGAGACCCAAAGGATAAATTCCCAAGTGCTAGACAAGCTTCTGTCCATGAGAAGCTGCTATGGTAGCCTTTGCTGTGTCTCAATACATGCTGTTTCTGCATGGTGTCTCCAGGCTCATTTTCCTCTAACTTACACAAAATGTTCTTTCCTTTTGCGCAATTTGTTACATGAAGTGTTCTTTTGTTTCTGCCCAAACAACATGTTTACTAAAGAGGTCTGTGTTAAATTTCCCATTCACAGGGCTCAGTAAGACTGGGAAGTTTTATGAATGCCTCCATTTTGTTTATGTCCTATGGTTATATTAACTAAGATGATGGAGAAGTTACATAACATTTGTCTTCTTTATAATTTCATTAGTGAGGTTATGAAAAATAAACAAAACTTTCAAAATCTTGGTTTATTAAAATGTATCTTATGCATGATTATGTGTATGTAGAATGTCTGTATATAATTGTGGTTTGCTTTTTAAATATCATGTACTTAGTACCAAATTGACTTATAAGCATGTATTTATTCTTGTAAATTAAAGTTGTAAACTTGGCCCAACTTCATTTTGTTCATAAGTAAACTAACATTTTAATAAGCAATAAAATTATAAGAGACAAATATTTTTAGTCAATGTGAACACACAGGTATAACAGAGATGGATAAGGGACCTCAATCCTCCCTCTGTTAAAAAGAAAATGGTCTTCTCTTTTATTTTTTGTTGCCTTGATAAATCCTGATCTGACATGGCTTAACCCTGATTTTAAATTGTATTATTTTCCTATATTTTCTCTTGCTTAATGAATTAGTACCATCATATTCATTACAGCGTTCTTCTAATTGAATCAGTAGTTTCTTTTTTAAATAAATATTTTTAATTTTTTAATAAAAAGAAACAGAAACAGAAAATTAAAAAAACTGAAAGATATATCAAAAGATTACAAAGAAATTTTACTCAGAGACAATAATAATAGTTTCTTTTTTCCCCCAACATGATATTTGTACTAATTATTTGAGAATTTCATACAATGCACCCCATTCACATTCACTTTCCATTACTCCCAGGTCGATCCATATACCCTTACACTCTCCCACCTATCCAAAAAGGAAAAATTCACCAAATCAAATTTTCATTGCCCATATACTCATTGGAACACTGTCAAACTCCTGGTATTCAGCCCCTAAAGAAAATTGAGTCCTTCAGTGATTTCTTAACATGAACAACTAAACTTTTGGTACTAAATTGAATATGACTATTTAAGATACATTATTGACACTTTTTTTTTCATTTAACCAGCAATAAAAATATGCATAGAATGCATTAAATTCAACTGACTTTTTGGTAAGCTTAGAAGAGTCTTTTTATTTGGTTTGTTTTCCACTGAACTTTGTTGAGACAGAGTCTCACTAGGTAGTTCATGCTGGCCTTGAACTCACTAAATCCAAGTTGACCTTAAGCTCATTCTCTTGTCTTAAACCCCAGAGTACTGGGTTTATAGCCATGAAGCACTATGCTCTTCTAACTTTACTGTTTTAATTATTTCATTGTCTTCCTCTTACTTGCCATCAATATTTACTTTTTAAAGGGATGAACATAACCTGGTAGCTTTCACTGATCTTTAACTCTTCTACATAAAGAATTGAGACATGTACAATGAAAGAATTTGAAGATATTAATGTGTTGCTGAATTGACTTTTTTTATCCACAGCCCTCTTTAAAAAGCAAAATTATTTTAGGGCACATGTCAAAAAAAGGTTAGAATAATATATTCATCAACTTTATGTCAAATTTTCTTTATGAAAGAGAAAGGTCAATTAGCTCTTTGGTTAAATTTGCATAAATTTAGTATTATAGATTTCTTTTGAAATTAATTGCCTATTTTGTAACTTTCTGAGATTAACTTTGGTCTTTGAAAAAAAATTTAAACACTGGTATAGGATTCCATTTAACTAATTATAAAACAAATTGCTTTTTGCTATATACTCCTCAACACTTACTTAAAAAGTAAATGAATAAATCATTGTTCCTAAAAATACTATATTAAAAATCAGATTAGATAGTGTAGAACATTATGGTATAAGTGTACTAATCATTTTAGTAAAATAACAAAACAAGGTATATAACTGTATTTCTATAAATAAATTATCCAATGAATGTGAGTCATGAATAGCAAGGACCAGAAAGAACAAGTCAAACTAAAACTAAGCAACATTTATGTCCATTAGACATCATTATATGCATTCACCACACTAAAGACATATCTTTCTATAAAGTATACTTACAAATACACATGAAAAGTAAGAGCACGGCATCATTATGGTTACATTGATTCTTAAAGAGTAACTGTAGGAAAAAATGAAAACAATTTTATTGATGAATATTTTATAGTTTGGTTTTATTTTATAAGTGGGTAGGTAACAATGTTTAACCACTACTGAATATTTACTTAGTGTCATAGACACCTTGGAACACTTTGCATGGGTTATTATTGAATTATTACAGTACCAATAGATTATTATCCTTATATTTCTGAAGCAAAAATGAATACCTAGAACCACATGATAATCTCGCTAGATGCGGAAAAAGCATTTGACAAAATCCCATATCCTTTCATAATAAAAGTTCTGGAGAGAGTGGGCATACAAGGACCATATCTAGAAACAATGAAGGCAATATACAGCAAGCCAGTAGCCAACATCAAATTAAGTGGAGAGAAACATGAAGCATTTCCTCTAAACACAGGGACAAAACAAGGATGCCCACTTTTGCCATATCTCTTCAATATGATACTTGAAGTTCTTGCTAGAGCAATAAGAAAACTAAAGGAGATCAAGGAGATACAAATTGGAAACGAAGAAGTCAAACTATCCCTATTTGCAGATGATATGATAGTATACATAAGTGACCCCAAAAATTCCACCAGAGAACTCTTACAGCTGATAAACACCTTCAGTAAGGTGTCTGGATACAAAATTAATTCAAAAAAATCAGAAGCCCTTCTTTATACAACAAATAAATGGGCTGAGTAAGAAAGCAGTGAAACAAATCCCTTCACAATAGCCACAAACAATATAAAATACCTGGGGTAACTCTAACCAAGCAAGTAAAGGACCTGTACAATAAGAACTTCAAGCCCTTGAAGAAAGGAACTGAAGAGGCCATCAGAAGATGGAAAGATCTCCCATGCTCATGGATAGGTAGGATCAACATAATAAAAATGGCCATCCTACCAAAAGCAATATACAGATTCAATGCAATTCCTATTAAAATACCAACACAATTCTTTATAGACCTGGAAAAAAGCTATTCTCAATTTCATATGGAACAACAAAAAAACCCAGAAGAGCTAAATCAATCCTGTACAATAAAAAAAAAAAACATCTGGAGGAATCACCATCACAAATTTCAAGCTGTACTACAGAGCAATAGGAGTAAAAACAACATGGTATAGAAACAGACCAGTGGATCAATGGAATCAAATTGAGGACCCAGAAATGAACCCACACACCGATGGTCATCTAATTTTTGACAAAGAAGCCAAAATGGCACAATGGAAAAAGGACAGCATCTTTAACAAATGGTGCTGGTCCAACTGGATGTTCACTTGTAAAAGAATGAAATTAGACCCGTACTTATCACTTTGTACAAAACTTAAGTCCAAGTGGATCAAAGACCTTAACATGAGCCCAGTCACACTAAATCTAATGGAAGAGAAAGTGGGAAAAACACTCAAACTTATTGGCAAAGGTGACAACTTCCTGAACAGAACACCAACAGCTCAGGACCTGAGACCAACAATCAATAAATGGGACCTCATGAAACTGAAAAGCTTCTGTAAGGCAAAAGACACTGTCATTTGAACAAAACGGCAGCCTACAGAATGGGAAAAAAAATCTTCAACCCCACATCTGACAGAGGACTAATATCCAAAATTTACAAAGAGCTCAAGAAAATAAATGTCAAGAAACCAAATAATCCAATCAAAAAATGAGGAAAGGAGCTAAACAGAGAATTCACAAAGGAGGAATTGCTAATGAGTAAGAGACACTTGAAGAAATGTTCAGCATCCTTAATCATCAGAGAAATGCAACTCAAGACAATTCCGAGATTCCATCTCACACCTGTCAGAATGGCTAAGATCAAAAGCTCAAATGACAGCACATGCTGGTGAGGGTGTGGAGAAAGGGGAACCCTCCTCCATTGCTGGTGGGAGTGCAGGCTTGTGCAACCACTATGGAGGTCAGTCTGGCGATATCTTAGAAAACTTGTAATAGCTCTGCCTCAGGACCCAGCCATACCACTTCTGGGTATACATCCAAATGACTCCTCACCAAATCACAAGGAAGTTTCCTCATCTATGTTCATATCAGCCTTATTTGTAATAGCTAGAATCTGGAAACAACCCAGATGTCCCTCAATCAAAAAATGGATGAAAAAACTGTGGTACATCTACAGGATGGAATACTACTCAACTATCAGAAACAATGAAATTATGCAATTTGCAGCCAAATGGATGGATCTAGAGAAGCTTATCCTGAGTGAGCTAACCAGACTCAGAAGAATGCAAATGGCATCTTATGTTGATTGTTTAAGCTCACTGAAAAACTGGCTCTGGAAATGGGATTTGGTCATCTCCCTTCGGTTTCAAACATGTTTGTCTCAAAATATGCCTACCATACCCCTGTCCTGGGTCAAGCTGGCCCCCGACTCTGTGACAGGGGAACTAGAACAAAATAGAACAAGAAGTAAAGACATTGTACATGATATCTATACTACAACCAACGTACCAAAGCGAACATGGACATAGAGTTTTTGTTTCTTTGTTTTCTCTCCCTGTCAATGAGACATTTTTACCTGGTGGTACTGCCTTGTAGGCCCCCAGTGTATGAGGAGGCTTTTGGCCCTCATATGACTGCTGAACTCGGGCAGAGGATTGTTATTTAGGGACACTCCACTTCACAGGAGTGGGATGGAAGGGTTAGGGGGCAGAGGGTGGGAGGGTTCGACTGGGAGGGGTGGAAAGAGGACACTATGATGGAGATGTAACCTGAAGCAATAAATAAATAATTTTTTTAATTAAATACTTTATTTTTTTTCAAGTTACATCTCAGTCACAAACCATTCCCTATTCCACCTTCCTGACCCACCCTTCCACCCTCTTCCCACCAACAGCTTCCCCTTTCAGTCCAACAAATGGTTCCTTCTCTTATAACAGTAAATACTATACAAAACAACAGAAATAAATATGCCACATTTATGAGAGTTAAATGGCCCAGTAAATCTTCCCAATGTCCAGTTCAGTTCATACATATTTGGCCCCTGACTTTAACATTCTACTATCTAACCATCTCCATGAATTTAAAGTTCTATAGCTGACTTAGCTTTCATACTAACTTGCATCACTATTATAACCATCTTCTTAGATCTAGAACGCCCTCTTGATTCCTAAACAACTCAAAATTTAACTATGAGACTCTAGCTGCCTATTCATCAACCACCTCAGAGACCTGAGAGGGATAAATATATCTGATTATATAGGAAGTGCAGGGCCTGCAGCTTTCAATACTAAGAAATGACAAACCAGTGACTGCCTGGACAGTTCCCCTTTTCTCTCCACACATTCCAGCATCAGTCTTTAGACTTTTGGTCCTGTTTCTCTGACAGACATTGATTGTAGAGCAGGAATTATGAAGGACTTACCTACCCTGTCTTGGCACAGTTAGGCTGTCGACTTCCCTGCTACCAAGTTTTGTCCTTTTTGGACAGCAGTCTGTCTGCAGTTGAAGCAAGGAGTTTTTTCATGGCAAGAGATAGGCTTGCCACTAATTCAACCATCTCACACTGGAGATTATTCGATGCTTATCTTCTACGTGGAGTAGAATAGGGGGTGCTGTCAGGAGCTGATATGTCTCGACATAAAAAAACCTTAATTTAAGATAACATCTTTGAATGCCATATTCTGCAGATCTCTTTGGGATTTTGAAGATGCCCTATCCATCTCTTGTATATAAATAAGCAAATGTTGCTTATCTCTTAACAACTTGAGTACTGAGTAGTTTAGAGAATATCTGTGATAGATTGTCATAGTAGCTAACAAAGTGACATGTTTGCATGACTAGGAGTTTGTTTTTCTTAACTATCCTAAACAGTTTAAGACGGTTGGTATCAAGAGGCCAGAGCTTCACATTTCATTTTTAAGTATCTCTAGGTATGATACCATTAGGAAGCGTTACCTTTAATTTTGTATCAATATACAAAGATCTATTCAATTGTGGCTAAATATACTCTTAATTTTGTATCAACTTACAAAGATCAATGCCTATGCAGCCCAATACAATCTTAATATTATGTCCATATACAAGGGTCAATACCATTGTGGCCAACTATAATCTTAATTTTGTATCAATATACAAAGATCAATACTGATGTAGTCCAATATGATCTTATTTTTGCACAATAAACAATGGTCAATACCACTTTAGCCAAATATACTACTAATTTTGTATCAATATACAAAGGTATAAGGGCATATTCAATAATCTGTCTCTTCTTCTTGGTCCTTCCTGTGCTATGTCTATGTCTCATTTTTCTCAAGTCCATGCACTCCTACATAGGAGAGAAAGAAGGATACAGAAAAGGAAATATAGGAAGTAACTGGGTCTAACCTCCAAAACCCATTAAACAGGACCATTTAACAGCTTGTAAAATCTTCCCCTAAATAACAGAGTATTCAGTTATCCTTCAAATAACCAAAAGGGGGGGGGGTGAAGAAACACCCTACCCTCCCTGTGGGCATGGAATGTTGTTCTCCTAAAATGACTTCCTGCTGATTTGGGTCATAGTAAACCTGTTTGGGGCCTGAACCAAAATGGAAAAATGGTTTAAAATGTTAGTATAATCCTTTAATGTTCAGTCCTTCTGTTCTCAGCTGTTTAGATGTCCTTAGGAGTTTGTAGGCAGAAGCTGATCTTGCAGGCTTTACTGAGGTTCTGGCTGGGTCATTGTGTATAGCTGAACAGTCTTAGCGATATTGAGTTGTTGTGGTTGTAGGCTTTTGATGGAGACAGGTATTGAGGGAGTCTGTCAGGCTGAATCAACTGGGTCACTCGTCTTCTTTGGTGTCTGATTGTGTTTTCTGCTGAGGTTTCCGTTGTCCAGTTGTCCCTGGGTTCCTTGAATGGATGCTTTGATTCTCCTGGAAGGATAAGAACAGAGCCCTGCCCTAATCTTAACTCTGGGACAATTACCCTCTTTTTTTTGAGGGGGGGCTAGGTAATATTTCTCCTGAAGCACATTTCGTTTTTTGACAATATATAAAGTGTTATCTTTCAATCTGGGTTAAAGAAGAAATTTTTTTTTTTTATTTTGGAGCTAAACCAGCTTTAGTGTATATATTTTGAAATCTCAAAGGACAGTTTGTTTGTATTGAGTAGGCCTTTTGTAAGTAGCTTTTAAACTTAGGTATTTCCAAATCCTATGTGTGTGTCTCTGCATTCTAATTATTGGGATCAGAGACCTGTGGTTCCCATCTGAAGGGATTAAAGATGTGTTCACCACTCCTGGATCGAAGTTTTTCTCTATTTAGAGTTTGTTTTGTATCAGGCTGACCTTGAGCTCTGAGATCTGCCTGTTTCTTTCTCTAGTGTGTTGGGATTAAGGGTGTACTCTTCTTGAATGATGGGATTAAGGGTGTGCACCCTCACCACCCTATTCCATGTAACTCTAGAATTTATAAGACCACTAACTCTATGGTGCTCCTCCTGTCTCTGCTGAAGTTAAAGGCATGGGTTAACACCACAATTCTCATGTATTTTACCTTAGCTCTATGTTTTTTCGACACTTGGAGGTTTATAAAACCAGGTTGAACGGCTGTATCCTTTATTTTATTTACAGTGTTTTCGCATTGTTACCTGCTTTTTTTAATTAATAAATTTATTTGTTTGTTGCTTCAGGTCACATCCATATCATATTGTCCTCTTTTCCCCACCTCCCAGCACCACCCTCCCATGCTCTACCCCCTGACCCTTCAGTCTTATTCCTCTGGGGTGGAGTGTCCCTGCATAACAGTCTCTTACCAGAGATCAGGAGTCATATGAAGGCCAAGAGCCTCTTCATACGCAAGGGGCCTACGAGTCAGTACGGCCAGTGAAAGGTGTCTCCTTGCTACGGGGGGAAAACTGAAAAAAGACCAACAAACACACAAACCCACAAAAACAAAGATCAACAACAAAAAAGAGAGGAAAAAGAAAAAGAAAAAAAGTTTATGTCCATGTTCCTTTTGGTGTGTTGGTTGTAGTACAGATATCCTGTACGATATAGCTAAAATCCTACTATAAGTGAATAGATGCCATGTGCATCCTTCGGAGTCTGGGTTAGTTCACTCATGATGAGCTTCTCTAGATCCATCCATTTGGTTGCAAATTGCATGATTTCATTGTTTCTGATAGCTGAGTAATATTCAATTGTATAGATGTACCATAGTTTTTTAATCCATTCTTTAGTTGAGGGACATCTGGGTTGTTTCCAATTTCTAGCTATTACAAATAAGGCTGCTATGAACATAGATGAGGAGACTTCCCTATGTCTCTGTGAGGGGTCCTTTGGGTGTATACCCAGAAGTGGTATGGCTGGGTCCTGAGGCAAAGTTTTTCCAAGATTTCTAAGATATCGCCAGACTGACCTCCATAGTGGTTGCACAAGCCTGCACTCCCACCAGCAATAGAGTAGGGTTCCCCTTCTCTACACCCTCGCCAGCATGGGCTATCATTTGAGCTCTTTATTTTAGACATTCTAACAGGTGTTAGGTGGAATCTCAGGGTCATCTTGAGTTGCATTTCTCTGATGATTAAGGATGTTGAGCATTTCTTCAGGTGTCTCTCGGCCATTAGTGTTTCCTCCTTTGTGAATTCTCTATTTAGCTCCATCTCCCATTTTTTGAGTGGATTATTTGGTTTCTTGGCATTTAGTTTCTTAATCTTTTTATTTTATTTTAGTGATTTTCTAACTTTATATATTTTTTAAATACTTTATTTTTTTTCAACTTACATCTCAGTCACAAACCCTTCTCTATTCCCCCTTCCTATCCTGCCCTTCCACCTTCTTCCCCCCAGAGCCTTCCCCTTTCAGACCAACAGATGGTGCCTTCTCTTATAACAGTAAATACTATATAAAACAACAGATATAAATAAGTTCTTTGTAGATTTTAGATAATAGCCCTCTATCAGATGTGGAGTTGGTGAAGATTTTCTCCCAGTCTGTTGGTTGCCATTTTGTTCGAATGACAGTGTCTTTTGCCTTACAGAAGCTTTTCAGTTTCATGAGGTCCCATTTATTGATTGTAGGTCTCAGGTCCTGAGCTGTTGATGTTCTGTTCAGGAAGTTGTCGCCTGTACCAATTAGTTCAGAGTTTCTCCCACTTTATCTTCTAGTAGATTTAGTGTGACCGGCCTTATGTTAAGGTCTTTGATGCACTTGGACTTAAGTTTTTTGCAAGGTGATAAGTATGGGTCTAACTTCATTCTTTAACAAATGGACATCCAGTTGGACCACCACCATTTGTTGAAGATGCTGTCATTCTTCCATTGTGCCATTTTGGCTTCTTTGTCAAAAATTAGGTGGACATAAGAGAGTGGGTCCATTTCTGGATCTTCAATTCGATTCCATTGACCTACTGGTCTGTTTCTATACCAATATCATGCTGTTTTTATAAATATTGCTCTGTAGTACAGCTTGAAATCTGGGATGGTGATACCTCCAGATGCTTTTTCATTGTACAGGATTGATTTAGCTATTCTGGGCTTTTTGTTGTTCTATATGAATTTGAGAATAGCTTTTTCCAGGTCTTTAAAGAATTGTGTTGGTATTTTGATAGGAATTGCATTGAATCTATATATTGCTTTTGGTAGGATAGCCATTTTTCTTATGTTGATCTTACCTATCCATGAGCATGGGAGATCTCTCCATCTTCTAAAGGCCTCTTTCATTTCTTTCTTCAGGGGCTTGAAGTTCTTGTTGTATAGGTCCTTTACTTGCTTGGTTGGAGTTACCCCCAGGTATTTTATATTGTTTGTGGCTATTGTGAAGGGGGTTGTTTCCCTTACTTCTTTCTCGGTATATTTGTTTGTTCTATAAAGAAGGGCTTCTGATTTTTTTAATTAATTTTGTATCCAGCCACCTTGCTGAAGTTGTTTATCAGCTGTAAGAATTCTTTGGTGGAGTTTTTGGGGTCGCTTATGTATACTAACATATCATCTGTGAATAGGGATAATTTGACTTCTTCATTTCCAATGTTTATCCCTTTGATCTCCTTTAGTTGTCTTATTGCTCTAGCAAGGACTTCAAGTACTATATTGAAGAGATATGGTGAAAGTGGACATCCTTGTCTTGTCCCTGAATTTAGAGGCAATGCTTCAAGCTTCTCTCCATTTAATTTGATGTTGGCCACTGCATTGCTGTATATTTCCTTTATTATATCTAGGTATGGTCCTTGTATGCCCGTTCTCTCCAGAACTTTTATCATGAAGGGGTGTTGGATTTTGTCAAATGCTTTTTCTGCATCTAGGAAGTTTATCATGTGGTTTCTTTTCTTTCATCTTGTTTATATGGTGAATTACATTGATAGACTTTCGTATATTGAACCATCCCTGCATTCCTGGAATGAAGCCTACTTGATCATGATTTATGATACTTTTGATGTGTTCTTGAATTCAGTTTGCTAGCATTTTATTAAGTATTTTTGCATCTAAGTTCATGAGGGAGATTGGTCTGAAGTTTTCTTTCTTTGTTGGGTCTTTGTGTGGTTTAGGAATCAGAATGACAGTGGCCTCATAGAATGAGTTTGACAGTGTTCTTTCTGTTTCTATGTGGTGGAAGAGTTTGAAAAGTAATGGTGTTAGTACCTCTTTCAATGTCCTGTAGAATTCCGTGCTAAAGCCATCTGGCCCTGGCCTTTTTTTGGTTGGGAGATTATTAATGACTGTTTCTATTTCCTTGGCTGTTATTGGGCTGTTTAAGCTGTTAATCTGATTTTGATTTAGTTTTGGTAGGTGGAATTTATCAAGGAAATTGTCCATTTCGTTTAGGTTTTCAAATTTGGTGGTAAATAGATTTTTTAAGTAGAAACCGAATATTTTCTGGATCTCCTCAATGTCTGTTGTTATTTCTCCCTTTTCATTTCTGATTTTGTTGATTTGGGTTCTTTCCCTTTGCCTTTTAGTTACTTTGGCTAGGGGTCTGTCTATTTTGTTGATTTTCTCGAAGAACCAACTCTTGGCTTCATTGATTCTTTGTATAGTTCTTTTTGATTCTAAGTTTTTGATTTCAGCCCTAAGTTTGATGATTTCCTGCCTTCTGCTCTTCTTGGGAGTGTTTGCTTCTTTTTTTTCCAATTCACACAGCTTATCTGTTAGTTTACTAATATGAGCTGTCACAATTTTCTTTTTGAAAGCACTTAGTGCTATGAACTTTCCTCATAGCAGAGCTTTCATTGTATCCCATAGGTTTGGGTATGTTGTGTCTTCATTGTCGTTGGATTTTAAGAAGTCTTTGATTTCCTTCTTTATTTCTTCCCTGACCCAGTGGTCATCCAGTAAGGAGCTGTTCAATTTCCATGTGTGTGTAGGCTTTCTGTGGATTATTTTGCTGTTGAAGACCAGCTTTATTCCGTGGTCGTCTGATAAGATACAAGGTGTTATTTCAATTTTCTTGTATCTATTGAGACTATCTCTGTGTCCAACTATGTGGTCAATTTTGGAGAAGGTTCCGTGGGGTGCTGACAAAAAGGTGTATTCCTTTGTGTTTGGGTGAAACGTTCTGTAGATATCTGTTAGGTCCATTTGTTTCATGATCTCTGTTAGACTCAATATTTCTCTGTCATCTCTTGATGTTCTGTCCATTGTTGTGAGTGAGGTGTTGAAGTCTCCCACTACTAATGTGTTGTGATCGACGTGCGATTTATGTTTTAGAAGTGTTTCTTTTATAAATATAGGTGCCTTTTTATTTGGGGCATAGATGTTCAGTATTGTGATTTTCTCTTGATGAATATTCCCTTTAATGAGCATATAATGCCCTTCTTTGTCTTTTTTCATTAACTTATGTTAGAAGTCTGTTTTGTTTGATATTAGGATGGCTACTCCAGCTTGCTTCCTGGGTCCATTTGCATGGAAAACCTTTTCCCAGCCCTTTACTCTGAGGTAATGTCTATCTTTGGTAGTGAGATGTGTTTCTTGTATGCAGCAAAAGGACGGATCTTGCTTGCGGATCCACTCTGTAAACCTGTGTCTTTTTATTGGGGAGTTGAGTCCATTGATATTGATGGATATTAGTGACCTGAGGTTGTTATTTCCCATTAGTTTGGTATAGGTGATGGTCCTATGCCTCTTTTGGTTTAGTTGCTGAGGGATTTTCTATTCCCTTTGTTTTCTTGGGTGGAGTTTTCTTCTCTGAGTTGGAATTTTCCTTCTAGGATTTTCTGTAGGGCTGGGTTTGTGGGGAGATATTGTTTAAATTTGATTTTGTCATAGAATATCTTGTTTTCTCCATCTATGTTGATAGAGAGTTTTGCTGGGTATAGTAGTCTGGCTGGGCACCTATGATCTCTCAGGACTTGTAGGATATCTGTCCAGGCCCTTCTAGCTTTTAAAGTTTCTGGGGAGAAGTCAGGTGTAATTCTGATGGGTCTGCCATTGTATGTCACTTGACCTTTTTCTCTTACAACTTTTAATATTCTTTCTTTGTTATGTACATTTGGTTTTTCAATTATTATGTGGCGAGAGGAGTTTCTTTTCTGATCTAATATGTTTGGTGTTCTGTAAGTCTCTTGGATTTTTATTGGCATCTCTTTTTTCACGTTTGGGAAGTTTTCTTCTATGATTTTGTTGAAAATATTTCCTGGACCTTGGAGTCGGGAGTCTTCTCTTTCCTCTATACCTATAATTCTTAGGTTCCATCTTTTCATTGAGTCATTGATTTCTTGGATGATATGGGTGAGAGATTTTTTAGCCTTCTCATTTTCTTTGGATGTTGTACTGATATCTTTCATCGAATCTTCCATGCCTGAGATCCTGTCTTCTATCTCTTGCATCTTATTTTTGATACTCACATCCATAGTTCCTTTTCTCATCCCTTGATTCTCCACTTCCTCTTTTAACTCTGACTGTGTTTTCTTTATTGTTTCTATTTCTATTTACATGTCTTGTATGGTATTGTTCGTTTTGTACATTTCCTTTTCCGGCTTGCTTATTTTTGTCTGAAAATCTTTCATTGCTTTGTCCTTTTCCTGTTCAAGCTCTGTCACCTTGGCTTGGAGTTCTTTAATGGTGTTGTTCGTTGTTTTGACTTGTAAAATTGTGGCTTCTTTGAATTCCTTCATAGATTTAAGTTCTTCTTGAAGGGACTCTATCACTTTCCATAATGCAGAATTCTCATCGTTTCCATGTGTTTCTGTTGGTGTGAGGTCATCCAAATTGGATGAGCTAGGACAATTCTGCTTTGTTGGAGTCATATTTCCTTGATTTCTATTTTTTCTTGGACCTTGGCCATATGTATGCGTTTAGCTGTCTGTTCTTGCCGTTTTCTGTGCTTGGATCCACAGGGGATGCTTTGGTGCAGGGGACAAGTTGCTTGGCTATCTGTAGTTGCTTACAGGGTGATCTCAGGGTCACTGTGGTTTTAATAGCCTGAAGCACTGTGAACTGGTACAGCCTAATCCCAGGCAGTGAGTAATGGTCCGGGATTGTTTCACTGCTCCCAATTCAGACTTCTCTATGTTGCACTCTGAGTTATCAGCCTGTAATGGTTCTGATGGTATGCACTTGTTTGCCCAGGCACAGATTCTTTGGGCTTTGTTTGTCATCACGGAGGCTGACAGGGCCTGGCTCCACACCTAATATGTCTGGATTATCCAGAATACAGCTATGGTGCCCTGACTTCTGCTTTCTCACTAGGCTTCTCGCCACAAGCCTGGCCCCTCAGCCCCGCCCACCTGTGCTGGGTTCCCTCCCTGTCTGCTCAGCCACAGGTGCACAGGACCCTGGCCCCTCCCACCACCTGTGCGGGTCTCCCTCCCCAGCTGCCCTGCGGTGGGTGCGCGTAGCCCCTGCCCCTCCCGCCGCCTCTGTGGGACTCCCTCCCTAGCTGCTCAGCCATGGGTGGGCGGAGCCCCGGTCCCTCCCACTGCGTGTGCGGGCCTCCCTCCCAAGCTGCTCAGCCATGGGTGCTCAGATCCCCGGCCCCGCCCGCTGCCTGTGCTCCCCTCCCTCCCCAACTGTTCTGCAATGGGTGCACAGGGATTCGGCCTCTCCCGCCGCCTGTGCCGGCCTTCCTCCCCAACTGCTCTGCCGTAGGTGCGCAGAGCCCCGGCCCCTCCCGGCTGCCTGTGCCTGCTTCCCACCCTGACCACTCTGCCCTTTGGATTCCAGCTCTCTCGGATCCTCCGCGGCTCGAGCGGCTGCGGACCACTCGCCGAGCGCCCTGTTTGTTCCTTGCTAAGACTTCCACTATACCGCAAAGTTTCCTAAGTAGCTATAAGGTCTTCCTGAGGTGTGGGGAACCCAGTAGGCTAGTGGCCTCTGATTCTGCCTGCTGTGAGTTGGGGTCGATCTTACCAGGCACCTCTCTAAATGGGAGTTCCCGAATCCCGGATTTAGTGGCTTCCGTGTCTGAGAGAGATGGGGGGAGAGCCTTACCCTGGGACTTTTAACAGTCCTTTGGGAGCTGTGAGTGTTCCCAGAGGGTCTAGCCCCTCCGGTTTTTGCACAGTGTCCAATAACTCTGTGTTTTTTATGGCTCTTTTCTCCCACGTTCAAAATGCATCAGTGTAGGTCACCGCCATCTTGGCCCCCTCAATAAATAAATTTTAAAAAGAAAAAAATGAATACCTAATTAAATACCTGGCACATCTAAAAGAAGCTAAGAAGTAACCTAGCCAGGAATACAACACAGATTATCTGGTTTGATTTTACGTCCTTAAACAATAATATATACCATTTGATATTCTTCATATAACTATTATTTTTGAAATTCATTGTATATATTTAAAAAGAAAAGATGAATCTTCTCTTTTTATATTCAAATTAATTCATCCCTTTTGTATTTGCAAGACAAGGGGAATTATTGTAAATCTATGTTACTTATAATTACCCAGTCAAGAAAAATAAATTAAATTTCAATTATTTTATATTTTCTTAACCCCCTGCCTACAATAAACCATAACATCTTTGTACTCTTTTGTTTTGTAAAAGCAATAAGTAAGCAACCCAACTATTTTAAAATATGAAATGTGAGAGCATGCTATGCATCATTTTTTTATTTATTTTAAATTGTTATATAACTTACAGGTCATAAAATTACACTTCTAATGCAATTCAATTAGTTTTAAGACAGATCTCATATAGTTTTAGCTGATCTCAGACAGATTTCTTGCCTTCCAAGTAATGAGATTACAGATATGTGTTAATTCCCTGTTGACTATAGGACACTTATATGTACATCATATATACCACTTTATATATATATAAATATAATGACGAAAAGACTTGTGGAGGTAGCAGGAAGAGAAACTACAGAGCTGAGAAGCAGTCGGGAAGAGAACAGGGTGTGCTCTCTGAGGCTCTATGAGGCTCTCTGTGGCTGCTCATAAGGACACAGCTTTCAAAATTCTGCTATTGATTTCTTTCCCTTGTCTGGTTTATTAGCATTCATTGTTGTGAGTGTGGACTTTCTGCCTGAGTGGGAATGGCTAGACCCTGCTCACAGGACTTTTTGCAGAGGTCTCCTGTTAGAGAAGTGCAGCAGTTTGATCTATGTATCTTACATTGCTTAGTCAATACTGCTAACTTATGAATCAGAACAAAGTGCCCTGGATCGTGAAGAAAGGAGACTATAACAAAGGGTGCAGGATTTGCTGCCCTAGAGCTCCTTGAATGTGAATATTGACTCAGCATAGAGGGGTTTTCAGTTCAAAAACAGTAAATTCAAGAGGGAGCAAAATGGCAGTGTTCACAGGCACCTGTGGGACCTTGGAGCAGGTCCTAGAAGCCTGGGAGACCCACGGAAGCTCTGAGGCTTATTGGAAGACACTTTCCTAGAGTGGATTCATGAAATAGAAAGGGAAGATGGGAGAGCAGAGCTGCACATGCGGTGGAGAATGGCAAAACTAGACATGCTGACAAAAGGTACAGGAGCAATACCACACACACAAAAAAGGACATTATTGAATAGGGCCATCCTTGGCCCTTGGGACAGCCCACAGCATGAAGCCTCCACTGCTGCATCCTGAGCAGCCTACCCTACTGAGAGGAGCAGATATCAGGTCTGTGGCTCTGCCTATAGTCTGCAAGCACAATGGTCATACCCAGTGTAGCTGGCACGGAGGGCAGGGAAGAATGTGCCAACCAGGAAATGGAGCTGATCTTCTTCCCCAGACAGTCTTCTTTGCTCTAAGAGCACCCTGACACTGGCCAACATCAGGAGGTCTGTGGTCTGTGCTGCCTTTGGAAGCCATGTAGATGCCCTTGGCCTACACTCTCACCAAAACCCAAGCGGAAGTCCTTGATCCATGCTGCTGCTGACTATAAAGGACAAGGAATCTTCCTTTTCAGTGGTATGGATGACTGCAGATGCTCAGTTGAGAATGAGAGACATTGAAGGCTTCTATGTCATCTTCTACCCCTGTCCATCATCCCCCCAAAAGAAGCAGTCTAGACAGTAAGTCATTGAAAAGAGTTCTTAAAAATTATGATAGGGATGCTAAAGTGTAGCTGTTCATAGTTGATGGCTTCTGACGGGGTGTGTGGGTGTGGCAGGACTCATTTTTTTTAAGGGACTGGCTACTCAGAGTTTGACCCTGCTCCAGTCAGCATATGAGCAACACAAATTGGACTTGGTCTATATTTTTTCTTTTTCTTTTTTTTCTTCTTTTTTTTGTGGGAGGACACAAGGGGGTGGGGAGGATGGACCTGGGTAAACTGGGAAGTGAGTGTGATGGGGGTGCATTATGTGAAATTTCCAAACAAACAATAATAATAGCATGTTGGGGAAAAAATAAAAAGACATTTTTATGCTGAGTTTTATAATATTGCCGTTCTAGAAGTGTAATAGCAGCAACTGGATCATTGTATTATACTGTTATATAATAATATAGCTGCATTTTATACTTAAACTTCTTCATATTAAATGTTGAGTCAAGTTTTAATTCTAAAATGTTTTAGTCAAGAAGGGCCAGCAAGATGGCTGCTTGATAAAAACGATTGCTGCACAACCCTGATGACCTCAGTTATCTCCCCAGATCCAACAATAGAAGAAGAAAACTGACCTGGAATATTTTTCTCTGATTTCCACACCACACTGCGGCATGAATGTTCTTCCATTTACATAAACATAGCACACTCACAATAATAATAGTAATAATGTACACTGTGAAAGAAATTATATAGTTAAAAATTATTCACAAGAAAATCTCTGAAATAAGTATATTAAAAAAACATAAGTTTCTCTAATCTTATTGTTTTATGGTCATTTAATTTATTTGTCATGGTAAATGTTGAACTTAGAACCTAATAAAATGCAAGTAAGCCCTCTACTACTAATGTTGTTTAAAAAAAAAAAAAAACTAAAATAGCCCAGTCATATGATTTTACCAATGAATAATTAGGAGCCAGGTGCTTGGGTGAAAACCTGCTAGCTCAGAGACGCAGAGAAAGTACACAGTTGATCTTCCTATTCAGCTGAAAACCCTAGAGGAAAAGGCCCAGAGCTAAAAAGCTCACTAGAACCTAGAGGAAACCATGAAGGAGAAAACCTTCTGAAGAAGAAAACCTTCTGAAGGAGAAACCTCTGAAAGAGGAAACCCAAAGGAAGAACTCATACCCACTCCACACTGTCTTAAATACCCCTCACAGTGATGTCCTTCCTTTCTGTTTAATCCATGTCAGCTGGTTTTCTTGCTCTGCCTCTTGACCTAGGACTGTCTTTATTTAATCCTGTGTACAGAAAACTCTTGTATTAAAGGTGTGTGTTAGAGCAGGTCCACATCATAAGTACTTGTTTACAGTAAACAGAAAGTTCTAGGATTAAAGGTTGAGCTAACCTATGATGAGAAACAGGTTTGGGGCTCACAATGAGACCAAATATTCTGCAACACACTGAGCTATATTTCCAAACCTATTTTTAATTTTCATCTGAGACAGGAGCTCACTAATCTATTCAAGCTAGTCTGTAACTAACCCTTAAAGCAGGCAGCATTTGAAATAACCCCCCCCTGCTTTAGCCTCCCAAATATGCAGAATTAAACGATTGTAGCACCAGGCAAGGAAACAAGAGAAGTTAAAAGAAGACTAGGGCTATATTTAAACAGATACAAATCACTACAGAAGAAAAGTGCCATAACAAATAAATAGGCTTCCAAGGACTATTAGAAGAATATATATATATATGTATGTATATATAGATAGATAGATAGATAGATAGATAGATAGATAGATAGATAGATGTATTTAGAGACACAGCAAACACATGACGTTGGAGTTTGCATTATAAAATAAATTTGTTGAGGTAAGAGACATCAAAATGAAAAGATAGAGAACAGGATAGAAAAAGAAGATAAGGATGTGCAAAGCCAAATGAAACAAAGGAGTATAAAAGGGATGGCTATAAGACCGTTAAAGGAAATTTTAACACAGTACTCTCAATAACTTCTATTAAAGTATGTAGAATTGAGCAACAACCTAATCACCTGATCACTACATAATTCATCTCCCAATAAATAGAAAATACATATTTTCAGGAACATCTGGAACATTGTTTTCCTTTTTTTTCTACACAGTGCATCAAGTCTTTTATTTATTTAAACAGACATGAAAATAAGAATAAGGTGTAAATTCCTTTCCTTGGAGTCCCAAGAAGGGAAGGCACTGTTGGAACTCATCTGGCCAGGAAGGCAACCCAAACTCAATATCAGAGCCCAGCTCATGGAAGAACAAATTAGTCAGGGTGGCTTGAGCCTCATGCAAAGGTTGTGCAATGCTGAGGTCATGTAGAAAATGATGAGTTGGAGATCTAAGCCTCAAGGACCAAGGTGTTCTCTGTAGGCAGACATTTGGAGTCAGTAACTGTGCACTGTGCATAGGGGAGCACATATGTCCACACAAATTTGACTTAGTCTATATTTTTTCTCTTCTTTTTTGTTGTTGTGGGGAGGACACAAGGGTCCTCTCTGCCAATTCCATGCATCTTACATATAGACAGTAAAAACAGGATCCTTCAGCAGGATCAGGGCCTCATCCTGAAGCTTCAGAAAATAGCTCACGAAAGTCTTTGAAAGCTTGGGGAGTCTGGTGTTTCCTATGGATTTCTGGAAGCCAGGCCATCTTGCCTTCACTGGAGTATGTCAATTACACTGCTGATCTCATCTTCAGGAACCAGGTCATGATCAGTGTTGAAGGTGCTGATATAAAAAGCAGAGATGTGAGCAGCCCCCAAGTGACCCGACATCTGGACCACAATCCCACATTCATCAAAGTCCAGGGGCTATAGCTCCCCAGAAGAATTGATCAGCAGGACATCACTGGGAAACTCTTTCTGGGTCTCTGCATCCATTTCCAGAGGATGCTATGCACTCTTCTGAAATCTATGGAACTAGGATCTTCTAATTTCCGAGTACTAGGCATGCAAGTAGTACACATGCATACATGCAAGCAACATACTTTTCTATACATAAAATAAAATAAATAAATCTAAAAATAAAATATGTCCAAACTTGCTTTATTAAGTGAAAGAGGTGTTTATAAAGAAAGATTAGAGTAGTAAATGGTTACTTTGATGGCTAGTTTTATGTCAACTTGACACAAGCTAGAATTATCTGAAAGCAGGGAACCTCAATTGAGAAAATGCCTCTATAACATCTGACTGTAAGGCATTTTCTCATTTAGTGATTGAAGGGCAAGAGCCTAGCCCATTGTGGATAGTACCATGCCTAGGCTAATGGTCCTGGGTTCTATAACAACACAGACTTAGCAAGCCAGGGAGAGCAGTCCGGTAAACAGCACCACTCCATGGCCTCTGTATCAGCTTCTGCTTCCCAGGTTCCTGCCCTGTTTGAGTTTCTGTCCTGATTCCCTTCAATGATGGACTATAATCTGGAAGTGTAAGCCAAATAAAACCTTTTCTCCCCTACTTGTTCTCTTGATATGGTGTTTCATTACAGCAATGGTAACCCTAACTAAGACAGTTATGCTAGCAAAGAATTTAAAAGTTGAAGAGCTCATTTCCAGCTGAACGTTTTCAAAAAGAAATAATGTGCCAGACTTGATGACACACACCTTTAACTCTGGAGGCAGAAGCAGGTGGGTCTCTGTGAGATCCATGTGAGCCAGGGCTACATAGTAGTGAGACCCAGACTCCAAAAACTAATAATAAATATAAGAGCATAAATTAGTGAAATATTAAATATTCAAAAATGTTTTAATTGGTTGTATGGAAAATTAAACAAAATAAGGCAGAGTAATATACCAAAATTGGTCACAAAAAGTAAAATACAAAACATAAAAAAATGGAGCATAATTGTAGAATTGCAACATTTTTGACAAAAATAGGAAGAAAATGCCTGGTACTAGAAACCTAGTGAGTTCATGCATTTAAGAAGAAAACTTACAACCACCATATTGGTGAATCAACATAAATTCTAACTACTTTCTAAAACTTATGCTTATATCCACAGATAAGTATAGCTCTAACCCCTTGTCACGGCTAATCTTAGTTGTCAGTTAACTACATTTTGAATCAACTAAAACCCAAGAAGCTAGATATGCATTTAAGGAATTTTCTTGATTGTATCATCTGAGGAAACAAGACCCACCCTAAATCTGGATTGTTTGAGAATAGAAGACCTACCCTATATCCGGGATACTGTTTCTGGTAGCAGTCTACAACATAAGGACAATGAAAACTGCAACTTTTGCTTTTACTTTCTTGTCCTCACTCACAGTAGTAAGTTCATCTATCTGCTGCCAAGGCATTCCATCACTGGTATTTGAACCTTTGGGATTACAACATAGATTGAAGATCATCTGCAACATCTAGTCTCATGGACTCAACAATCACTGGATTCTTTGTCTTTTCCTCAGGAGACAGCCAATGCTGAACTAGCAGGATGACATCCTGTAAGTCACTCTAATAAACCCCCTTTAAATAAACATATAAATATATATTTACTAATAACCATTATACATAAAATATAATAAATTTTATTATATATAATTATTATGCCATATATAATTCATTCTATCAGTTCTGTTCCTCTAAAGAACCCTGATTAATACACCCCTCACTAAAGAAACTTCTCTTTATAGCAAATGGAAACAATTTCAGAAACCCAAAACACAGTACAGATATCAATAGACTGCTGAGACCACAGCCCCAACAAATATATCTACAATATATCTCCTGTACCTATGTCTGAGGAAAAATCATGGAAGAGGGCCAAAATTGTAAGAGATATAATATGAAGTCTTCTGAGACCTTCTGTGTTCTAGAAATAGCTGCTAACACAAGACCTGAACAATGACAATATTAATAGACCTCCTAACACATAAGGGAGATAAAAAGCTCATGTGGTTTCATCTTTAGATGAAGAATTAGGGGAAATTAATGACTGCTGAGAAAAGGAAAATTAGTATCTCAAAGAAGTGAGCCCCGTAATTGATTATCCAACACAAAAAGATCAAACCTGAAATCATAGACACACACACACACACACACACACACACACACACACACAAACCAAAATCATCAGGAGATATATATATGTATATATATTAGCGTATGTAGCAATATTGAAAGAAAAAAAGAGGCCATCAGTTTGAGAGGCAGTGAAGAAACCTGAAAGAGTTTGGAGAGAAGGGTCATTGGAGGAATTGGAGGGAGGAAAGGAAGTAATGTAATGATATGTTAATTAAAATATGATAAAATTAAAACAGTAAAGAACAAGATAAAAACATTTGTATCAAATGTTCTTTGAAAAGAAAATTCCCAGTAATTGGACATTCATATTATATTCAGTTTTACTCTTCTAAAATAGAGAAAAATTTTTGAAAGCAAGTTTTCTTTTAATTAGCTTATCTTTATTTGCTTTTCATCAAATTTCTATAACCTACCAGAATTTTTGAGGAGAAAGCTTAACAACATATTCATATCTCAAATTTAATTCTCTTGTCTAGGAATGGTAACATGTTACTGCAATCCCACCATATTGAAGGTACAGTGAGTAGGACCAGTAGTACAAAATCATTTTCCCCATATAGAAAATTTGAAGCCAGCCTCCACTACATAGACATTATCACAAAAGAAAAAAAAATTGCAACTACAACAGCAAAATTTAATTCTTATATTGAGCTAGAGATTAAACCCAGGGCTTTAGAAAAAATGATGAGAAGTGAGCTACACCCAACCCACGCCCCTTTCTTTTTGCTCAAGGGCCTCACTATATATACTAGCATATTATGAACTTGCTATCTATCCTCCCATCTCAGTTTCTCAATAGGTATACAGACACACACACACATGTACACATAGCAGAGGCTGAGTTTTAAATCAACATGTGTCATTCCATTGATATTCATAAGATATATTTGTGAAACATTCTTACTAATGTTTAAATTCATTTTATTTAAAAGGAATTACTAGTGGGAAACTGCAAATATAGATCTTATGCACTGAAGTTCTCAAAAATAAATTTTGAAAAATGATTTATTTATTTTTGTTTCATGTGCATTGGTATCTATGTGAGGGTGTCAGGTCCCCTGAAACTGGAGTTACAGATAGTTGTGATTCACCATATGGATGCTGAGAATCAAACTCAGGTACCCTGAAAGAGCAACAGCTAGTGCTCTTAAATCCTGAGCCTCCTTTCCATCCCCTTACAAGTTTTTAACTGTATAAAATGTTTTGATTTTAAAACTATGTATTTTCGAGGTCAGTCTGGCAATATCTTAGAAAACTTGGAATAGCTCTGCCCCTAGACCCAGCCATACAACTTCTGGATAAACATCCAAATGACTTCTCTCCAAATCACAAGGATGTTTCCTCATCTATGTTCATAGCAGCCTTATTTGTAATAGCTAGAAACTGTAAACAACCCATATGTCCCTCAACTGAAGAATGGATTAAAAAACTATGGTACATCCTACACAATGGGATACTACGCACCTATCAGAAACAAAGAAATTATGCAATTTGCAGCCAAATGGATGGAGCTAGGAAAGCTCATTCTGAGTGAGCTAACCCAGACTCAGAAGGATGCATATGGCATCTATTAACTTATAGTCGGATTTTAGCCATATAGTACAGGATAACTATACTACAATGAATGCACCAAAGGCAACAGGAACATAGACTTGTTCATCCTGTCAATGAGACACTTTGCCCTAGTGGTGCTGCCTTGTAGGCCCCCAGTGTATGAGGAGGCTCTTGGCCCTCATATGACTGCTGAACTGGGGTGGGGGACTGTTATGTAGGGACACTCCACTCCAGAGGAGTGGGATGGAAGGGTTAGGGGGTAGAAGGTGGGAGGGCAGGACTGGGAAGGATAGAAAGAGGACACTATGATGGAGATGTAACCTGAAGCAATAAATAAATAAATTTTTTTAAAAAGACAGTAAAAAAAACTATGTCTTTTCAAACACTAAATAAAAAGAAGCACATAATTCTTTCAGAAGCTTCTATTTATATTATAAAAGATACCCTATCCCCAACAAAACTCAGTGGGATGGCTATTACTGATGGATCTTATGCAAGGTTACAGTGAAGAACAGCAAGGAATGTAGAGAGAAATAGAATATATATACAGTTTGGAGAGAGAAAGAACATTAACAAGCTTAATCTTATTGTTAAAGTTTAACAGTAGAAGAATATTTCAGTGACTGTGGCCAAGGAATGCAGCAGAGATCATACCATTCAACAGATGTCAAACAAAATATTTTTTGTTTGGGGGGGAGGGGAGAGAGAGAGAGAGAGAGAGGAGAGAGAGAGAGAGAGAGAGAGAGAGAGAGAGAGAGAGAGACTAAGAGACCAGAAAGACAGAAACCATGAAGAATAGAGACAGTCAGAGAGCTGGATATGATGGCATGGATATTTTAAAGGATATGACTGTAACATTTGGAGGCTGGTGCTGAGTTGCTGGAGGTAGGCTGAAGGACTAGGGTGTGGGGTGGGAATTGGGAAAACACCTGGTTCCTAGTCTTTACAATAAGGCAAGTACTGAAGGAGAGGCTGTTCTAGTTAGCTTTCTGTTGCTTTGACAAAATGCTGACTAAAACTAACTTGGAGGAGAAAACTGTGTATTTGTGCTTATTGTAGATCATCATCTATGGAAGCCAAGGCAAGAAAAAAGATCATTTAACAGCTTGTAGTCTCTTCCCCTAAATAACAAGATTTTCTATTATCCATCAAATGACCAAAAAGGGGGAGAACACCCTCCCCACCTTCTGGGGATGGGACGTTGTTCTCCTAAAATGACTTCCTGCTGATTTGCGACATAGTAAACCTATTTGGGGCCCAAATAAGAATGGAAAAATGGTTAAAAATGTTAATAGAATCATTTGATGCTCAGTCCTTTTGTGCTTAGCTATTGAAATATCCTAAGAAGTTCGTAGACAGAAGCTGAACTTCAGGGCTTTACTGGAGTTCTGGCTGGAGCAGCCTGTGGAGCTGGAGGATCTTAGCGATTTTGAGTTTTTGTGGTTGTAGACTTTTGAGGAAACAGCTATTGAGGAAGTCTGCAAGGCTGGATCATCTGGGCCACTCGTCTTCTTTGGTGTCCGATCTGTTTTCTTCTGAGGTTTCCATTGTCCAGTTGTCCCTGGATTCCTTGAATGGATGCTTTAAATCTCCTGGAAAGATAAGAACAGAGCCCTGTCCTAATCCTAACTCTGGGACAATTACCTTTTTTTTGGGGGGGGGGTCAGGTAATATTTTTCCTGGAGCAGATTTGTTTTTTTGACAATATATAAAGTATTATATTTCAAATCGGATTAAAGAAGAAATTATGTTGATATTTTGGAGCTAAACAAACCTTGAGTGTATGTATTTTGAGATCTCAAAGGACAATTTGTTAGAATTCAGCATGCCTTTTGTAAGTAGCTTTTAAACTTAAATCCTTCCAAATCCTATGTGCCTGTCTCTGCATTCTAAGTATTGGGATCAAAGACATGTGGTTCCCAACTGATGGGATTAAAGATGAGCTCCACCACACCTGGATCAAAGTTTTTCTCTATTCAGAGTTTGTTTTGTGTCAGTCTGACCTTGAGCTCTGAGATCTGCCTGTTTCTGTTTAATGTGTTGGGATTAAGGGTGTATTCTTCTCAAATGATGGGATTAAGGGTGTGCACCATCACCACCCTATTCCTTGTAACTCTAGAATTTATAAGACAACTAACTCTACAGTGATCCTCCTGTCTCTGCTAGAGTTAAAGTCATGGGCTAACACCACGCATTTCATGTATTTTACTTTAGCTCCAAGTTTTTTCAACTCATGGAGGTTTAGAAAACCAGGTTGAACAGCAGTAACCTTTAATTTATTTACAGTATTTTATACCTGTTACCTGATTTTTAATGCCAAACCATGAAAATATCCTATACATCTACAAAAAAAAGAGAGAAAGAAAGAAAGAAAAGAACTTTTAAGCTGCTATCAAGTTTGTGTAATCTATGTGGCTACCATATTGATATTTGTATATTGATACAAAATTAAGGGTAACGCTTTTTAAAGGTATTGTACCTAGTAATGCTTAAAAATGAAATGTGGAGTTTTGGCCTTTTGCTACCAACCGTCATAAACTGTTTAGGATAATTAAGAAATGCAAATTTATAGTCATGCAAGCATGTCATTTTGTTAGGTACTATGACAGTTTATCACAGATATTTTCTAAGCTAATCAGAAATCAAGTTGCTAAGAGACAAGAAAGAGTTGCTTATCTAAATATAAGAGATAGATAGGGCATCTTCAAAAACCTCAAGAGATCTGCAAAATATGGCATTCAAAGATGTTCTCTTAAGATTTTTTGATGTCAAGACATGTCTGCTCCTGACAGCATCCCCATTCTACACCAAGTAGAAGATGAGCATCAGAGAATCTCCAGTGGAAGATGGTTGAATTAGTGGCAAGCCTATCTCTTGGCAAGAAAAACCCCCTGTTTCAACTGTAGACAGAATGCTGTCCAAAAAGGACAAAACTTGGAAGCAGGTAAGTCGACAGCCTGGCTCTTCCAAGACAGGGTAGGCAAGTCCTTCACAATTCCTGCTCTACAATCAATGTCTGTCAGAGAAACGGGGCCAAACAGCTGAAGATTGATGCTGTAATGTATGGAGAGAAAATTGGAACTGTCTGGGCAGCCAATGGTATGTCATATCTTAGTTTTGGAAGCTGCGGGCCCTGTAATTCCTATATAATCAGATATATTTATCCCTCTCAGGTCTCTGAGGTGGTTGAAGAATAGATAGCTAGAATCTCATAGTCATATTTTGAGTTGTTTAGGAATCAAGAGGGTGTTATGAATCTAAGAAAATGTTTTTAAAATTGTAATGACATTTAGTATGAAAGCTGAGTCAGATATAGACCTTTAAACTCATGGAGATGTTTAGATAGTAGAATGTTAAAGTCAGGTACCAAATACATATGGACTGGACATTGGGAATGTATGCTAAGCCATATAACTCTCATAATTGTGGCCTATTTATTTCTGTTGTTTTGTATTATATCCCCTCCCTACGCCCCCCTCCAGTCCCACCCTCCCACCCTCTTCCCCCTCAACCCCCCATCCTCTACCCTTTTTTTTAAGTTTAAGGTATATCTTTTTCCCCCAACAGCTCCCCCTCTCAGTCCAACAAATGGTTCTTTCACTTATAATAATAAATACAATTCACTACAACAGAGGTAATTAGGCCACAATTATAAGAGTTATATGGCTTAGCAATACATTCCCAATATCCAGTCCATATGTATTTGGCACCTGACTTTAATGTTCTACTATCTAACCATCTCCATGAGTTTAAAGTTCTATATCTAACTCAATTTTCATACTAACTTGCATCACAATTTTAAAAACATCTTCTTAGATCCAGAACATCCTCTTGATTCCTAAATAACTCAAAAGTTAACTATGAGACTCTAGCTATCTAGTCTTCAACCACCTCAGAGACCTGAGAGGGATAAATATATATGATTATGTAGGAAGTGCAGGGCCTGCAGCTTCCCAAACTAAGAAATGACATACCAGTGGCTGCCTGGACAGTTCCCATTTTCTCTCCATTCATTAAAGCATCGCTCTTCAGTCGTTTGGCCCCGTTTCTCTGACAGACATTGATTGTAGAGCAGGAATTATGAAGGACTTGTCTAACTTGTCTTGGCAGAGCTAGGCTGTCGACATACCTGCTTCCAATTTTTGTCCTTTTTGGACAGCATTCTGTCTACAGTTGGAGTTAAAAATTAAATAAGCCTGCAGGCAGAACCAATATGGTGTTGCTCCCTTCTAGGAGTATGGTTAATTCTACAAATTCTCACAGGCCTATTCCTGGCCATGCACTACTCATCTGACACAACAACCACATAGTAATCAGTGGCTCACATCTGCCAAGACTTAAACTACAGATGACTGATTTGCTACTTACACATAAACGGAACCTTCATATTCTTCATCTCTTATTTATACATATAGGACAAGGAATATACTAGGGATCTTACACCTTTATAGAAACCTGAAACATCAGAATTATCTTTCTATTCACTGTCATAGCTACAACATTTGTAGGATATGTCCTCCCATGAGGACAGATATCCTTCTGAGGAGCTACAGTCCTTACTAACCTCCTCTCTGCCATTCCAATAAAAGTCCCAAGGCTAGCCTGATTCCCAGACACTCAGAAAAGCACAATGGCCAGATGCGGAAGTAGGAGTGCTGCACACCAAGAGAAGAGCCCATGGATCTGAGTTATTCAGGACACCAGCTGGTGGCTCCAAACCCCAGACAGAGGTACTCACCAGCTTCCTGAGTCTCCAGCATCCATGCAAGTATTCTAGCTCCAAAAAGAAGACCAACAGAGCCAAGGGAATGAATATATTCTCTGGGGAACCAATATGGTGGCAACTGGCATCATAGACACATTCTGAGCTACAGGAGTACTGCTGGGCCACCACGGAGATATACTCCATCACAGTGGCAGTCTGGGAGGCATGATTATATCTGTATTCCCCCAGAAAGGCCTTGGACAATGAAAATCCTTCTGCTGGACATACAGACACTCAGAAGAACACTGCTGCCAGACAAGGAGGGTCTCATCAATTCAGGTCCTGAACTGGAGGCTCTCATCTCCAGACAGAGGTCCTTACCCACTACCCTTAGTCACCAGCTTCCACATCGTCATTCCAGCACCCAAAAGAAGACCAGCAGAATTACAGGAGTGGTAAGATCAGATCGGACTGAAAGGCAGGTGGTCAAGTTAAAAGGCAGCTGAGCTCTCCTGAGCCCAAGTACTGTGGATGGATTGTGGTCTTCATATCGAATCTCCTTGTCTGTGTCCCTTGCCCATCCTTAGCTGGATAGCCTGTCTACAACATCTAGATTTCCTACCATGGAGCAGTGTGCTTTTGGGCATTGCATGCTGCCTAAGTAAATTGGTCTGCACAGGCTCAGTGCTTCTGGATAAGGGGTACAGGGGTGCTCCTGGGATTACCTAGGCACTGCTTGGGAAGACTACAACCACAGATGTGACCCTTGGACTTGATCCATGAACTGCTGGGTAACTGCAGATCTAGCAAATAGTCTGTGGTCCATAGACCCCTGCTGACCTCGCTAGGAAGGCCAGTTGTATTTTAGGAAACTGCAGGCTTGAATAACTTATCCCACTCCAATCCCTGCTCTAAGAACTGTTGGGACAAAGAAGGAAGGGGTGAGCTTCAGGAAACCCACTGAGTTCCAGCCCCCAACACAAGTCCCCACCTAGTTTGTGGAGAGCTACAGATCACCAAGATTATATGGCCACCATACCAAAGCTCCTTCCTTGACAACAAGTCCAGAAGACATAGGAACAATCAGCTAAGGACAGCCAGATGGCTTAAGGTATGCAAAAGAACAAAAAATAAAAAAGTGAGGGAAATATGACTCCACAAAATAAAATTACATTAATACAGCAAGCCCTGACCATCTCACCATAGCTGAAATACAAGAAAATGATGACAAATATTTACTTAAGAAAATTACTGAGGATTTAAAAGAAGAAAATTAATCTCTTAAAGAATGTAAAGAAATCACAACTCAACAGGCAAAACCAATGGGGATTTCCTTTAAAGACATCCAAGAAAACTCAGTCAAACAGGAGAAGGAAAGGGACAAAACTATCAGAATTGCACAAACAAGCAAATTGGAGAAGGAAATGCATACAATATCTCAAGACTTGAAATTGCAATTGGAAGCAATAAAGATAACACAAGCAGATACAGTCCTGTAGAAAGAAAACCATGGAAAGAGAAAAGGAACTATGGATATGAGTATCACAAATAGAAAACAAGGGATGGAAGACAGAATTTCAGGCATGGAAGATTTGGTTGAAGAGATTACTACAACAACCAGAGAAAATGAGAAATCTAAAAAAAAATCTTACCCATAACATCCAAGAAATCAATGATACAATAAAAAGATGGAATGTATGCATTATAAGCATAGATGAAAGAGAAATTCCAGACTCCAAGGACCAGGAAGCATTTCCAACAAAATCATAGAAAATTTCCCAAACTTAAAGAAAGAGATTCGATAAAAATCCAAGAGGCATATAGAATTCAAAATAGATTAGAGCAGAAAGTAAATTCCTCCTGCCACATAATAATCAAAACTCCAAATAAACAGAACAATGAAAAAATATTACAAGCTGACAGAAAAAAAGGCCAAGCAACATATAATGTCAGACCCATCAGAATTACACCTGACTTTTCCTCAGAAAATTTAAAAGCCAGAAGGGCCTGAGCAGACATTCTACAAGCCCTAAGAGACTAGAGGCACAAGCCCAGACTAGTATA
>CAJQZJ010000097.1:132290-148810 GCA_907164525.1 Lophiomys imhausi | reverse complement strand
TTTTTTTTTTTTTTCAGTTTAAGGTATTTCTTTTTCCCCCCAACAGCTCTCCCTTTCAGTTCAAAAAATGGTTCTTTTTCTTATAAATATAAATACAATACAAAACAACAGAAATAAATAGGCCGAAGTCTTTGATTTCCTTCTTTATTTCTTCCCTGACCCAGTGGTCCTCTAGTAAAGAGTTGTTCAATTTGCATGTGAGTGTTGAATTTCTGTTGATTCTTTTGCTATTGAAGTCCAGCTTTATTCCATGGTTGTCTGATAAGATGCAAGGGGTTATTTCAATTTTCTTGTATCTGTTGAGGCTATCTTTGTGTCCAACTATATGGTCGACTTTGGAGAAGGTTCCGTGAGGTGCTGAGAAGAAGGTGTATTCTTTTGTGTTTGGGTGAAACATTCTGTAGATATATGTTAGGTCCATTTGTTTCATGATCTCTGATAGACTCATTATTTCTCTGTTTGGCTTCTGTCTTGATGATCTGTCCATAGTTGTGAGTGGGGTGTTGAAGTCTCCCACTACTAAAGTGTTTGGATCGATGTGCGATTTAAGTTTTAGAAGTGTTTCTTTTATGAATGTAGGTGCCTTTGTATTTGGGGCATAGATGTTCAATATTGAGATGTCCTCTTGATGAATATTTCCTTTAACGAGTATGTAATGCCCTTCTCTCTCTTTTTTTATTAACTTCAATTGGAAGCCTATTTTGTTTGATATTAGGGTGGCTACTCCAGCTTGTTTCCTGGGTCCATTTGCTTGGAAAAACTTTTCCCAGCCCTTTACTCTGAGAGAGTGTCTATCTTCAATAGTGAGATGTGTTTCTTGTATGCAACAAAAAGATGGGTCTTGTTTATGGATCCAGTCTGTAAGTCTGCGTCTTTTTATTGGTGAGTTGAGTCCATTGATTTTGATAGATATTAGTGACCAGGGATTGTTATTTCCCATTATTTTGGTATAGCTGGTCGTCTTGTGTTTCTTTTTGTTTAGTTGCTGTGGAGGTTTCTATTTCCTCTGTTTTCTTGGGTGTAGTTATCTTCTCTGGGTTGGAATTTTCATTCTAGGATCTTCTGTAGGGCTGGGTTTGTGAGGAGATATTGTTTAAATTTGATTTTGTCATGGAATATCTTGTTTTCTCCATCTATGTTGATAGAGAGTTTTGCTGGGTATAGTAGTCTGGCTGGGCACCTATGTTCTCTCAGGGCTTGTAGGACATCTGTCCAGGCCCTTCTAGCTTTCAGAGTTTCTGAGGAGAAGTCAGGTGTAATTCTGATGGGTCTGCCATTGTATGTGACTTGGCCTTTTTCCCTTACAGCTTTTAATATCCTTTCTTTGTTCTCTACATTTGGAGTTTCAATTATTATGTGGCAAGAGGAGTTTCTTTTCTGATCTAATCTGTTTGGTGTTCTCTAAGCCTCTTGTATTTTTACTGGCATCTTTTTCTTTAGGTTTTGGAAGTTGTCTTCTGTGATTTTGTTGAAGATATTTCCTGGACCATGGAGTCGGGAGTCTTCTCTTTCCTCTATGCCTATAATTCTTAGGTTCCGTCTTTTCATTGAGTTCTTGATTTCTTGGATATTGTGGGTGAGAGATTTTTTTTTAGCTTTCTCATTTTCTTTGGATGTTGTATTGATTTCTTCCATCGAATCTTCCATGCCTGAGATCCTGTCTTCGATCTCTTGAATCCTATTTTTGGTACTCAAATCCATAGTTCCTGTTCTCTTCCCTTGACACTTCATTTCCATTTTTAACTCTGACTGTGTTTTCTTTATTGTTTCCATTTCCATTTTCATTTCTGGAGTGATTCTATTTGTTTTGTATATTTCCTTCTCCAGTTTGCTTGTCTTTGCCTGGAAGTCTTCCATTGCCCTCTCTTTTTCTTGTTCAAGGTGGGCCACCTTGTTCTGAAGTTCTCTAATGGTGTTTTCCATCACTTTTATATTTGCAATTGTGGCTTCTTTGAATTCCTTCATAGATTTAAGTTCTTCTTTAAGGGACTCTATCACTTTCCATAATGTAGACTTGTCCTCGTTTTCATGTGTTTCAGCTGTGGTGAGGTGGTCCGGGCTGGATGAAATAGCATTGTTTTCTTTTGTTGGAGTCATTCCGCTCTGTTGTTGTTTTTTTTTTTTTGGGGGGGGGGAGTCTGGGGCCTCTGGCCATTGGAAATTTCTAGCTGTCTTCTGGACTTGGGTCAGCCCCGCCTCCTAGGTGGAGACCTAACTAATCCAGGGGGTGGAGTTGTGTACATGTAAGCTCTGGTTCCCAGAGGGCCAGTACTAGTATAAAAGTACAATATACAGCACTTGCAAATACCTCACAGTTTGCCCAGGGTTGGCTTCTGTGGTGGGTAAATCTGCCTTCACCCCCAATAGACTTGCCATTCCCATGGCCGGTTCTGGAGACTAGCAAGTGATGTCAAGGTCGACTAAGTTCCCGTATACTGCAGTGGGTTGCAATCTGCAGCCTGATGGTACTCTGCAGCCGAGCTGAGTGCACTTCCACGGGTTGCAACCTTTCGCCAGATAGCTGGATGGGCTGTGCGAGACCTGGGGGTGCCCAGCAGGCTGGAGATTATCTCTGCATGGGGTCTGAGTCTCTCCGCTGGGTATTAGATTGGAACTTACCCGGCGTGTAGGGGGAGGGGATCCTGATTCCTGGATTCAGTGGCTTCCGTGCATGTCCGAGAGTGGGAGGGAGCGTCCTGCCCAGGGACCACCAGTGTTCCCTGGGTAGTTGGGTGAGGCCCAGGGGGGTCGAACCCTCCAAACCCATTTGTACAGCATCCTGCAACACCCGCCGCCCTTTGACTGTTTCCCCCGAGATCAAAATACATCCGAACAGGCCGCCGCCATCTTGGATCCCCCAGAGTAAATATTTTAACAGAACTTCAATCAACGCAGATCAGTCTTCAAATATTGAAGTCTTTATCTTAAAAAGGGGAAAATTAGAAATCTAGAGTATCCCTATGATTATATTGGAATTTCTTCCCAATGCTCAAAATGTTCCTTCAAAGATGAAAACTAGATCTGGTCCTAGAATACAGCATATATGATATAAGCATATGTAGATACAGGTTTCTCTGATAAAGGTCCATGAAAGGCAGTGACACATTGGCTACTGTAGCTAAGTAAGTCTTCCAAATTCTCTGTATGAGACAAGAGAATAGATTCAGTGAAATAGAAACAACTCACCTCATTTAGGGCTGGAGATGTAGCTCTAAGACTAAGAGCACAAAGTGCTCTTGCAGAGGACTACACTTTGGTTCCCGACACTTATGTCGGGTGACTCACAGTAGCTTGTAACTCCAGAGGGTCTGGTGTTTGCTCCCAACTTCAACAGGCTCCTGTATGTATGAGGGGTATGTGCATGCATGCACACACATGTGTACACACTTGGAGAGAGACAGACAGACAGAGAGACACACACAGAGGCACACACAGAGACATATATACACATGCACATAGGTCAAAATAAAATCTTTTCAGAAAAAAAGAATACACAGCATAAATTGAAATAACCACACAATAACACAATCTCTTACATCATCTTTAATTGGGAGTAGGTAGATTAATTGTGTGTGTGTGTGTGTGTGTGTGTGTGTGTGTGTGTGTTTGAGATGGGGTCTCTCTATGTAGTCCTAGCTGTCCTGGAACTTGCTATATAGACCAGACTGGTCTCAAATTCATAAGGGATCCTTCTGAGAAGGATAGAAATTCAAGTTTGATCCAATATTCAATGAGAAATATGAACTTGAGGCCATCATGACATGAACTTTCATTTGTGTGGAGCTGAGGAGTGACCACCTCTGATGGGGGTGGTGACGATCCAGAGTCAGAAAGGCTTTCTGTGTCCTAATGTGAGCAGGCGGCACATTAGTTATTATACTGTTGGTGTGATAAAAAGCCATGATGAAAACAACTTAGGGAAGGAAGGTTTATAATCCATCATGGGGTGGGTGAAAGAGTCACGGTAGCAAGAATGGGAGGCAGATGGTCGCGTTGCATCCACAGTCAGGAGGCAGAGAGAGATGAATGCTAGGGCTCAACTCAGTTCCCCCTTTTTATGTAGACCAAGCCCCTAGTCCATGGCATGGTGTTGCCCATATTACATTTAGGGTGTCTCCTATGTCAATTAATATAATGTAACTCCTCACAGATGTACCTACAGGTTTGTCTCTGGGTTATTCTATCAAATTGACAGTATTAACCATCATAGGCAGAAACCCTCTTCCCAGGACCACTCAGAATCTCCCTGACACACAACACATGCCTGTCCACCAGCCATGTAAATGTGAGTGGAGAGGAAAATCAAATTTTAATGTTTTATGCCATACAAATCATTTTTAGATGATCCTAAGGCGAGTGATTAGGCTAAATCCTCAGACTCCCTCCAGTCAATGTGGGCTACGCTTGAGCACATTCAGATGGCTTCTGAGAGGCAGTGGCTTGTTAATTTTCATAGCAATTTTATGAACTATCCCTTTTCCCTTCCTTTCTAAAACTAAGTAGGTATATATTCCCCTTTTGCTCCATTTTAATTACCCCCGAATCTTAACTCAAGCACATTGTGTTTGATCAAATGAAAAAGTATATAGAATATGTGATATTTTTATGTTACAAATCTAAAAGGCAGAACCAAGTCAACTTGTAAGTATTTTATATTCAAGATTTACCTAAGTGATATTGGGATTAAAAAGTATGAGTTGTGGCTCAGATGAAACCATAATGCTCCGAGGACATTTAATTTCAACAATCTGCTTGCCAAAAGGAAAAAGAAAATCACATTCTCATCACATTCGTCGAAAGGTATCTGGAGAGTTATTTCTTGAATCTTTTTTCTCAGTGTGACATGCACAAAGAAAGTTTGAAACTTTAGTGGTTGGAAGTTATAAAATAAAAGCACCTAGTATGTTTTAACTGCGAACTAAGTATCAGATGCAGACCATGTTGGGCGTCCCATAGGCCTTCACTCCTTCGTGAACATTCTCCCTCACTTCCTGGGTGTGGATATTGTGGATATCACTCTGGTCACCTTTGCATCCCAATGTTTCCGTTTACAGCATCATGGTCCTTAATTCCCACACCTGTTGCCATGGAGAGGGAGCCAATTTATCCTGCTCAAGGGCCTTTGGGCTGGGGACTTGTGGTTGTTCTTGATCGTCAACCTGTTGGGATTGAAAACTGCTAAGGACTGGTGAAGGGTACTTCCGGAAGCATCTGTGGAGTGTTTCTAGGCACGGAGGACAGTAACTGAGGAGGGAAACCACACCTTGAATGTGAGTGGCACCAGCAGTCTGGAGGACTGGATGGAATAGCTTTGGGAGGAGAGGAAGGGACGCTACGTAAACCCTACACACCCTGAGTGAAGGCACTTCCTCCTATAGCCTTCCCTCAGAACTTAGACTACAGCAGCTTTGAACTTTAGTGTGAATTTAACTCAAGTGACGGTCCTGGAACTTCCAGTCCTTCAGTGAGGGCCTGGGGCTGCTGAGACTCGCAGTTTCTTGGTCAGAGAAGTTTCTGGGTTCTGTATCTCTCTAGTATGCAGAAATTGTTCCTACTGTGCAAGCCAATCATATATAAATTTATATGATTAATTTATTATATGATTATATATAATTAGTAACAAATTACATATATTTTGCATTATTTATATAATTAATAATAAATTATACAAGTAATAATGAAGTATATAATTTATATATGATTAATAATAAATTATATATATTTAATTTAGCCTAAGATTACAAAGACCACAATTGTTCCCATTACTTACCTGGTCTCTCATGTCTCTCTGACAATAGTGTGTCTGGGCTGGTCCAGATGCAAGTAAGAATTTGACAAAGCAGAGAGAATAGATTCTGAAGCATTAGGCCAACCCAATGCTTGTGTGATTAAAGTAATACATTTAAGTCTTAGCTCAGTTACCAACAAAGAACAAAAGCACTTCATATACAGTTCAAGGAGCCAGTTTCCTACAAGTGAGTGAATATCAATTGTCCCTGTGATGGCTAATCATACAAAATCACCTCAGTGCATTTTCTGAAAGTTTGCAAAACTCCTACAGAACCATCACAATTTGGAAATCTTACATTGATTCATTTCTAGGTAAAGAGATCCTCCCACCACCACCTCTGTCTCTGTTTCCTCTCTCTCTCTCTTTCTCTCTCATGTGTGTTTGTATGTGTGTGCTGGTAGCTATGGGATGCTCTTACAGGCAAAGCAACATTTGTCTGACCGGGAGTTGAACTGAGGGTCTTGTGTATGCTGAGTAGGTGCTTTGCCACTGAGCTATGCCCCTATCTGGGATGTGTGTCTAGAATTCGGGAATCAAACCCTCCACCAGATGTAAAATTCACTTCCACATTGAAGAGTAAATAGTAAGCCTCCAGAAGCTCCCTTCTTCAGAGGTTGGGAGGCTGGGAAAGAAAAATCCACAGATCCAAGGGTCATGCGTACCCATGGATCGGGGAAAAAACCAATTGTAGAAGATGCTGATAAAGAGTCAAGTTTGGAGAGGAAAAAAGAATCCTCCCAGTATCCCTTGAGCACATAAATTCAAAGACACCCCCACAGGAGCTAGAGGCAGAGGCCAGGAAGCACCTAACTTCCCAGTTGCTCCACTCTGGAGCCCCAGTGCTGAGGGAAGGGGTGCCCCATGGAAAGTCCAGAAGATGGTCTTGTTCTCCTTGGGTGTGTGAAGGTTATACGATAGTGTTTCTCTGTCTCTCTTCCCTTTACCTATGTCCTTATGCTTACTTAACAATTAACACTTTCAGGTTTTAGGTATATACTCCAGCTCAGCTCCTTCCTAGGTGTGAGCTCATGAAAGAGTGGACCCGTCTTTCCCCACCTCTCTTTACTCGCCTACAAAACGGGCACTGAAAGAGACTGGGGTGGGGGGTGGGGGAATTGGCATCCCTTAGCAGACTGCCCACCCACTCTGAGTACTTTGTAATAATGACGGGACTACTATTACCCTCAACACTCCTCATTAGGCCACAGCACCCTCAGGAAGACAGGACAAGACAAAAAACAAAATTCGCCTGCCAGACACTCTGATATTTAATGATACAGTTCTAAAACTGGTTAAATCAGATGTCTGTGAAAACAAAAACCCATATTTGAAATATATCTAAAAAGATTATCTGTGACTTATGTCTTGTTATGAGGCTAGAGGGGGCTCTTTTTCTGATCATATCAGTTTCTCGTTAAAGCTAAAATATTAGTCTGAGGGGCATATGTTGAACTTGTCATTTAATACTTTGATTTATGTGACCTAAGTAAATATGTTTCAGTATGTTAGACAATATTCCTTCAGTCACACCATAAAAACTCATTTTAGATTGAATTAAGTTCATTTAATTTTTATTGCTTTTTGATAAGTTAACTTATAAGAAAATAAACTAATTTAGGTTTTGTAGGATGTAGTGCATCCAAATTGGAGCCCACAGTCGGGCCATCAGTATGTCATAATTTTTCATTTCTTGCATCCAATATTGACTAGTCAATTCTACAATGAACAAAGTTCAGAGTAAGCTTGACATTGAATAACTAACTGGTGTGCTTTCTGCTGAGGAAGACTATTTCTTCTGCTCTCAGCATTCCTTAGTTGCCTGTAGTTCTTTGTGTGGCGTTGGAGCTTTGTAGGCTATCCTTCTTCCATGTTAGCATGTCTATTGTGGTCCTTATTCAGCTCGTAGTCATCCCTGAAAACATACATACAAGCAACAGATCTAGCAGGTTGTACTTAGGAAAATACATGTATGTACATATATGTAAGTGTGTATGTTAGCAACAATAAAAGCTTCTAAATAAAAATGCTATGAATTTGGAAGAGAATATGATGTACAGGGGACAGGGAGGTCTCCACCGATGATTCTTTTATGAGGCCTAGTCTCTGCTTGACTAGACTGAGAAACACCTGGGAGGTTACTAATGCACACCCCCAAGTGTGTCCGTGAGGGCGCATGTACTGGTTAGTCTGTACTGACAATTTGACACAACCTAGGCCACCAGGGAAGTTCTAGGTTTGATTGATGAATTGCCTTTATCCATTTGGGCTGTTGACATGTTTATGGGACATTCTCTTGGCTGCTGATCAATGTGGGAAAGGCCCAACATACTGTGGGTGACATCACCCTTGGTCAGTTGGTCCTGGACTGTTTAAGAAAACTGACTGTTTAAGTCAGGGAAACTGGGTCAGTAAGCAGTATTCTCTCTCTCTCTCTCTCTCTCTCTCTCTCTCTCTCTCTCTCTCTGTTTCAAGCTCCTATCTTGAGTCCCTGCCTTTCTAAGTGAAGAGCTGTCACTTGGAAGCCAAATAATCTCCTTCTTCTCCCTTACCAAGATGTTCCTGGTTAGTGTTTAATTGCAGCATTAGCAAAATCAAACTAGGACAGTGTATAATATAAACATACAATATATTATATATGTAATACTTCAAAATTTAAAAAAATAACCGTAATGTGCATACTTTCATCTGTGTCTGTTTTCCTAACATCCACAGTATTATTTGACCCATAGTAGTCACTCAGTAAATGGATGGTCTACCTATTTTATACATAAATAAGCCAGAGGCAGAGACGGATGTGTTACTTGTCTAAAGTCATAGAAATATTGTGGGGACAGACATCAGACTTGGCTAAGATCTTTCACCCTGTTGAATTTCCTGATCCAGGTCAGAAAAGTTACAGTATTTGGAGGAATAACGGCCAGTATTACTCTGAAAACTCATGCTTTGGTCACATAGTAAGATGAGGAAATGTAAATACAGCCTGTCTTGTATGGCCAGCCTAACTTTGTCACCTGGAAAGAGTCCCTGAGACTTTTCCCCTCCACCGGGAGCTTTGGCAATGCTTTCTCGCTTCAGGTGATATTAATAATTTAGGAAATGGGTAGAAACAAGAGGTACTTCCTGCCTGTACTAATGATGGTAAGGCTCATTAAGAAGATATGCTAAAATCTGAAAATCCAGAATTGTACTGTTGTGATTAAGTCAGAACACATTTTTGTTATTTATAGAAATAAGCAATCCCACAATGCTGGGGGGTGGGGGGTGGAGCTTGCTAATTTGGTACTTTGACCATACATTGATCCTGTTTCCTCTGGAAATAGTTTGATAATTGCATATGTTCAGGACCAAGCCAGGGACAACTAAGTATATTATACACACAGAGGTAATTGAATATATTACACACACACACACACACACACACACACATATTTATTTATGCACACATACATACACATATACTACAGCGTCAGTAACCTGCCTGTGGAACTGAGGCTAATGCAAAATATGAGTGTACAATACACACACAATGCCAGTAACTCAACAGAGACTGAGTAATGTCCACATATACTCCTGAAAGGAATGTGGGAGGCCCATGTCCCACAATGGAATTTACTAAATGTGGATTACATCAAGGATCAAGATGTAAACTGGAAGCCAATCTCAATTATGGTATCTGAAAGATTGTCTTAGTTTATATTGCAATACTTAGACCAAAATATGGCATACCCAGGGAAGTTTATAAAAAAAAAAATAGAGCCTGACTAAAGACCTGGGACAATCTAAAACAAGATTCAGACTCAAATACAGCCCTCAACTTCTGTTGCTTCTTTCTGAGGTTTTCTGCTCCACAAAGATGAATTCTAGGGAGATTAGCCAGTTTCTGATTTATCAGGATCATTAGAACAACTGGTCAGAAATGAATGCTGAAGATGTTTTCCTGAGACCAGATGGAAAGGAAATAAACAGGATAACTCACCACCCCATCGACCTCAACTCCTTTAAGCAAAGTGGAATCTCCATCTAATTATGATTGTCTCCTTTTCCAGCACCGTGGAGAGTGGATTTCAATATGATTTCTTTCTCTTATTAATTTCCTTATATTTCCTGAGTTATGATCTCTTCAGTCTAGACAATCACAGTTATGTAGAGGATATTGTTTTCATAAGTAGGGAAAAAAGGAAAGGGCTCAGATGGAAAAGATTATTGAGTTGTTATTACTAGCTGAAGAGGTGGCTCAGCAGTTCAGAGCACTGGCTGCTCTTCCAGAAGACCTCGTTCAAGACACAGTGACTCATAACAACTTGGAACTCCAGTTCCAAGGGATCTGACACCCTTTTCTGGCCTCTGGGGGCACCAGCCATATATATGGTGCATAGACATAAAGGCAAAGCACCCACAAACATAAAATTTTGAAAGTGTCTTTATTATTAAAATGGATAAGGAACGGTGATCCTGAAACGCTTGTCATTAAGTGAACACATGCCTTCACCACTTGTTCTTACTATAATAGCATTGATGATGTCATCCAGACTTCAATGTCGATATTGGTGGGCTACTATTAAGCGTTTAAATAATATTCTGCTAACAAGAACTTGCTTGCTACTCAACTGGGATATGACTGAACTCTTCTGGGTCAGGAGATAACAGGAAGTTATGGGATGGAAGCTTTACTTAGCTTATCCCAGTGGTTTAACTACCTGAAATAGATAGGGCAGAACACTCACATGATCGAAGTAACAAAAAATTCAATCACTTGGGAAACAATGTGGGATTGAGTTTATAAAGGAGAACTCAAACCCAAACATTAATTCAACCTATAACCCTGGTTAATTATGAACAAAGATTTTTGAGGTCTTGAGAAAAAAGATGGAAGTTGCCCTAAAATAATCATTGTCACCAAGGGATGCTTGATTTGAGATTGTTGTATGAGACAGACCAGTCTCTCTTGAAGAAAACATGTAGTGGTACCACAGTGTAGATCAAAGGTACTAACTACATTTATTTGCCTATCATGTGTGAGGGTTTGGGTTCAATCATCAACAAACAAAAACAAAAATTTAAAGGACTGTTTTATTGGTAGTGGTCAAGTTTAGAGAGTTCTCAAGAGTTGTGAAACAAACATTTCTTTTTCTCTCAGACAATCACTCTAGAGCACAACACAGAGCAATTGTGCTTACTGTGGTTATAACAACAATTTCCCTAGAAATGTGGTTTAAATGAGAATGTCCCCCATAGGCTCAGGTGTTAAATTAAATTTAATTAAATATAATTAAAATTAATATGTGGCCACATATATCAATATCCACTCTGAGCTGGGTGGATAATAGTGTTAGTGTATGATGCTTTGGGTGGTGCCTGCTCATCCTTCAACTCTGACTGTGTTGTTGACTATCCAGGTTTATTAGTTTCCTTTCTGTTGTTGTGATAATATACCCTGATTTTTTTTAAAAAAAAAGCTTAGCTGGACATGGTGGCACACATTTTTAATCCCAGCACTTGGGATGGAGAAACAGGTAGATCTCTATGAGTTCAAGGCTAGCCTGGTCCACAGGGATACACAGACAAATCCTGTCTGGGGAAAAAATTAAATAGAAAAAAAAAAACTTAGGGAAGAAAGAATCTATTTTGGTTTACAATTCCAGAGAAATAGAGTTTATCCTGATGGGGAAGGCATATCAGAAGGAACAGGAAGCTGGCCTGGCAGTCAGGAAGCAGAAAGATCACATTTTCAGCAACACTCAGGAAGCAGAGAGAACAGGAAGTCTGGTGAGGATATAAACCCTGAAAGCTCACTCCCTCCAGCTGCTAAAAGTTCCTTAACCTTGTCCAACACCGCCACCTGCTGGAAACTAAGTGTTCAAACACCTGAGCCTATGGGGGACATTCTCATTTAAACCATCTTTCTAGTGAAACTGTTGTTATAACCACAGTAAAGCACAATTGCTCTGTGTTATGCTCTAGAGTGACCTTTGTTACATGTCACACCTATTTCATACTCTATTGCTTTATAGTGAGGCCTCAAATGCAATACAGTGCCACCCACATCTCACGTAGCTCTCTAAAGATGTTGACCTAACAAAACCGAGACACAGTGACCAACACCAGGAATTAACATTGGTATGCTGCTGTAAATTACAAGGGTTAGCATAATTTTACCAGTTTGTTATTATTATTTTATTTTAAAGATTTATTTTCTTTTTAATTGTGTGGGGAGGAGGTTGCTCAAAACGGCAAGAAGAGGGATTCGGGTTCAGATGCCCCTGAGATGGAATTGTGAGCCACCTGACATGATGATGATAACTCAACTCGGGTCCTCTGGAAAGAGCAGGAGGTGCTCCTCAATGCTGAGCCCCCTCTCCATCTACCACAAGCACTTCAGTATATGACCTCATGCACTTGTTTATCTGTCTGACTGACTTCATTATTTTAAAACGTAACACAACATCCTATAGGTATAATCATTTCTACTAACATAAAATTCAGAAAAGAAATAAACTCAAAAAGATAACTCTTGTAGTACTGCCTTCTATTTATAAATTACTTTAGTTTTGTATGCCTGGGATGTATTTTATATTGTTTTGGTTTCTGGAAGACATTGACTGGGCAGAATTCTGGAGACTGAATGTATTTAGTGTATTTTTTAGCTTTTGGTACTTGTGGATTTTTGTTGCTGTGCCTTTTCACTTGCAACATTTCGGTGATAAATCTGCTGTCACTGTTCCAGGGGGACAAAGATGAGGACACAAGACAGTTGCTTCTGTGTTTTTTCTTTCTTAGCACTAATTCAGGCTTTATTATGATGAGTCTTATAAAAGTTTCATGTTTGTTTTTTGGACTTCCAGTGCATTAATATTTTTAGACTTGGAGTTTCTTGTTTCCATTCAATTTGAACATTTTCTGTGTATTATTCTTTCAAATATCTCACTTTCTATTTCCTCTACCTCTCTCCCTGGAAATGTTTCAGAATTCACTTATTTGCATCTGTCTGTCAACTTTCTTATGTTTCATGTTGGAAGAAGTATGTTGTTATGTGTTCAAGCTTACTCTCTTCAATTCTGTCATATGTGTGTGTCCATTAATTGCATCTATTTTATGTTTTACCTCATTCATCAATTTTCATCATCAGAAATAAGAATTAAGATTCTTTTTCAATAGCTTCCATTTCTTTAATTAGTTTGAAATGAATAGAATAATGGATATTTTCCTGCTCATTATAGCTTCTATGTTATTTCCTGCTTGGTTCCCCTCCAAGTTTGCATGGGATAAAAATATATTGTAGAAAGCAGAGATCAAAATCTGTGTGTGTGTGTGTGTGTGTGTGTGTGTGTGTGTGTGTGTGTGCCACTTCTAGGTAAGCAGTCACTCCAAGAAGATTTGCACAAGTCATTAGCCTATGTTTGCAGACTTGTGGGCCTTGATGGAAAGCTAGAGTCTCCTCTCTGACTTCAGGCTGAGGCACCTGTGGGTCAGCTCTGTGCAGTATCACACCATTTTATAATAAACAACCTGAAATAGCCAATGGAAAAGGGCAATTACATGGATCACATGTGTACCCATCAGATTTTTCAAAATCCAATTAGCCAATGCAAATCACACAGTGAAACCCAAATCAAAAATATATCACCCATGAGATGGTCCAGTATAGACACTTGGATGAATCCAACATTAATTGAGCGAGGGGTTGTCTACTTTGTATTCTGCGTAGAGGCAGGAAAATGTGAAATGACTTAATATTTGAAAAGTAACACTAATCCATAGAAACTTTTCGCAAAGAATGTTAAAACTGGGCTGATATTTATGAGATAGGTGAGATGTCAAGATGGGAAGAAGGAAAGCGTGAATGTGTGTGTTACAAAAAAAAAAAAGTGCTATGAAAACCGTTAAAATGCACAAAGAGAAGTTTCACCAGATCAAAACAGACTGAAGTGATTCCTGGCTCCTTTACACATCTCTTGCAACAACGTAAATAAGCAGATTTCTCCGTGACTAAAATATTTTAGTTCCTGAGCTGTGAATGAGATGTTTTCATTTCAAACTCCTTTATTTGGAAATGATAGTATGAGAAAAACTTAATTAATCGACACACAGCATTTGGGGCTGGCCCATGGCCATTCACTGTGTTCCTACTCCCAGGGTCTCCTAATGGGGGGAAGGAGTGGGGGACTGAATGGTCACACACAGCTTTTCCAGTCCCCTTTTGTGGCACATTTGCATAAGTCGCTGCCACCTGTGGGAGCAGGTACAGTGAGCTCACCTAGAATCTTTTGTAATTTTTGTTTTACATACTAAGGCAAAGGGATTTTTTTTTTGCTGTTTTCTTTTTCCCATTTTTCAAATATGTATGAATGTATTTATTGTGCATGATTTTTGCCTGTGTATATGCATGTATGCATAACATCTAGACATATTCATTGAGGCAAGGTCTCATAAAGCTCAGAGACTCTCAAAACGTCTACTTCTCTAGCCAGCTTACTCTGGAGATCTCCTGGCTCTGCCTTCTGAGCTTAGAGTTTCAAGCCAGCCACCAGGCACAGCTGGGATTAATGTGATTAATGTAGGTTCCGGGGACCTGCATGTGGGTCCTCACACTTGCCCAGCAAGTGACTTAACCACTGAGGCTTCTCTCCAGATCCTCAAAGTGACTTCTTAGAACCATCTAGTAGCAATGGCTTCACTGTCTGCTCTTTTCTCTCAACCTTCTCTGGATGGGCTTATGCTAAGCTGGAATCATAAGAGTGGACCCTGAGTCGAAGCTTCATTCATCTCTCCAGAGCAGTGGTTCCTGACCTTCAAAATGCTGCAACCCTTTAATACAGTTAGTTCCTCGTGTTGTGGTGAACCTCAGCCTTAAAATTATTTTTTGTTACTCCTTTATAGGTGCAATTTTGTGACTGTTTTGAATTGTAACGTAAATATCTGTGTTTTCTGATGATCTTAGATGACCCTGTGAAAGGATTGTTCAACCTCAAAGGGCTCAGGATCCACCCACTGAAAACCACTGCTCTAGAGCCTCCCACAGCTCACTCAGCATCCTCTACCAAGTTGGCTGTTTTCACGAGGTGCACGGCTGGAGACAGCACAAATGGTCATAGGAACTGGTGGGGCACGGTGATTGACAGGGATAGTACAACTATGGAAACTTTTGCTAAAGGTTGATGTCAGTCACCTACAGAACAGATAAGTTTGTACCCCAGTCCTTAACAGTGCCTTTATTACACCCAATTTTCAGACTCTACCTCAGCCCACCCCACAGGGCTTTTCACATCAGGACACTGAAGAATTGCATTGATAGTTGTATTCATGGGCAGAATTGCTATTCAAGTACAAAAATATTCACAGGTATACTAGGTATAATTAACACTGGCTGACAGCCTATTATGAAACAGCTGGAGGGCCTGGGGAGCTGATTTAGAGATTAAAGGGTTTGTTCCACAAAGGAAGACCAAAGTTCAAATTCCCCAGACACCTAGGCAAATGTCAAAGGGACTGGTGGCCCATCTGATTCCAGCCCTATTACGTGCAGACAGGGGATCCTCAGAACAAGTTAGCAAGTGAAACTGACCATATCAGTGAGCTCTGGGTTTGATTAAAAGATCCTGGCTGGATAAATAAGATGAGAGAGTGGTTGATGATGATCCCTGACATTAACCGCAGTGCATGTACAAATACACACACACACACACATCTGCTAACATGCATACAATACATAAATATGCTATATGCATGCAACATATACACACATACCTGGTTACATGCATACAACACATAAATATGCTATATGCATGCAACACACACACACACAGCTGAAGGTTTCTCTATCTGGTCATCTCAAGGACACTTGGAGGTAGGTCCTGCATTCATACTACACACTTCACAAACATAGGAAGTAGTTTTCCACAAGGAAGAAGCTCGCTAATCAATGAATACCCAGGCCACAGTTCCAGGACCCCATTGTCCTATCTACTGTAATATTCCAGCACCCCACCAGCAAAGTGAGAATAAACATTGCCTTGTGGGAAAGGGAAAGGCCAATCAAGAGCTGAAATGAAAATCACAAAATGTGTTAACTTATGAAATTAGAAAAAAAACAGAAAACAAGCTGGAGAAGCCACCCTAGAACAGGGCAAAGACTGCAGTACCAAATTTATGTTTCAACTAAGTGAGAGCCACACGAATGCCACCTTCACTGCTTGCCACTGGTGAGTGGCTACAATCCAACAATGCTGAAGTTCACCTGAGCTATGTCCTTTCCCCAAAGCTCTCTTTGAAAAGGGGAAAAGGAATCCCCCTGTTCAATCCTTGACTTACTATAAAAATAGAAATAAAAATGCCTGAGGCTCCGTCCACATGTTCTAACTGCTCCTGTATGGCTCTTTCATTTGTTTGCTACAGGGAAAAACACAGTTCTCCAGTCTCTGCTTCTTCATCCCTTGAGTGACTAATGAGATCAGAATTTCATTATCATTGCTCTGAGACCCCAAAAGTAGACACAATGATAAGCATTCCTTTTCCCACTGAGTGACAGAGACGTGTCAAGAGCTATGTGCTCTCTGTAATTGTCTCTTCTTCCCTCCTGAGGACCACAGCACAGACACTTGCAGGAGCCTCTGTCCCCCACTGCCTTGTCTCTAATACAGTCAGATGAATAAGGCCAGTTTTGTATGATATATATATATATATTGCCTTAGGTAAGTGTTGAATCACAAAAATTCAACCTCCTATTATGATT
>CAJQZJ010000097.1:115194-132280 GCA_907164525.1 Lophiomys imhausi | reverse complement strand
CACACACACACACACACACACACACACACACCCTACATTTTTTCTAATTAGTCTGTAAAATCAATGTGAATGGAGAATATCTCTGTATTCCACTCCAAATACATATTTATTTTTCCCATTTTATTCACAGTCCAAGGGAAACCTCTCAGGTTTCCTCACAGTCAGTATCCCCAATTCCAGAAGAAGCAGGTCAGCGGAAGAAGTTGAACAGAGCAGCCAACCTTCCCCGTGGGAGAGCACCTGCTTCAGTCTCTCTGCTGAGACCTTGCCAAGGTTATGGCCATTTTTTATGTCAACAGCCAGTGGAGTCAGGAGGTGAGGTGGGGAGGGAGGGCTCAGATGTCAAACTGGCCTTCCCCTTCCCTGGAAATCCCACCTTACCCTCTTCTCCTGACTCTCAGCAAACTGAATGGCACTGCCTAGTCTTCGTCTTAGACTAGCACCTTGAAACGCATGCGTCCAAATTCAGAGTTTAAAATGAGACAATCAACAAAAGTAAAAATTGTAAGGTTATCATTGACCTCAGAGTTCAGAAAATTATGTGGGGCTACACGGTCATCTGCCTAGACAAAGTAAAAAACAAATTAGTTTATTTTTCAGTGACTTCAGTGAAGTCACTTCTGTGTTATCTTGTGACTAAGAGGTAAAACCTTCGGAATGTGTTAACTGAGCAGGCCACTCCTTCTGTCAGTTAAAAGTCTGAGTCTCAACAGACAGTATTTGAGGCGTAGGGCAGAGATTTCTTCTCTTGGTTGTAATCCTTCTTTGGCATTTCCATCAATGTATTTTTCTTGATTTTTTTACTTCCCTTATTCCATTGCTATAAAAACTTCATGAAACTGGAAACTGCTTGCACTTTGGAACATGGGATTTGGGGTAACCTGAATCTTTGTTCCCTAGTCATGGTCAGAATAAACCATGGCTCTAGAATAAGCTACCTCTTATTGCGTTTGAGGAGAAAACTGTTCTGTGTGTGGATAAGAATTGAAAATTTTTACTTTTCAAACTACTTACAAGAAATGTCTGGCAACATTTAATCAAGCTGGAGGCACATACATGCTTTGACACAGAAACCTACTTGTAGATATATTTAACTACACACAAGGAGACATGTGAACCATGACTACTTAAGGTATTAGCCACATCATCTGCCTGGGCATAACAATGTCCCTGTGAGGATCCCAACAGCTGACTGATGCTTCCCTGGCTTCTGAACTTGCTTATTTCCCCAGCTTTTTCTCTCCTCCTGTATAACCATATGACTCTCATCTCCATTTTACACATTTTCTACTAATGAGCATTTAAAATGTTTTAAATTAAGACCCTCTCTGTCCTTCTGACCCAGTGCACTGGGTCTTTACATTCAACTGCCTTCAGAATTCTTATCAAAGTGCTCCAGGCAGCTTGTACATTATAACTCTATTAAAACGATCACGCCCAAAGTTGTCAGAATTCAAAGTATCTGCGGGACATTTTGTTAGGAATATATTCATAGATTCACTTCACTAGTTATCAAACATGTCCCACGAGGTTGCATTTAACATCTCATTTGGTAACATAATTCTACAAAAAAATGGTAAAAATAGGCAATATTTATTCATACGGCAGGATGAATTTTGCAGCAATATTAGATAGACACAAACTGGCTTTTCTACATTTGCACAACACATACAAGGTCAAATAGAGAAATGGAAATAAGAGAGGAAGGGTGAGATAGAAATGTGAGAACTCCTAATTATGTAAGTTTCTTACATAAAAGAATAGTTTTCCTTATGCAATCATTTTTATGCCTTCTAAAAATAATAAGAATGTTATTCTCATAAAAAAAAACCTAACCAACCACCATCTGTGCTGTTTGTACAAATGTAAAATCTCATCCCTTGATCCAAAAGTTTGAAAAATGTGCATCCCATTAGGTGCACAGATGTTGCTGTGAGAGACCCAGACAGTGATTTCTGCAAAGGTAGAGAGACTCAGTGGGGTCCTCTATGATACTAAGTCCTGGAGGACATCGGTGTCTAGAGTGGTCCAGACTTACCTTTGTCTATCAGTATCCCTCATCTATCTTCAGCTTCTTTCCCCACCTCACCCTCTCACTATTGGAGAAGAATTCTGATAGCTAAGGTTTGATGGGGCTTGATAAGGAGTATAAGAAGCCACACCAGAAGGCCCCAGTCCCAACTGAGGAGCCATTGGCAGTTGATGACTGTTCATGGAGGGAGACTTCTTTGGGTGTGGCCACTGCTGGGGTGCCCATTCACTGGCAGAAAATCCCACAGAGATGCACATAAGAGCAGTACTAACTGGACTCTGGGTGTTTTGTTTTGTTTTATTTTGTTTTTAATAGGAGATCACATGTGGAAGAAGATGTGTTACGAGTATTAGGGGAGGCTCTCAGGGAGGTTCAGGAAAAAAACAAATAGAATCAGGATGCACTGGCCTGGAGAGATGGTTTAGTGGTTACGAGTTCATACTCTTCTTGTGGAGGACCCATGTTGTCCTCCCAGGACATACATCACTGGCTCAAACTACCTGTTAACTCAAATGGCAGGGGATCCCAGGCCCTCTCTGGACTGTACAAAAACCTGCATTCACATGGCACAAATACACACACACACACACACACACACACACACACACACTCACTCACTCACTCACTTTTAAAAAATAAATAAGCCTTTATAAAAGATCTATTTCATTTTAGTTACTTTTCAGTTATCAAGATGAAACCATGACAGTTTATAAAAGAAATAACTGAACTTAGGATCCAGAGGTTCCAGAAGGTCGGTCTATGACTATCACAGGGCAATGGTAACAGGCAGGCATGGCCCTGGAACCGTAACTGAGAACTCACATCTGATCCATAAGCACAAGGTAGAAAAAAAGCTAACTGGGAATAATGTGGGTTTTTGAAACATCAAAGCTCATTCTTACTGACACACCCACTCCCACAATGTCCCACCTTCTAATCCTTCCAAAACAGTTCAACCAACTGGGAATTCATATATGAGCCTATGGGGCCATTCTCATTCAAACCATCATATATGAAAAACAAAATATATGACTGCCTAACCAAGGCCTCCACAATGACAACAGCAGCTAGTATGGGGACACAGGTGAGGGAATGTCACAAGGTCCCACCCCTTGATGAAGAACTGCAGGCACTCAATGGCTGCTGAGGGATGATCAGTCTTCTCCAGGGATGAGAACTCTAATAGCTTATCCAGTCCCAAGTGGTCAGCCCTAAAGACATGTGCATACAAGGAGCACTAATAGGACTCAGTAGATTGTATTTATATGTAAAAACATATTAATAAGTATTTGTATGTATGTGTGTGTATGTATAAAGTATATACATAAAAGTAATTAAATGCCAAAAATTTCAGAGGAAGAGTGGAAGTAGGGAGGGTGAGATTCTGTAAATTGGTACTCGTGTATGAAAGTCTCCACATTTTTAATTAAAGAATACATGGGGTCAGAGACTAAGGAAAAACTGTACAAAAATGTGATGAATGGCTCCGGGAGGGGAAGAACGACGGATAATAAAAATCACTGCTTAACGTGTGCACACGCTCACATCCACAAATATTTCAAAGGAAAATTCCCAGATTCATAAGGCAAGTTCACTGCTGAGTTGGAGCTCAGAAAGTCTGTCCCCTGGGCTCACATTGTAAACACTGTAAATGAAAGGCTATAGCCAAAGTGACAAGGACAGATGTTAAGCCAGATATACCGCTGGCCTTGGGGTAACAAGATTGTGCTCTTTGCTGTCGTCAGTGACGATCCAACTCACCGTGTTATTGCAAAGGGTTGACAATGCGAATTGATGGGCTCATATGTGTTGTGACTATTACATTATATTTTTATCTCTGTGAAAGTGGAAGAAGCAAGACAAAAGAAAAGGAAAGAAAGAAAGAAAGAAAGAAAGAAAGAAAGAAAGAAAGAAAGAAAGAGAAAGAGAGAGAGAGAGAGAGAAAGAAAGAAAGAAAGAAAGAAAGAAAGAAAGAAAAAGAAAGAAAGAGAGAAAGAGAGAGAGAAAGAAATATTCAAACTAATGTGTTGTAGAAGATGATACAAACAAACACAACCGTTTAAAAAGACTGATCAAGAGAAACACAAATAAATTCAAATTGCCTTTGTTTTTGGAGTGATATAGGACACAGACATTGCCACCTTCCTGAGAGAGCTGCATTCACCAGCAGATGGTGCCAGGGAGAAGGGAGGAATAAGTGCCACACAGAGAAATGTTGGGAAGAAAACATTCACCAGAATTGTGACTGGGAACTGGGAGATCTTCAAGAAATTGAGTTTGTTTGCTTGGTGTTTTTGTTTTGTTTTGTTTTATTGGGGGGGGGGCATTATTATTATTTTTCTTTAAAATTTTTTTTTCTTCAAGTTACATCTCAATCACAATCCCCTCCCTACTCCCCCCTCCAGTCCCACTTTCCCACCCTCTTCCCCCTCACACCCCCATCTGCTTCCTTTTTCTTTTTTTAAGTTCAAAGTATTTCTTTTTCCCCCAACAGCTCCCCCTTTCAGTCCAACAAATGGCTCTTTCTCTTATAACAATAAATACAATACAAAACAACAGAAATAAATAGGCCACAATTATGAGAGTTATATGGCTTAGCATACATTCCCAATGTCCAGTCCATATGTATTTGGCACCTGACTTTAACCTTCTACTATCTAACCATCTCCATGAGTTTAAGGTTCTATATCTAACTCAGCTTTCATACTAACTTGCATCACAATTTTAAAAACATCTTCTTAGATCCAGAATACCCTCTTGATTCCTAAACAACTCAAAATTTAACTATGAGACTCTAGCTATCTATTCTTCAACCACCTCAGAGACCCAGAACACCCTCTTAACTTTTTAAGCTGTTGTGTGCGCACACACATGAAAGTGCAGTGCCCACAGGGGCCAGAAGAAGGTGCCAGATGCCTTAGAACTGAAATCACAGGCAAATATGAGCTGCTCAACATGGATGCTGGGAGCAAAGCTCTGGTCCTCTGCCAGAGCAGCAAATGCTCCTCACCACTGATCACTGGGAAGTTCCTTAACTTTTTTTATTTCAGAAAATAAGAATGACAGTGACATTGAGTTTCAGAGGATGTTATGAGCTTTGAGCACATAATACACAAGTTCTTAGATGGGAGCCTGGAATGTGTCAACTTCCTTGGAAATCACAATGGTCCTTATTTCTCTAAAAGCAAATCCCACAGATATGCCCCAGAGATCACACACTCCATCACACTAGCCTCCTCTGTGAGATGTGTTTTGCAATTATCAGAGTCTTTGAGAGATGCATCAACTACCTTCCCTCCAGTCCGAGTACCACTCTTTGATCCTTGATGGAAAATTCCATACATACCAAAGGCACAGAAGATGCCTCCACTTGGAGTAGCAAATTCTAATAATTGCTGCAAAGTTTTCTTTTTCCTGTGAAGACCTGTCTAGGGTCTTAGGCTCCTCAGTTTTTGTTTTTGTTTTTTTCAACCATTCATAAAACATTTGTGTGTCTTGATGCATCTGGAATTTCTCCTCTTGAAGCTTCCCTTGGTGCACATCCTACAAGATTGGAAGAGCTCATGATACTCTTCAGTGGGGCTGTGGGCAGAGAATGTCCACCGTTTCACAGCACTTCAAAGTAAGATGAGATCTATCCCGGCTGGACCTACACTGTGCCTGGCTTATGGGAAATGTGATAACTATTCCCTGAGAGAAGGTGCCAGCTCTCAGGGCTGGGGAGACAGTTCAGTAGTTAAGAGCACTTTCAGCCCTCCCAGAGGACCTGAGTTTGATTCCCAGCACCCACATTAGGTGACTTACAACTACCTCTCACTCCAGCTCCAGGAGACTGATACCTCTGGTCTCACATATACATATCCATATGCACACACACAATTAAGAACAATAATAGTGAAAATATTTTTAAAAGATGCCAATTTTCTCTGGATAAGACAATCTGTGACTAGAGTTGCCAAACATTGTGGGTATCACAGGGACTTAAGGAGTTGTTAAAATACAGGATTTGTGAGCTCTTCTGGCTAGTCCTATGTCAACTAGACACATAAACTAGAGTTATCTAAAAGGAGGGATCCTCAATTAAAAAGATGCCTCCATAAGATCCAGTTGTAGGGCATTTCCATAGTGAGTGTTTGATGGGGGAGGGCCCATCCCATTGTGGGTGGTACCATCCCTGAGCTGGTGGTCCTGGGTTCTATAAGAAAGCAGCCTGAGCAGGCAATGAAGAACAAGCCAGTAAGCAGCAACCCCCTGTGGCCTGTGCATCAGCTCCTGCCTCCAGGATCCTGCTTTGTTTGAGTTCCTGTCTTGACTTCCTTTGGTGAGGGACAGCAATGTGGAAGTGTGAGCCAAATAAACACTTTCCTCCCCAGGTTGCCTTTTGGTCATGGAATTTATCATTGCAATAGTAACCCTAACTAAGATATGTGATCAACGGGGCAAAGTCAAGATGCTAGAGGAGTCTATTAGGCTCAGTGATTGGCAAAAGACTCATCAGTCTAGAGCAAAGGGACTTTGAGATGCAATGTACTGGGTTCATGGACCTTATCATGGTTGTTTGGGAAGTAGGTGAATTACACAGATTTCCAGCCATGATACCTGGGGGGGTCCTTGTTCAGATTCTCTGGGGCAGATAATTCAAAGCTCTACATCTCCTCAGGCCCTCAGAGTATCTTTAAGCTGTTTACTTGGGTTGGAATCCCACAGAGGACAGAGTCCCTGTCACCATATTTCCTCCCCTAAGGAATATACTTTGTCATTCACACAAAGTAGAATCTGTCATTTGTCAGACATCTGGAGACATTCCAGCCCTGGGAAACAGAAGCACTTATAAGGGGTATGATTAATGACAACTAGGAAGATATGTCTAATTTGTATTCCCAACCAAATTAGTCTCTGTGATAAATTAACCACAAGGAGAATGAGAAGAATGTGAAGCCTGTAATTCCTCTGGGATAGGGCTGGTGGAAGGTAAAGTATTTCAAAGCAAGATGCACAAGGCCTATGGAGATTCCAGAAATGAGCTTTGAGGGAGTCCATGATATTGGGCCTACCTACAGGGCAGAGTAAAGGAGTCCATTTCTGTCTCACTAGTGCAGGACAAACCAACCTGGCCATCAGAGATTCCAGGTTCTGGTCTATGAAACATAAAGGGAAATTGAACTATCTGGAAAAACATTTGTAAATGCTCAGTATATAAACCTGAAAGGGGAAAAATGCGATACAGTACTGATTACAATTCTGAGCACTGGATGTAAGGAGGTGGAGCTCAAAGCAGATGGGGACTTTCTCAAACACACCCTTAGTTTAGCAGAAATGTAGTCCTAATTTGCTTTCTGCTACTGTCATAATATGCACGGCCCAAAGTGACTTGGGGAAGAAAAGGTTTATGTGACTTATGCATTCCCATCGCAATCTATCATGAAAGGAAATCAGGGGAGGAACCTAGAGACAGAAACTGAAGCAGAGAGTACGGAGGAATACTGCTTACTAGTTTGCTCCCATGACTTGCTCAGCCTGACTTCTTATAGCACCCAGGACCAACTACCCAAGGATGGCACCTCCCACAATGAGTTGGATCTCTCTTCCCCCGTTCCAGTCATTAATCAAGAACATATCCCATTCATATGTCAACAGGCCAATCTGGTAAAAGCTGTTTTTGTTGTTTGTTTGTTTTGAGACAGGGGTTCACGGTGTAGCTCTGATTGTCCTGCCATTCACTCTGTAGACCAGGGTGGCCTCGAACTCACAGAGATCCACCTGCCTCTGCCTCCTGATTGCTGGGGTTAAAGGTGTGAAGCACTAGCATTTTTCTTAATTGAGGTTCCCTCCTCTTGGATAACTGCACCTTATGATGTCAAGTTGACAAAAACAAAACAAAACTAAAAAACTAAACAGCATAAGTGTCATCCCTTCCCTTGTTTAAGGGAGTGATCTTTTTTTATTTACCTAAGAAAGATTAATTCTAAATTCTACAATGCAGGTGTAATCCCAGTTCTTAGGAGGCTGAGGTAGGAAGAGATTGCAAATTCAGACAGAACCAGTCTAAACCACACAGCAAGACCCTCTTCCCACAAGATACTGTATGATGTCATGATATGTACCTTATTAGCTAAAACTACACAGTGAGACATTGCCTCAAATACAAAGAAACAAACAACAAACAAAGCAAAAGCAAAGACAGAAAAAAAAACAGTTCTTAAAAGTGATCAAATGTTTCTATAAATCACCTACAAGGTGTAAAACAGCAGTGGGTGAATCAACTAATGACGAGGAAGTTTGAGGGAACACTTCTTAGGAAAAGGAACATTTGTATCAAACCTTGGGTTTTCTCCATCCAGAGAGAGGGCAGTAGCGTGATTTTTCCACAGTGCCACATGATGAATTTCTGTCTTGGTGTGAAATGAGAACTGAACTTTAGGTCAGCTCAAAAAGATTTTCCTCGAAGTGGAAGCTTTCAGGTTTTCAAGGTAAAGTCATCTTAATGACTGGTTCTACATCTTTCGATGCTACTTTAGTGAGTATGAAGGAGTGCTATTTTATGTGGTAACAGCCTATGGCTAGTATATAATATTGGGGAACCTCCTGGCTTTGTATTTAAAGGCTGGTTTGAGTCCTGAGGCTCCCTTATGGAAATTGAGATCTCTGCATGCCCCCTATGATAGCTCTCAGTTAGATAGATAAAGTCTTGGCAAGGTACATCTCTATATGCTGACGATGATCCCTCAGCACTCAATCACCAAAACACAAGGAAAGGAAGAATTATGAATGGCACCCCCGGAAACCATTCAGTTCACCAAGGAGTTTACAAAAGAGCAACATAAAAATCCAAACCACCTTGAGCTTCATTTCCTTTGAAAATGTCCTATCAGCAGTAAGTCTCCATATGACCCATAATTAACCCTGAGAAAAGGTGCCCAGGTACAAATGGGCTTACAGTGCTCTCTGCCCAAATAATTAGAAGCAGTGTGTTGACATGAGGTTTTGCTTGTGTGTCACTGTTTGCTTTCTGTGCAGCTGAAGTCCATGCTGGCTCTTATCTCTTTCATTTATTCTTTTTTACCTTTTAAAGATGGGGTATCTCATGAAGCTCAGGATGACCTTAAACTCTCTGTTTAAAGGATCGACCCTGAACTTCTGGTTTACCTCTTAATCCACTCTGAGCAGTTTAAACCAGACTGGGACAGAGCTCCGGACTTTGCCATATGCAAATCTTCTACCAACTGATTATGAAATGTTGCCTGTTTTGTTCCCTTGATTCAACAGCTGTCTTGGAATTTGCCAGAAGGATGGAAGCAGGGGCTACACAAGAACTTAAACACAAAGAGCTGGAGCAATTTTATTCATATTGCTCAAAACTGGAAACAACCCAAATGTCTATGAAGACACGAAGGGTAAATAAATACTTACTCAACAACAAAATACTAGTCAGCTGTGAAAAAGGGAGTGAGTTTCCAATTCACACCATGATTTGGCCTGGTGGTTAATGCTGTCAGCTAGGTAGGATGGAGAATGGCATAGGAGACGAATCTCTGGTGTGTCTGTGAAGGACTGCCTAGATGACATTAGCTGGGACAGGAAAACCCTACCTGATGCTGTGTGTCACCATATAATAGGCTGAAGCCCTGAACCAATAGAAGGGAGAAAGAGAGCTGAGCTCTGCCATCCTTTCCCTCCGTCTCCTGACTGTGGATGCAATGTGATTAGCGGCCTCACACTCCTGCTGTGTTGGCCTCCCTGTCTGAAGGGCTGTACTGGAAAATAGTGAGCCAAAATAAAAACCTCCAGGGTGGAGAGATGGCTCAAAGGTTGAGTGCCCTTACTGTTCTTTCCAAGGACCCCAGTTTGGTTCCCAGCTCCCACATGGGTGGCTCACAAATGCCTGGAACTCCAGCTCCAGAGGTTCTGATGCCTCTGTCCAAAGCCCTCTGAAGGCATCAGGCCTCCACAGGCACCTGCACTCATGTGTACATATGTAGATAATTCACAATAATAAAAAAATCTTTTAAATTAAAAAAAATCCCCTCATTATTCCTTAATTTGTTTTTTTACCAGGGAATGCCACCACACCAACAGGAAAAGTGACTGAGGCACATGGATGAGCCCAAAATCGTCTTTTCAACAGACATTTGCTTATTTGTAGTTTATTCTCTTTCATTCAGTTTAGAAGTCAGCACACAAAGTTTCAGGCTCCATTATGGCATGCCCATGTGTCTACTTCATTATATTTGACTTATTCACACCCTTCCTCATCACGCTTACCCTTCCCATGCTGGTCCTCTGCTGGGCCCACTATTAAGGCTGTAGTCTGACATGTCCGAATGAGCTGGGCCTTAAATGGCAGACTCCCTTTCCCAGCAGGGCTCCCTCCTCTCTGCCTGATCTGGGGACCTGACCCCCACACTCTCTACCTGAGCATTGTCACATACAAAGTTACAAGTTTAACTTCCTTTATCCTGACTAGAACCCATTCTGTGAGCACCTAGGATTCCTGGAATGCCTCTAACCATACCTGGAGTGTGACCTTTGACACAGTTCCCTGCTAACAATCTTCCCCCTGCTGCCCATAGTATAATTAGGTATTGCGTTCCCCTTCTTATAATAGGACCCTGCCGCCAAATGCAAAAGAAGCATCACTGGCACTTCTAGCTGCAGCTGATGATTTATACCCTGGAAACTCTCCACCCACTCCCCAAGGACTATATAAAGTTGAGCTATCTTGCTGAAGTAGTTCCCAGAGGTCATTCTGTCTTGCTCACAGCCATCTGAATCCCTGCCCCTCACCCTGCTCCCTTTGTCCTCAGACCAATGGCCATCAACCCCCCCCCTCCTACTCAACATCAAACAGTCCCTCCTTTCATGTCACCTGAACCCCATTTACCCTCCCCTTCCACACACACTTCCCTCTCATAGTCTCTCTTTTTCTCTCTTTCTCCTTCCCTTTCACATACACACACATTCAACTCTAGATTTTGCATGAGAGAAAACATCTAGTTTCTAACACAGCACCACTTGCACAGTAAAAGAAGCTGGACGCAGCTGTTGTATGATGCTAGAAAGAAGAAAAAAATCTAATTCAGATGTCTAGAAATCAAATCAAAAGTTTCCATGAAATCAATCAAATGCTTCTGTGGGAATGGGGCTGTATCATGTGTGAGAGGACTTTGATGAATGATGGGATGTTCTATGTTCTGCTGTGATGGTGAGTTTGCTGGAGGGATGACTACCTATCCATATAAACTTAACTCTACAAAGTTAATTTTTAAGTATACCCATGATTTGACAAACCAAAGACACAAAATACACCCACCTGCTCCAAATGGAACTGTACACCCCCTTCAGCTCTTTCCAGACAGCAATTGGAGCCTTCCACCAATTGTCCTCCCTTCACTCTAGAGCCTGGTCTCTCAAAGTAGCTAAACCCTTAAAAGAGGGGCCTAGAGGTGGAGAGATGGCTCAGCAGTTGAGAGCACGGGCTGCTCTTGCAGAGGACCCAGGTTCAATTCCTGCCACCCACATGACAGTTCACGATAATCTGTAACTCTAGTTCCAGGGGATCTGACACCCTTTTCTGGCCTCTGATGGTGCCAGGCATGAATGTGATGCACGGTCATGCACACAGGCAGAACGCTCATACACATAAAATCAATTCATTGATTAAAAATTAAAATACATTTAAAGATTTAAAATAAATTCTGTTCCTAACATCTAATGGTCGAAGATCCCATTATACCCACCCTCTCACCACTAGGAAATGATAAAGTCTGCAACTCCCCCCAATTAAGAACACACCAAGAAAATGTGGGCCACCAGGAGCCACATCCTACTGAGGAAGAAGAGGAGGAGGAAGGAAAATTTAAAAGCTAGGAGATACAGTCATATTCTGAGGCTAAGAAATCAAAGTGTCTGTGCCCGAGTCAGGCGGAAGAGAATGGACCCTGAGGCACCAGCTCCAATGTCATTGGTCTGCCAGAGTCTGCCCCAGCCCACTTCCCTCTTCCATCTCTCTAGCTCTCCTCCAGCGCGCTACACTTATTCCAGTCGCCCCACCCCGCCCCCACCCCCTTAACAGGGTGTCTCTCTGGCTGAGTGGGACTCATGAACCTCAAGTGGGGTCTCTCTTGGCTCCAGCTTCAGCCTTGCGTGCTTAGCCCATTCAGTATTCTGTTCATTTCTATGGCTTTATTCTGCACTGTGAGCTGAGAGAATTTTTTTTTTCCTTCACAAAGAAGGAAGGGAGGAACGAAGTGAAAGAAGAAAAAAAAATGTCCAGATGCTGCAAACCTAAAGTTCTACAGAGGAGTGAGGCATCACTAATTTACGAAAACTGTCTAGCTGGGTGGTCTGAAAACCTCCAACCTAAAGGGGGGTTCTCAGGCGTGCCTAATGACTTTGCGAAGTCCAGGCAACTCCTCAGCGTCACTAAGCTTTTCGAGGCATATATAACTTCTTCAGGAGTCGACACAGAACGAGGGCAGCGAATGTGATTCCTTGTCCTGAATCTGACAAGAGTTATGTGCTGGACAAGAAAGAGTTCCCCAAACCACTTGCTCCGGGACTTCAGCCCTGGCACTGTAGAACAGAAAGGCCAGCGTGCCTCTTAAAGACGAGAATGACATCAACAGCCGGTCTAGAGAAGGTACCAACGGTGGTACTGTGTTCCTAGCCGGATCCTTAAGTTTCTATCACTCTCCGGGTACGGAGGTGGGATGGAGCGACCGGTTTCCAGGGACAGGGCTCTCTGGGAAATTCTTTATCACCTCAGGCGGTGGACAGTGAAGGGCGGGGCCGGGACCCTGGTGTTGCTTAGATGAGCCTGGGAGTCAGACGCTTCCCTTAACCAAAGTCACAGTGCAACTGACTTTGGATCAGGAAGCCACCATGGATAAAGGAGGCTTTTCCTTACCGCACCCCATGGATGCTGAACTAGCCACTCTCCGCCGGGACTCACCGCTGAGTTGAAGCATTCCAATAAGGAGAAGGGAAGCGACCAGCTTCTCCCGCAGCGTTCCCTATCGATCTCCAGTTTGCACCTAGGACATATTTGTAGAGCCTGACCAATTCCCAAATATGAGGCGACCATCTCGCTGTTTTCTTTTTTTGTAGAAGGCGACCCCTAAAGCCTGGAAATCCTCCCTGTACCAGCGCTCATCCTGCCGGGACCTCTCACTGAGCTCCTCCCCGCCCCAGCCCCACTGGCAGCCTTGGTTTCTGGATGCACCCAGACAACTTTTCCAAGCCTTCTCTGAACTCTCCCTCTCCCGCTCCGTTCATTCCGGCCCCGCTTCCCCCACATCTGCTGTAGTTCTCTGCTTCTTGTGGTTTCAGCAACCGGTTCTGGAGTCCCAGCTTCTCGTGGCACCCCCACCCCAACACAAGATAGTTTTCTGTGCATAAAGTGTAACCTGACTGAGCATCCTTCCAGGCGAAATAGGAGGCTCCCACGGTCAGGAAGGAGGATATCCCCGCCTCCTAGAGAAGAGCTGCAGTAACAGGCTAGAGACTCTCCTACATCATTCGCCCTTCCAGCCTCCAGAGACCCTTGAAGTCTGAGGTGTGCATTACCGACCCAGCTTTACCATCTGCTGCTAGAGACACGCTGCTAGGACACAGGTTCCTAGAGAAGAAAAGAACCAAGTGGCTTCATATGGAAAGATCTAACTTCATCTTAAAGTGGAGAAAAGGGACTGGAAAAAAAAAAAACACCAGTGTTTATCCGGTATTAGAAATTAACAAGGAAGCTATGCTCTTGAGAAATCTGGACCAAACAGCAGGAGGTTTTATTAATTTTATTATGGTCAATCTTATTTATTAGTCCATGAGCCATTCTGTCCTGTCTCATCTCTTGGTTTGTGTACCCAGTGTACGCAAGAAAGTTAAACATGACACTTAACAGACAGGTCTCCTTTCTGTGCAGAATCAGACAGGAAAAATCTTTCCAGCACTGCCCTCTGATGCCTTCTGACCCCTCCCACTACCCGGTGACACTGCTAAACTCTCAGCCTCCCTAGACTTGGCTGTGCCTCTTGGTGGGTGAGATTCTGAACCCTACCTTCCAGAATTCCTTGGGTAAAATTGTAACTGGGAATTAGAACCCTACAGGGAGAAAGCCCTCAAGTTGGCCTTCATCCCTTTCCTCAGCTTAACCCAAAGCAGTAACTCCCACATGGAGGCTCCCCTAGGGCTGGACAGCGATGTGATTTTGTATCTGGAGATGAACCCCGATGCAAATGTCCTTTTCCTTTGTCTGGTGTAGACTTGGTTTGAGGGATCAGACCTAAAAATCCATCCAGACTGGCTTTGTTCTCTTAAACAATTGTTGGGTGACAGTTTTCCCCCAGATACAGTCTATCCTGCAGGGACCTTTTTTTAAGCCTAGGAAATAAGTGGTTCAAAGGCATCAGGAAGTGCCTGAAACTGACCAGACTCACCATCTCCTCTCCGTGAAGTACATATAAACAGCAAAGACTGATGAGATACAATCTCAAACAAGGAAGAAACTGAGATCAGCTGAGCTACCTGGAATTATCTCAGAGCAACTGACCCATCTAGAAAGGATACTTGTCAACTTGTCAAGCTGCCTGCATGTGTGGTGTGCTCCAGGTTCCTGGCTTTTGTGAGTTGTCAACCACAGTGAGGTGGACTATGGCGATGAAGCTGTCTTTAAATCATTTCTGCTCTTGTAAGTAACCGCTCACCCATGTTCTTGTAAATACACTTGGTAAACTCATTGGTTCACTAAAGTGGATTTGGGCTGCTTCCATGCTTTGGTCTGCGATCTAAGATTAAATTGTTCCCTATCTAAGGTGAGTATATGTTTGCTCATGCCTCCATGGAAAGTATCACACAACAACAAAACTAGTCTCTTCCTTTTGAAGGCCCCAAGCAGTTGCTGTGTAACTACATGACCTTAACTTCTGATCAGACTAAGAATAAAACATGTCTTCACCAGAGACCTTATGAATGAAAGAGGGAGGAAGGAGGGTAGGAACTGGATATGGGTACAGAGACATGCCACAAATGCACTCCAAGACAGAAGTGACAAAGGGCAGAAGAATAAAGGCAACCTGAAGGTCCTGGAAGAGGTCAGAAAGTTACCAGAAAGACCTGACCCTGCTGACCTCTGGAACTTAGCCCAATAAGCCACCTCTTGGGACAATAATCATAATACTTCTCCCTGTTTAAGCCGCCAAGCTTGCAGCAATTTGAATGATCAGGAAGAGGAAACCAACATGCATGTGACTTGGCCTGCCACTCCACTTCTCTCAGGCTCAGAGTATCCAGATGTCTAAGGGGGCTCTGGAGGCTAGACTCACTGTCCCTGTCTACAGCTTTGATACTCAGTGTTGGGTGATTTTAAAAAGAATGTGCACCTCAGTTAGGAGTGGACACTCATGAATTCCCTCCCATGCTAAAATATTAACTGTTCTGTGCAGCCCACAGCTGCTGGGCTCATGAGTTCAGCTTCCTGCCGTGTCCCAAAGACACTGTTTTACTGTCCTCACTCTGACTTTTGGTTCCAACAGACTTCCCATCCCTTCTTCTGTGCTGGTCTCGGAGCCTGCCCCCATCTCTGTGGGGTGTGTGAGTGTGTGTGTGTTTGTGTAATGTGTGTGTGTATGATGTGTTTGTGTGGTGTGTGCTTGTGGTGTGTTTTTGTTGTGTGTGTGTGTTTGTGTAGTGTACATGTATGGTGTGTATGTGTTTGTTGTGTGTGTGATGTGTATGTGTGTGTTCATGTGGTATGTATTTGTGTGTGGTACGTGTGTGTTTGTTGTGTGTGTGGTGTGTGTTTGTTGGGTATATGGTATGTATGTGTGTGTTTGTGTGGTGTGTGTTTGTTGTGTGTATGGTGTGTATGTGTGTGTTTGTGTGGTGTGTGTTTGTTGTGTGTGTGGTACATGTGTGTTTGTGTGGTGTGTGTGTTTGTGTGATGTGTGTGTTTATGTGGTATGTGTGTTTGTGTGGTATGTGTGTTTGTGTGGTGTGTGTTTGTTGTGTGTGTGGTGTGTATGTGTGTGTTTGTGTGTGGTGTGTGTGTATGTTTGTATGATGTGTGTTTGTGTATTTGTGTGGTGTATGTGCATGTTTATATGTGTGTTTGTGTGTGGTGTGTATGCGTGTTTATGTGGTGTGTGTATGTGTGTGTGTATGCGTGTGTGTGTTACAGATATCCTATTTAGGGCAAGACATCCCACACACACTTATTCTCTGTAGCTTGGGCATTTCTGTGTTAACCACTGTCCACTGCACAAAGACACTTTTCTGATGAGGTCTGTGTAAGCAAGCACAGCAAGAAACCACCAAACAAGGGCCACTCCATGGAGAGAAAAGCAGTTTATTGAAAACAAACTGATGGGCTGCCTCAGAGAATTCAGAACAGCAGCTGGGCACAAAAGTTTGCTTGGCTTTATATGGATAAATGACAAGAGGAGACAGCTTGAGGGCTGGAACAACCAGGGAAGTTAGTATGGATTTTCCAGGCAGAGGACGGGGCTCACGTTTGTGGTTTCGAACATATAGCCATCTGTTAAGGAGTTCTATGAAATGGTACTGCTTAGGTTTTTGGGTTTTAGCGAAGACCAGCCCAGGTGGGACCTGAGTCATCATCTTGAACCATTACCACCAACAGTGCCATTTTGGGACCTGTTTTGTGACCCAAATCTGAGAGTTGCACTACAAGTATAGAGATACGAATTTAGAGAATAGTTTGATAGCATGCACATTTTGCAGAATAACAGTAATAACCTCATCCCATGGACCTGTGAGCACCCCAGTTTTGGATCCTTGGCCAGATTTGCAGTACCAGACACATGTTTCTTCCTGTGTAGAAGAACACCTTAAATCCAGCCAGAAAACTGTGGACTGTTGATAAATTCTGGGTGAGGGAGAGTCAGTTTTCATTAAGGGTGCAGTCCCTGCTAATTCAACTGTGCTCTAGTGCATGGCTACATACTCAGAAGTGTATGGACTGTACAGATTGGAGTTTATGGGATGTTAAATTTAAGTGTGTGTGTGTGTGTGTGTGTGTGTGTGTGTGTGTGTGTGTGTGTG
>CAJQZJ010000097.1:75740-115184 GCA_907164525.1 Lophiomys imhausi | reverse complement strand
TGTGTGTGTGTGTGTGTGTGTGTGTGTGTGTGTGTGTGTGTGTGTGTAGTGATAACTAAGGGATTAAAAGCACAGACCACTCTTGCAGAGGACCTGGGTTCAAATCCCAGCATTCATATGGCAGCCCACAGGCTTCTAAAAGTCCTGTTTCAGGGGATCTAACACCCTTTTCTGGCCTCTGAGGACACCAGGCATACACATGGTATACAGACATGCATGCAGACAACATTCATACACATAAAATAAAAAGTAATAAATAAAACAAAGTGACTTTTTTTTGTTTTTCAAGACAGGATTTCTCTGTGTATCCCTGGCTGTCCTGGACTCACTTTGTAGACCAGGCTGGCCTTGAACTCACAGAGATCCACCTGTCTCTGTCTCTCAAGTGCTGCAATTGATACACTCAGCAATTACAGACAGCTGTGAACTGCCATGTGGGTGCTGGGGATTGAACCTGGGTCCTTTGGAAGAGCAGCCAGTGCTTTTAACTGCTGAGCCATCTCTCCAGCCCATGGCTTCTAAACAGAGAGAGAGAGAGAGAGAGAGAGAGAGAGAGAGAGAGAGAAAGAGAGAGAGAGAGAGAAAGAGAGAGAGAGAGAGAATGTGAGTCCAGGGGGTAGAGAGGTAGGTATGTATCTAGGTGGAGTTAAGGGGAGGAGTTAGGGGTAAATATCAAAATACATTGTATGAAGTTCTCAAAGAATTTCTTAAATCGTTTACTTAAAGAGAGATATGCAAGGAAACTTTGAAAAAAAAACTGTGTTGTGTGGCACTTTGTGCTGTGAGACAATGGCATTTCCCTTAATATCACCCAAAAATGCTACCCAGTGTAATTGAATCACAGTGGACAAATGCATCTCCTTAAACAACGTGGGTCGCTGAGTTAAGGGATAGAGCATTTACCACAAATAAATAAAAAACTAAATAAATAAATAAATAGATAGATAGATAGATAGATAGATAGATAGATAAAGAAGAGCTCTGGTTCCCCTGTAAAGGTTGTATCCTATGCTAAAGTTATAAGCAAATCAACACGATAGCACCACGTCCAGCAGCAATTAAGGCTTTTCTGGGTCACTGGGAAGAAACACTCAGCTACTGTTGGCCTCTTTACTGCTGACGTACACTGTGAGCTGTATCACCCTTGGAATAATTTTTCTTTGGCATTACTTTAATAAATGGGGGTAAAGCAGTGATCTAAGGAGAGTGGGGGTGGCCCTTCGTTCTTTGTAGCACTGATAATGTCTGTGGACATTCAATTCCCTGCAGCCGGAGCCAGCCGGGTCTTGAGGAGGATGATCAGTGGTACCATTGGTGTTCAGTGCATCCTGTCCCCTACACAATGAACTGGGGGAGGGGACCATTTATTAGATGGAAGTTGTGTCATCATGTTGGTTGGGTTGGACTGTCAGGAGCAGCTATCATTGCAGAATCATTATTGTAAGAATGCGGAATAAGATCAACAAGATAGGAATAACAGTTTCACTACGAAGAGGAAACTCAATAATGAAGGTAACAGAACATAGAAGACCAGGGGAAAGTTCTAGCAAGGCCTCTGGAACTGTTGGGCTGCACTGCTGTAAGACTAGGAATGAAAGGGCTGGCGGAGGATGTCGTTCCTCTGTGGGTGCCACTTTTGAAGGTCTGCATCCAGGTATCGGGGGTTGAGATGACAGTGGGCTGAGGAAACGATGGTGCAGCCCACTGACAATGAGGTCAAGATGGGACCCACTGCCTGTGTCTGTCACACACTGCTGCAGCCAGGCAGACTTCAGAGATGAGATGGCTGCTTCTGTTAAGCATGCACATCCTCTTAGCCTGGATATCACAGGGAAGGGGATTCTGTAAATGTAATCTCAGCTTCCCTAAACTGCCACAGTGTAAACAGCTGCCATCTTCATAAATGGATGTGTGGATGAGGAGGAGGCATGATATATAAAGACCACCCCAAGGAACACCTGTCTTTAAAATTGAACATAAATTGGGGTTGGAGAGATGGGTTAATGATTAAGAGCACTGGTTGTTCCTCGGGGGGACCAGGGTTTGATTCTCATCACCCACTTGATGGCTCCACAGCCATCTGTAACTCCAGTTCCAGATTCCAGGGGATCTGACCCCCTATTATGGTCTCTGTGAGCGTGAGGCATGCATGTGGTGCACAGAAATACATCCAGGAAAAACACACACACATACGCATGCACACACACACACACACACACACACACACACACACACACACACGATAATTTTAAAGTAGCATAAATAGATGATGGATAATTTTGTGATGGTGGAGTCACGGTGCTATGTGTAGCTGTGTTTCTAACATGAAATTTGCCAGCACCTGATGAGTCCCAGGGGGACAGAACCAACAAAGTAGACAAAGCAAGGATCCAGCCAGGGTATACAAATCACCACAGTGGATGAGGGACAGGCTGTCCCGTGCAAACCACCTTAACCAGGTTTCCTAGGTCACACTCTCCACAGAAGTGGCAATCAACAAACAGTGGGGTAGAACTATGGTGCATTTATTGGGAGAGTGTGACCACATATGTGGGAGGGAACAGGGAGAAGAGAGACTGTTCAGATGGTGGTGGGAACCCACCTGTGAGCGACCAGGAGCAGAGAGCCTCACACGTGAGGATTTGTGTCTACCTCTGAGAGGCGGCTGGCACTTCAGGAATATGAGTCTCGGGGTGAAAATCGTTTTAAAGCAAACTTGATTGTGTCACTGGGTAGCACGTGATCAGCCTCAGAGAGCTGAAAGAATAGAGCTGGCCTTTGCAATATTGTGAGGGAGAGATGACAGCTCCCTGATGGATGGACTATGCCAGCTAGAAAGAAGCAGCAGGGTCAGTCTGGATTTTAAAATGCCGTCAAAGGGTTCTAGCGAGGGGTCGTGTGTGAGGTTTCCTGAGTTAGGCCGTACAATGTGTCATCCGAAAGGTCAGAAATGTTCAGACTATCTGACACAAAAAGAAACTGGAGGAAATTACTAAAGAGAGAGGAGAGTGGAAATAAAAGTACTTGGGGGCTGTGGTTCAAACGCTTGCTGCATAAGAGGGAAGACCTCAGCTCCAATCCCTAGAACCCAAGCGAAGCCAGGAATTGTTGGTACCTGTCTGTAATGTTGGCAGCGTTCCTACTGTGAGACGGAAGGTAGAGACAGGAGACTCTCCAGATGCTCTGCGACCAGCTAACAAGAGATTCTGTCTTGGACATGCTGAGAAACGGTACCCAGCTTTGTATTTTTACATCCAGACACATGCTGTGGCATGGGGACCCGTGTGCCCCCCACATCAAACACATGTTCATACCAACGCTGAAGCTAAAAAAATTAATTTTGTGTTTGTAATAAAGTGGATGTTTTTAAACTATGTGTTTAAAATCACAACAAGTTTATTCTTCCATGGGTTTTTATTATCTGTGCAATGCTAGGAAAAACATCTTTGTACTTTTTTTTTAATTTATTCTTCTCTCATATGTTACATCCCCACCCATGTTTCCTCCCCTCCTCTCCTCCCAGTCTCTCTCCCTCACCTTCCCAAGGTCCACTCCTCCTCTGTTTTCCTTCAGAAAAGGGCAGATCTCCCAGGGATATCAGCCAAATATGGCATATCAAGTTATAATAAAACTAGGCACATCCTCTCATATTAAAGCTGGATGAAGCAACCCAGTGGGAGCTTACACTTCATTTTATGTGTTTATTTATGTATATTGCATGTATTGTGCGTGTGCACACACATATGAATGCATGCATGTATGTTTTCAGTCATGTAACTATTCTGTGTATAAACCATTGAGTGGCAGATAAGGCTGGAACTGTGACGCTAAAACCTCTGACTCCCATAGTAAGGAATAGAGTCTCTTTCCCCCGGGGAACCTTGAGTGTGTTGTCATATTGCTGCAACATTTGGCATGTTGTATCTGAAGTTAGAAAGTTTCTCAACTTCTTGTAACCCAAGGATATTCCAGCAACAATATGCCCTTGTGCGTCTTAGTTAGGGGTGACACACTCTGGCTGGGTTTTATAGCTCTGCAGTTGGTGTCTTGTTTTTCAGAGTAACTCCCCTCTTTATGGCCCACCATTTAATTTCCCTACTGTCAGAAGGCAGGATTAAGTTATCCCTCTTTCTCAAAGAATGATGTAAGTGGGGAATAATGAATGCAAAGCACTGTAGTTAAACATCAGCAGATGAACTGATGGATCGGCTGTCACTCATAGTGTGCTATAAATGGAAAGAAAGTGATATTTAATCATTTGCAAAAAAATAAAAACAGCATTGATGGATTTGGTGATCTTGGACTCTGAGTAACTCGTTATTGCAAATTGTTATTTTCCAGTTAATAGAGAGAATAAAAAGGGCAGAGCAGGGCAAAGTCATCCCTTTCAGGAGCACGGCAAGCCTCTGCATGGCTGAGATGCAGGAAGTGCTGCCAGCCACACGGGCTGGGCTGACCCTGTCCTCAAACAGCCTGGAATGGGACTGAATTTGGAGATAGGGTTCAAGAAGATAATTAATGTAAAATAAGGCCAATAGGGTGGTCCTGACCCAATCCTGATGGTCTTTAAAAAGGAGATAAGGGCATGCACACCAAACACATGCACATACACACACCATACACACACACTACACATACACACACTATACCTACACATACACACACATATTATACATACACACACACCATACACAGACATACACACACACCATACATACACATACACACCATGCACACACACATACACACACATACTATACATAAACACACACCATACACAGACATACACACACTCTACATACACACACACCATACATACACACATATACCAAACATACACACACAACATAAATACACACACCACACACAATATACAAGGCATACACACACAATATGCATAAACACACCATAAATATATACATATATATATATATACCATGCTGTACACATACCACACAGGCATATACATAAAAGTGAGCATACATACTATAAACAAACTTGCACATCACACACATATACATATGCATGTATATGTACCATACATACACATAACACATACATGAACATACCATGCACACATACACATAAAACATGCACGCACATCATATACATACACACATACATATACACATACAAACACGTACACCTATCATACATATACACTCATGAACACACCATACACATACATGTACAAACACTACACTACAAAATGCACATTGCACACACACATACATACACATATAAGCACATGAAAATATATATACACACCACCCACATACACATACCACATGAACATACATATACACATATCATTTGTTCAAATACTGTTCACATACATATACATGAACAAATATATACACATATGAAACATTTACACACCACACACAACTACATAACATACACATGTATACATGCATGTTTATAGTCACATGCACACATATACATGTATGTTTCTACCATAAATGCATCTTCCATATACATATACACGTATGCCATACACATGAATACATACATACACATGCCCATTTCACTTACCACACTTATACACAATATACATATGCATACACAAATGTGCACATACCATATACTCCACACACATATATATGTATATATATATATATATATATATATATATATATACTCTGCACCCATACTCACAATACCATGTACACATGTACATTAACACATGCATATACACACACTACGCATATGCATACATGTGCATCCCTCATGTATATCACCCACACATACATACACCATGCACATATACACACATATGCACATATACACATATGCACACCTACATGCTCACATACACACACAGGGCACATTTGAAGACACAAGGGAAGGTAATCTTCTGCAAGCCAAGGAGACAAGCTTCAGAAGAAAGTGGCCTGAGGACAACCTGACTGGTGCTTTGCCTCTGAAGCGGTGAGGCAGTGACTCCATCTCATCAGTCCCCTCTCTGCCTGTGTGTGGGACTCTCTTATTCAGAAGGTGAGTTGGAAGCCCATGAATCTGTCCCATGAATCTGAATGCCTTCCCATGCAGCTGTTGTGGTCAGGCCCAGTGTTTGGAAATCAGGAGAGTGGAATCATGTACACACCCAATGAAGTGCCCAAAACTGAGAAGGTCTGGAACAGGGAGAGTGTCTTCAATGACCATGAGACCATGACTTGTAGAGTTACATGCAGTCATGTGAGATAGATAAGGCATTTACTCATCTTCCACCATAATCTTCTCCAACCCATTGACCTATCACAGAAACAGAATGAGCATTTGTTGACTCTGATCTCGAAATGGAAGGGGTCTATAAGCTGTCTTTAAAGGGCAGTGTTATTTGTGATGACCAATTCACACACGTGTGTGTGGGGGGGTGTTATATGCCTGTGTGTGTTATATGTCCATAACAGTACACTCGGCCTCTTATGCTACACTGACTCCTCTTTTTCTTCTCGCTCTCTCTCCCTCCTAAAGACATATGTGACAGCATCTAGAATTATACATTGTCCTGTAACTGTGCATTATCTCCCTGTTACTGCATTAACATACCCAAAATAATGAACTTCAGAAGAGGATGAGATTATTGTGGCCCTCATTCTTGGGGACTTCAGGCCATGGGTAGACCTGTAAACTGTGACAAGCTAATACACTGTACAGAGAGAGCATGGTACAGAGAGTCCCTCACCTCTCTGTGAATGGGAAGCAAATAAAATGATAGAGACTAGGATCCCAGAATCCCCCTCAAGAGCACGCTTCCAATGACCTAAATCCCCCCACAGCTGTTCAAGGGCACACCAGCTTCCAACAGTACCTTGGGCTGCGACCCCTAGCCTTTGTAGGGTGTTCCAGATCCAAGAACAGGTGACTGTCAATCAAATTGTCAGACACATGGTAGCTTAAGCAAAATAAATTTATTCCCTCGTAAGTTCCAATGGCAAAAAGTGTGAAATCAGGCTGTTGACAGGGTCATGTCTTCATGAAAGTCTCTAAGGAGGATCTTTCTTTTCCTTTCCTGATTCTGACAGCTGTCAAAATCCTCCACAGCTGTATTACCCCAATCTCTATCTGCCCCTTCCTAGGGCTGCCCTCTCTTCACAACCTTCTTCTTTCATTATGTGCCTGCTTATTAGGTTAAGGGTTTACCTATGAAATACTCTCACATGAAAACATCCCTAGGGCCTGTTTCTAAAAATAAAAAATAAAAAAAGGCACATTCATATGTCTCTGCAATTAGGATACATTGGGGACCTGCTCTCAGCCTACATACCTCTCAATAGAGCTGCTGTAGGGAATCACACTGTCTCATCTCATTGTTTCCAGTAATGTCCCATGAAGAATAAGAATAAGTAGTGTGTTAACTAACTCAGTATCATCCTCCACACCTGTATCATTTACTTTTCTGATGCTGTAAAGAAAAAAAAATGACCACAAGCAACTTAAGAAGAAAAGAATTTGTTCTGGCATATGGTTCCAGAGAAATATGAGTCCATCATGGCAGGAAGCATGGCAGCCAGGCCAGGAAGCTGAGAATTCACATTTTCAACCACAGGTAGAAGGCAGAGAGAGTGAACAGGACGTAGAGCAAGGCTACAAACTCTCAAAGCCCACACCCAATGATGTACGGAAGTAAGACCTGACCCCTTAAAGGTTCCATAGCCTCTGCAAACAGCGCCACCTGCTGGGGAACAAGTGTTCACATATGCTAGTGGGGGATAATTTCTCATTCAAGTCACAAAAGATGAGATGTGCACACAAGGCTTTCTTGTGGAGGAAACAAGATGGAGTTTTGCACTACTGTGAAAACGAATAGAGAAAAGTATTTGATAAAGAGTCATAATCCGATAACAGTAAGGATTAGAATTTAAAATAATTGATAACATGAGTGAGGTGAGTGCGAATGGTTTCCCCTGTAGACAGTCCCTCCTATTGAGGACTTCTACTGGCCCCTCATGTACTTGGATCGTTGTACCTCTGGCCTCACACTAGGATGTAATGGAATAGGATCAGTGTGATTTGGACTCTTCTTGGGGCCAGGAGAAGGGGAGCTGTTTAAGAAGCAGGCATAGGCTGGGATCCATAGACAGAGAGCTGGATTCACTGATGGAATCTCTGACAAGTAATGTGTGAACTGAGTCACATGATAAGCTGCCTCCAAACTGCTTGTGTAGAAGCTGGGTTTAGCTGCAGACTCATGCACATTAAATAAATTAATAAACTAAAACAAATTAGTCCTTTTAAGATTTTATAAAGTGTGTGTGTGTGTGTGTGTGTGTGTGTGTGTGTGTTATGTGCAGTACCCAGAGAGGCCAGAAGAGGGAGTCAAAACCTGTGGAAATGGAGTTACAGATGGTTGTGAGTCACCCTATGGATCCCCAGTTCAGTTGGGAACTAAACTCAGGACCTCTGCGAGAAAATCCACTACTCTTAATCCCTCAGCAGTCTCTCCATCCCTATAAGCCAATTCCTTAAAAAACCTCTCTTTTTGAAAAAAATGTTATTAAACACTGAAAAGTATAATTGCATACATTTAGGGGATAAGAGCTGATGTTAATGTAGTGTAGAACAGCCACATCAAATAATTAAGTTTAATTAAGGACAAGTTAACCCTTCTCCTCACATATCTGTCATTTTCTTCCCAACATTGTTTTTACTGATCACGATCCATTTTCCCAATCTCTGCTGGCTACCATTCTATCCTTCGGAGTTTTTTGTAATGAAGTTACAGATTCCACCTTGCTGAGGAATGGATAGAGACAATAAGATCTATATATGAAATACAACTCTTCCACCTTAACAAAAAAGGAAATTCTGCCATTTGTAGCAGCATAGTTGAACCTAGGGGGCAAGGTATGAAGCCAGATACAGGAGGAGAAATGCTTCCTTGTACATGGAGTTTAAATGGGTTGTTTTTATTGGTTTCTTCCCTCAGCAAAATTCCAGACTAAACACTTGAAAAGAACTTGGTTTCAAATATAGTGCATTGTTTTCTTTTTAATTTTGATGCCAGCTAGCAGATGGGTTTATTTTTTTCTTTCTGTCAGTTAAAGAATTAAAAGGAAAACAGCTGAGTAAAAAAAAAAAAAAAAATGTTTATGGCAAATATTACAGTCTTCTTAGGTAGATAAGGGACCCCAGAGCTGAGGAGACAATGGACTCTAAGGGGCTGGGGTTTTCATTTGGCTTCAGGGTGTGCCCCATCTGGTTATTGTCTTCCCTCCCCTTTCCCATATACCTAAAGGTGTCTATGTGCCCTTCTATAGACATGTTTGTCTCCATCCACAAGCATGGAAATGCCTGAAGTGCACATTGACTGAGGTAAGAGTGAATGCCCCAACCTCCACCACTCTGTGGTGCAAGACAATGAGGGGCTACATTTCAGAGAAACAAGCTCACTGCTGGGAACAAAGGCCACAAAGAAATGGAGACTCATTGCCCATTTCTGGGGGCAAAAAGTCATATAAAACTCAAACAGGAGTTTTCATATTCTCTCTTCTTCCATCTTAATGACCCATGGTCTCAACTCCTCCCCTGGCCATACAGGCAAGCTGATTCTTTTAATTGAAGGCATGGTGTCCCAAGAGTACACGCAGCTCCTCAGAGAAAGTCACATGCAGTGTTTTGACTAGCTTCCCAGAAACCCTTTTGAGTGTAATTGTACCTGCTGCAAGAGAACCACGAACAAAGTAAATGTTTGTCAGTCACACTGAGATTCTTCTCCCACCAGATCCAGACCGAGAAGGTGCTTCTCTACGTGCCTCTCTGTGACTATGTGTGAAATCCTGCCTATTCTTGGAGAGCAGAACAGAGTTTGCAGTAAGACAGACAGGCAGCCCCACTGCGTGACTTTTCCTGAGGATACACGAATATCTTTTTGCCCAAGACTCAGCAATGATGACAGGCAGAAAAAATAAATGCTTAGTGACTTTTTTCAGGAACATAGTTATCTCAAAGGTAGCTGTGTCACCAAAAACTCACTGCAGAGCGCGTGACAACTGAAGAGGTTCAGGGGCTCCCTGCACAGCTTATAGGCAGCCCCACCAAGGAGTCTCATTTTCCCTGGTAGACATTGCTGAGAGGGGCCCCCTGAGTCTCATGAGCCCCTTCATCTCCAGGTGGGAATTTTCTAGTCCTGAGGACACAGCTACACAGTGATGCCTTCACATGGTATCTGCCATTTAAGATTTGGCAAATGCTGATCATGGTAAATTATTCTTCCAAGGTACCTATTGTCTCTATCAGGTCTTAGACACCAGTCCAATCATGGTACAAACAGATAGCTTATGGTAAGGAATCTAGCTATTGAGGCTGGAGAGACAACTCAATGGTTAAGAGCACCAGCTTCTCTTGCAGAAGACAAGGGTTCAGTTCCCAGCATCCACACATGGCTACTCACAACGATCTATATAACACCAGTTCCAGATATCTGATGCCCTCTTCTGGCCTCTCAGGGCACTAAATGCAGGTGGTGAGCATACAAACATGCAAAACACGAATGTACATAAAATAAAAATTAGAAAGTAAACATTAAGCTGTAAGAAACTAGTTGTTGATCTTCCCAGACAGAGGAGTGTTCATTGTCCCTAGTTTCTGGGAGGTAGCCATGGTCTGCTGAATAGGAGAATCTTGGCTTAGAGCAGCATCTGGCCATGCTGTGCTTTGGGTAACATTGACAGCATCCGCTGGTCTTAGAGTGGAGACTCATCCTGCAGAAAGAACATCCTTGAGATGAATGTTGCTGCTTTAGTTCACAGGGCAGCAGCTACCATAGAGAGCAAATTCTGCCAATCATGGCTCTGGTCAGAGTTAGAACTACTGAGGCTCGGGAGCTATTTCCCACTTAAATGTCCTCTGCACATATTGTCAAGCCTTACCATGGGAAGGGCGCATGCTCTCCATTCACAGAAACCTGTGGGTGTTTTTTCGGTTTCTCACCTACTCATCAAGCTTTTAGTTGATTTTAGTCGGTGTCATTTTCTGTTTGTCAGCGATGAAGCACGGAGCTCCAGTGAGCTTTGATTTCTCCAGGAAAATCGTTGCATTTAAGGTGGTTTGGGGGACCTCTAAACTTGAAGTTAGTGCCATCCATCGCTGAATGTGGTCTTGTGTGGCTCTGTGTCTATGCACTTCTTCAACTTGACCTTGGCTCTCGACTTTGCAGACTGCCTAAATAAGTATTGTCAAAATTACAGGAGAAGGCAGGTTTGTAGAAGGGAAGGCTGAGATGAAATTAGGAGAGATATAGGCTGGTGGTTACAGCCAGCCATGCTGAGTGTCTGATGTGGTAGAGTTTTGTAAGTGATTCCATATAGTCTGATAGACTAAAGGTACACTAGCCCACTCGAGCTCTGGCAGGCCTTTCCCTCAATTTCTTCTGCTTTTCTAAAAACCATTAGATTACATTCCTAAAACTAGCCCCTAAGGTCTATTCCACTTCCTTCTCCTGAGGCTGACTACCAAGGTCCAGCTATCAAAATATTGAAGTCCAGCAATCAAAAGCCCCCTTTGGTTCACCTAGTTAACATGCCCAATTAAAATTAAACACCTCATCCTAACATGGGGTTTCCCCTTTTACCTCTATAAACTGCCATTTGCCTATGGGCCACATCTGTCTTCTCTCTATCCAGAGGCAGTCCTTTGTCGCCCTCTGGGACAAATATCCCTTTCTCTCCTTGTCCCTTTTCTCCCCTCTCCATTCTTCCCTTCCTTTTCTCCCTCATCCTCTATCTCCTATCTTTGTCCCTTATCCCTCTCCTCTGTCCTTCTGGGACAAATAAATTTTCTTTGTGATGAGAACTTGATATTGGGGTGTCTTGAGGTGACCCCAAGGTTCCCTACATGGAGAATCCTACGTGGAAAAAAGGCAAACCTTCTAGTTATATAGGACTGAGAAAATTTCTCTCTTCCAGGTTTTCAGTGGGCTGAACAGGCTAACTTGCACACGATGGAAATTATGTAATTATAATCTCAAGAGATAAAAGAAATAATGTTTTTTAGAAAACATAAAATAATTCAATGTTGTCTGGTAGCTGTGAGGGGAAGAAGAGAACTCTGAGGGAGTTGCCCAGGGAGAGAGAGTGCAGGGAGCTGTGGCCTGATTTGGGGGAGTAAAAAAGCCACAAGATCTATGAGCTCTGAGGTCTAAGTGGTAGATGGGGTTCCCCATGCCTCCTCCTCATGACTCCTCAGATCTTCAAGTAATGTGAAGGTTCCCTTACCTGCTATTTAGTACCTAAAATCTTAGGGTGCTATCTCCAGCCCAGGAGCGGCTCAGCAGCTTCTCCTGGTGCTAACAGCCTTGAATGAGGTCCCCTGAGGTGCTTCTCACGGGGTATCCCTGCTCCTAGGCAGAATATGGATATGGGTTGTCTTTCCTTTGGTTTGTTCATAATGCTAACCCAAGCGTGCCACGGAGGGATGGTCCCTTGTGATTTCAGAGCCCAATGGCTTTGTTATGTGCCATGGTGGAAGCCAGGTTAGGGACAGCAGGCGAAATGTATAATTTTCAGGTCTGTGAACAGAGAGCCCTTTGGAGGCTTTCACTGGGAAACATTGTTTGGCATAACAAAGAGCCTACAGTGTGATCTCTCCCTCTCTGAGCTAAGCAGTATAACTTCTAAAGGCAAGGAGGGGAGGGCAGTGTGCTGATTTGGTTCCTTCTGTGACTAAATGTTAAGTCTCTGAAACACTTTTAAATGGCAGCTATGGGTGTTTGCTGAAAAGGGCTGACGGAAGTGTTCCTTTAAAGGGACTTTAGGGAGATAGATAATGCCCTCCTCTCTGCGTCCTTTTCCACTCACTATTTGGGTAATAGTTCTCTTTTAAGATGGAAAGTGAATTTATTTTAAATTTAAATGGCAATAAATTGCAGTTAAGGACGTTCAATTAAAGTGTATTTATCACAAACCTGGTTACATCTATCATGGTGAACAGCTGTCAAGGCCCGCTGATGTACCCCTGAAGCCGCAAGAAAAATATCTATTATCTGTTGATCACGGCTGCCGTTGTTTCATTTGTTTTTCTCTGGTGCCTCGGTGACAATAGAATAGAAGACGATCACACACTGCGAGATTGAGCTGAATTGGCGAGGGCAGGGTTCATGAAATGCGTGCCCTCCTGCCTCCTGGAAATGTATTGAAGTTGTCTTCTCATCATTTGGGAAACATTGCCACTACTTGTACTGTTTTCCAATTTGGAGAAAAATCTTTTCTTTGCTAAAAATACCCTCTCCTCATTTTTCGTAAAGAGGAGGTTGCATGCACAAGTCTCTAATATGTAGTTGTATACTATAATCCCGGTTACTCAAATGGAACCTCGCGCCTGCCATGCTTTGAACTTGGAATTGGTGTTCATTCTTTTATTTCTGTGATTTAAAAATCAGTTTGGGGGAAGGGATGCTGGAGACATGGCTCAGGGGTTAAGAGCACCTGCTGTTCTTCCAGAAGACTGAGTTTCAGTTCTCAGCACCCACATCAGGCAGCTCACAACCACCTGTAACTCCAGATCCAGGGCCTCTGACACCCTCTTCTAGCCTTCATTGACATCGGTACTCACACATCCATATGCATATGCTCACGACACACATATAATATAATAAAATAAAATAAAAATTGTAAGAAGCAATACAGGGTACCATGAAGCCCAACAATCTTCCTATCGACCACTTATTCCAGGAAGATGGAAACTTCTGTGTGTTTTCATCTCAAACCAGAGACAAATAGCGGAAGTGCCTATTTAATGGATCAAAGCAGACACTGGCTGCTAGGTTCTTCCTGAATCCCTCAATTCCTGACTGTGTTACAGAGTCCTTCTGGCTGGCATACTCAGCCCACTACTATCCTGAACTTCTCCAGCCCAGAGGCTGGACTGTCCTTCCCCCAGACATCCTTCCCTATATAATCCAGCCATTTGCTATTTCTGTCCTCTTTGGCTTTTTTTTTTTGGTCTACCCTTTAGCTTCCTGGCCTCCTGATGTGGCTCTCCCCTCTCCCTTCCTCCCTTTCCTAAAATGGTTCCGGGTCATGTTCACTCTGGACTCTCCCAGACGTCTTTGTCTCTGCTTATGCTGTACCTCAGTTTTACCATAAACTTTCTCCTCTACCAAACCAATGAGCAGTCATGTCCTTCCTTTTCATTTCATTTTTTTTTTTTCCAAATCTGCTGATGAAACTTGGGATCAGCCATGTTTTTTCTTTTTTATTTTTTTTCACTCACTGTCCACAAAAATAGTATGTAATCATAGCTTCATTCGCATAACCCAAAAGCTACGAACAATACATATCCTTGATATCATAGAACACTACACAGCACCAAAAGGGAACCAGTTATTAGAATTGGTGTTCATTCTTTTATTTGTGTGATTTGAAAATCAGTTTGGGGGAAGGGGTGCTGGAGAATTTAAATAAATCCTAGGGAAGTCATTATGACTGTGTCCATTTCGCACCTTCCCTGGGGTCACCCCAGATCTGCTCTGCTTTCCCTCTGCATTCCTGGAGGCCAAGACTGTGACATGTTTGCCTTTGAGGCTGGCACACAGTGTCCTGCGGGGACCCATGCCACTTCACCCTTGAACTATGGATTTTATTCATGGTTTTAATAACAGACTAGATTATTGTTTGGTTGGTTGGTTGGCTGGCTTTTGAAAAACCGGTAAACTGTGGTGACAGGCTGGAAAGACAGGCAGAAAGGGAAAATTCACCAAAACACAAACAGATAGAAGCAGAGAGACACTGAGCCATAGCAGGCAAGACGGTAGAGAGATCCACTGGGCCTCCAAAGGGTTGCTTTTCTGGAGAATTCTATATAGGGAGTGGAGTGACATTTCAGTGTCATGGTGCCTGGGATAGCTAAGGCTGTGGTTAGCCCTCCTCAGAATGGTAATATAGTCTGGCTTTGAGGCAACGACAGTCTTCCCCTAGGTCAGAAATGACTCAGCAGCAGGGTGATGGTGGCATACACCTTTGATCCCAGCACTTGGGAGGCAGAGGCAGGTGGATCTCTGAGTTTGAGGCAAGTCTGGTCCACAAAGTGAGTCTAGGACAGTCAAGGATACACAGAGAAACCCTGTCTCCAACTCTCCCAACCCCCCAAAAAAGAAAGGGACATGGGTCTGCGTGGCCACCTGTCCTCAACTGACACTCCACTCCTCGCCCCCCTTTATTTAAATTGAAACTTTCAATTCTCTTTCAGATGGAGGATCTTGTCTGAACTTACCATCCCACCTCCTTTATTTACCTTCCTTTCATCTTGGGGACACCCAAACCTCCTGCGTCTGGGGCCAAGGCCACTCCTCCACCTTGCAGCAAGTATTGGCTGGGAGGCCCCAAGTTGCTGCCTCTGCCTTCTGCAGTGTGCCCTTCTGAAGAGCAAGCCTTTCTGAGGTCAGTGGGGGCATGTAAGTCTCTTGTTATGATGACAAAGCTGCATAGAGATGGAGTGACAAGGACCCACAGGCAGGGTTGGCTGACGAAATGTGTCTCCTGCCACCCATTCCTCTTCATGCTTTTCTCAGAGACTCTTTAGTTTCCCATCAACAACTCTCTTCCATGTTGCTAACTTGGTCTGGTGGGATTGTTCTCCTGTGCTCAGCCAGCCCAGGGCGCCACACTCTGGGACCTCCTTGTCTGTGTTAGACAAAGCTGCCCTTGTATCAGTCTGGATGTCATTCAGCTCAACCTGAGAGTGGCAGTTAGTTTAGAGGGATCACTGCAAGGTCCTGGGGAAATAACAAACCTTGTTCTCCTAGGGGGCTCTATGCATAGGGAGAAACTTGGAGAGATGAGAGCCCTGTTAGTTTGGGTGGGGCAGGGCTGTAAGTATGCAACGGAAGCACCAAGGAGAGAAGGACTAAAGGAGAGAGTCTGCAGGCAGAGCAAAGGCCAGAGAGACAGGCAAGGGCCACATGAGCCTACCAGCAGTGCTCTGCAGGACCAGGTGAGCGTTGCATAGAAGTCTGTTGATGTGTGCGTGCATGGGTGTGTGTATCCAGATCAGCGTCCCACAGAAGTCTATCGGTGTGCAGGTCCAGGAGAGCATCTTACAAAGGCATACAGGTATACCCGTCTGGGTGAGCATGTTGCAAATCTACAGATGTATATATCAGGGATGTAATGGGAGTGTCAGAAACTGGACTTCCATAGGTAGGTGGTGGCAAGGTGACCTAGTGAGAGCTTCAGCCCTACAGTATGCATCTTCCCTGAGATGCTGATCTGGCAGCCCAGGTAGGTCAGAATCCTGTGGAATGGAAGGAAGCAAAAGAAGCTACAATGGCACATTGGCACCAAGGGTCTCTGGTGGTAGGTATGACCTTGTCGGGCAATTCTTGAAGGTCCCCAAGGGCTGGGGGTGGTTTTATTCAGAGCAGCTGAATGGAGACTGGGCCACACTGAATCAGAAGCATGACCAGGAGATGAGATCCACTTCCATGGAGCCTATGCCTGTGGTAACTGTATGTAAATATATTCAGGCTGGAAAAAAACATGGGGATATGTCCTGTCTGCCATACCAGACTGTAGAGATACTGAGGATCAACATTGGTCAGGGAGAGTAGAGGGTGGGGTCATGTTTTCACAACCACCTACCAAGACTATGAGCCTTGGCACCAGTTGACCCAGTGTCTTCATTTTAATTTCAGACACTGCAGTGTGCATTCCTGAATGTAGTCTGCACACCCCACATGACATCAGGAAAGGACATGGCAGGTGTGTGGTCCTGGGGCACAGATAGCACGGTCTGTCCAGTCACAGCTTTTATCAACCCTGTCCACCTGTGCTGCAGATTCACCCAAGGTTCTGCAGGCTCCCTGCTGTCCTGGCCACATGCAGGGTTGTCATTAACATCAGAAAGTACTGGTGCTGGGTGACCCAGGAGGCTTGCTCCTGCCATGTAGAGGGACCCTCAAAGATACCTGGGACGATGTTCTTGGCTCAAGTTGCCCCCCGAGGGGTGGCAGTGTGCACACTGCAGCTCCCACTGTCATCCCATCTTCTCACCCTAAGGCCTTGGTGACTACTACCCTCTTCCTGAAGTTTCTGGTAACACTTTTTTTTTTTTTTTGCCATTAAGCCAAATACATATCCATGTCTTGAACAGTGTCTCACTCTATAGCCCCAGCTGACGGAGAACTCACTATGTAGACCAGGCTGGCCTCAAACAAAGAGATCCACCAGCTCCACCTCCTGAGTGTTAAGATTGAAGGTTTGCACCAGCATTCCTGGCTAGTATTTCTCTCTTTTGAGGGAGAAATTTCCATTGTTCTCAGTGTGAGGCCCAGCACACTACAGATGAAATTAAAAGTAGCTGATTCCATTTAAAACTAACTTCAATAATGCACACTATTGGCCCTGGATGCGAAGAGTATTTGTTTCTTTTCACAACTGGTGTGGGATACTCATCCTCAAGACAATGACCCTAATGGAGTGGAAATGTTACTCTCACAAAGTCTAACCTAGGCCATTCCCTGTAGTCTTATAATCCTGACTTTTCTAAGTTTTAAAAATTTAACTTGTCTCTATAAGTCAGTTTTGTACACATAAGACAAATTTCCCTGTAAATCCTGTGTTTCTCATTAATGTAACAATAAGGTGTGTCTCTTCTCCCTAAATGGGATAATCTGATTATGAGATTGTTTATGGAAATGAGCTTCCTGTCACATTTGAATAATAAAGGTGTCTAGGAAGGTGATCTTGGTGAAGAATAATATAAAAGTTTGACCAGAGTCCTTATTAGGGAAGGTACCAGCCACACCCATGACAACTGAAGCCCCAAGTCTTTCCTCTGCAAGTGGGTTCAACCTCCTTTGAACCTAGAGCTATATTTGAAGCCTGTGAGTCTGCTAGAGAAATAGACTTTTCTCATTCAAGGTCCGACATTCCCATGCTCATTGTGAGTGGGCGGATGGCAGGAAGAAAGGAGATATCATGCTAGGACATGAGGCACAGTGGTCCATGGTGATCTATAGCCTTTATCTGTCTAGCTGGGGACACTCTCAGAGCAGCCAATGGTTACCACAGAGGTATTTCAAGGCTGCTCACCTTCTGGTCTCAAGAGAAGACAGATGTCTATGTTTGAAGAAGATTCTCAATTTTTATATATTGGTTTTGATAAACAGCAGGGAAGGCTACAAAAAAATCACATCTTCATTTTAGGTCAAATCTTTTTTTAAAACTGATTGTGTGTGATCCTCTCTCATCAACTGCCGAAAGAACTTTGCACTCTTGCTTTCTTCTCTGTTGAAAGTAGGGACTGACTCATCCTAAGACTTCCATCCTGGGCACTTCTGAGCTCTGCCATGTCTACCTAACCTACCTTTATTGTACCCCACTGAGGTCAGTACTTTGTAGTCAGGTTGGTTGCTCCTTGCCTCTTCTCCATTCTGGTTAATTGGTCACTTCCTTGGGCACACAAGGGAAGGGGGGATGAGATGGAAGAGTGTTTGTCATTGGTCTGCATTCCTTGGAGTAGCTATCCATCATTGTTGTTTCCTCTTCTGCCTAAACCAGTTTCATCTACTCTCCAAGACCTGGCCTACATTTGACCTCTTCTGAAAAGTCTCTTTCCAGTGAATTCTGAATCCATGTTGCTTTTATTATGTGCCTGAGGTGTGTACGAGTGTTGTACCTGCATTTGTGCATGTGCATGCCTGGTACCCACAGAGCCCAGCAGAGCACACCAGATCTCCTGGAACTCAAGTTACAGATGGTTGTGAGCAGCAATGTAGGTGCTGGGAACCAAACGAGGGTCCTCTATAAAAACAGCAAGTGATCTTAACGGCTGAGTCTCTCTTTACTTAATCTTACCTCCAACCTCACACTGGGGTAGTGGGATGTGTGGGGAGCTTCAACTGACAAATTCTGTAGGACAGACACACTCAACCCATAACAACTCCACACAATTATCTACATATCCTCCTTGATTTGCTTTACCATTTTGTAGGTAAGTTCTGCCCAAAGCCCCATGCTACAGTTCCAGACTAATGGGACTAGCTCAGCTTAGGGTTGCAGTAAAGGACCCACAACAGAAGTTTCTTTCCATAAGGTAGCTGATCCCTGGCTGAGTGGAATTTCCACCAATCTTGAAGTTGCACTATAGGGATTTATCTCTTAAATATGAAGTACACTGAAAGCAATTGAATTACTTCTCTTGAGGTCAATAAAGCTTCTACTTAATACTTCCAATGCTCTCCTGACCCAACCCACTTTATCCAAATCCTACTTGTGAGGCAAATGGGTTTTCATTAGTGGCAGGATATTTTTAAAGCTGGATGATCATAGCCTTCCATTAACCGGCCGTCCCCTTGAGCCTGGGGTGAGAATTCACACAGACTTCCCGCATCTTTATATTGATTCAATAGGGATGGATGGTAATGGGATCTGTTCACAGTGTGGTGTACAGCTTCGGAATCAAATGCCTTCTATTTATGTGATATGCACCATTAGGTGAGTATAGATTTCTCCCTCTTCACACAGAGAACTTTTGATATTTCTGATTTATAAAATCAATTTTCATTTATGTTGCATTTTTCTCTGTTTAGGGTTGTGATTGCCTGGGCTGGATGGTCTTTGGAAAACCATGACTGTGTATTTGCACAAAAAAAATTAATAAGAAAAATCAGGTCCCTCTGCAGGGGCCTCAGAGATTCATACTCCCTGGTTCAAGAGGAAGCCCTGGAGTCTCAGACCTGCCTCCATGGCACAGGGGAACATTGAGGAGATATGAAAGCAGTGCAGTTGTTCCTTCTGGACCTAGCTAAGTTCCCCCTCACACCCAGCTGTTTGAAGGGTTTCCCCAAAGCTGATTGCTAACTGGAGACAGTTGATCTTCAGCAGGCTGGCTTCTGCTGGTGAAGACCATCAAGTAACCTGGAGCTGACTCCGACTACTGCTGTGTCAGGCATCTCCTGCATGGTACCAGCCTCCTCTGTCTTTAACTTTTGGGTTGGAGGACGGACAGGAAGGAGCCAGGGTGGCTTCTGTGTGTGCTCACAAAGCTTTAAAAGCTTGATCATTTCAGCGCCCCCGCCCCCAGTAATGTTAACGACAGTGTCACAACTGTGCAACTCAACGATGTCTTTGTATGGGCTTGCAAGCCTGTCAAGTCAGGGGCTGTGGCATCCTTGTATCCACGGGGACTTCTGCAGGGTGAAGAATGGTGACTGGTCATTGCAGAATTGCTGACCTGGCTCTAAGGGTGGAGCCAGGCTGAGCCACCTTAGCTGTGTCCCCCACACTCACTGACACCTGCCTAAGCTGCTCAGCCACCTTCAACATGAGCCCTGGAATCCATTCACATGTCAGACTGAAAGAGGATTAGCCCCACACTCCATCTAACGAGTCTCCAGAACAAAGGGCAATTAGTCATTTTGCTAAATAAAAGGAGGATGCTATCTATGGCTTAATTATAGGGATATTATTTTTCCTGTAAAAAAGTGATGTCATTTCTATGTCAGCGTTTGTCACTCACGAGAACTTGATGACTGGGGCTGGCCATACTAGATAGAACCCTGAGATTTGTGTCTGTTTCCCAACCAGCTATTACTGGCTAAAAAGAACATTTTAAATACCGTTCTAGAAGCCACTTTTGAGCCTCAGAAAAGCCACCTTTGGAGAGAAATGTTCATCTCTCCTCATTGTTTGAGAACTTGGCTGGAAAAAGTACATTATCTTTGTCATCACTATCAGTAATTCAAAGTATCTGGCATCAGGGCAGTACACAGGAGGCAGAAGCAGGTGGAATCCCAGCTTGGTCCATATAGCCAGTTCTAGGCCAGCCAGAGCTACAACTTGAGATTGTATGATAGTTGATCATTAATGTGAAGACCCACAACTGGACAATGTGCAGAGAGTGAGAGGCTTTGGAGCACTCAGTCCTAAATGGTCTTCTCTAAATCCCTCCTGTCAAGCCTCAGGAATCTATTTGAAAGAGGGTGCAGAGAAAATGAAAGAGAAACAGTGTGAGAGGTGATGGACAACGCCATAGAAACAGTGTCTTCCAGGCACACTGGGGCTGCTGCACATCAGAAGGACTGTGGGGGCATGCAGGAGACCTGAACAAATTCAAGCCAGATGGAGTTCCAGAACTGAGAGGGGGAAGTACACACAGGGTCCCTACTTTGTGTTTATTGTTTTGTTTTGTTTCAAGATAGTGTTTCTCTGTATAGCCCTGGCTGTCCTGGAACTTGCTCTGTAGACCAGGCTGGTCTTGAACTCACAGAGATTCACCTGCCTCTGCCTCCCTAGTTCTGTGATTAAAGGAGTGCACCACTACCATCCAGCTAGTGTTGTTTTTATTTAATAGTCAATGATAGACATTTGGTGTGTTTGATTCTAACATACATCCAAAAGAGATAATACTTATTCTTCCAGGAGTTACCATTCCAAACCGGTACCCCAGCTCTCTGAGGCTGGCAGATGTGACTGCATCCATCTCTCTGTACTGTGGCCCTGATCTGCAGTTGGGTTCTTTGATACTTAGAGGTTCATCTTGGTTGGGTCTAGTCTGGCTTTGTTCACTCCATTTTCCTGGGGAAATCTGGGTGGCCATTGTGAAGAGCTTCTGATAGTAAAGACAGAAGCATGTGTAGAAAAATAAAAGATCCAAAGAGGGGTTGGAGAGGTGCCTGACCACTGACATCCAGGGAGCCTGGAGTAAGGGATGTCATGATCTGGCAAAAATGTCACATTTGTGTGATTCTGAGTGAATATGCACTTGAGTTCAGAGCAGGAGGAGGGACTTCTGCCTGAGCCTAAGGCCTATGTGCTGGTAAATACCACTATTGCCCATGACCCCTCCCATGTCTCTTTCCTGACATCCAGAGACCTGATCTCCTGGCCTGGGAATTCCAATGTCACAACAGGGTGAACCAGGAGCCATTGGGGTTTCATGTTATGTTAGAACATGCCTGTTTCTTATAAAGAGGGTTTCTAGTGAGGAACCCCCCACCCATTGTTTACCACTGGGATAGGGAGAAAGCCTTAAACAAACATCCTTCATTGCATTAGAATTCTTGATTCTCTGCTTGGACCAGATTCAACATAAGGCCATTTTTCCTTCTCATGCCCATAACTTTCCCTTCCTCCTCTGCCTCAGTTTCACATCTCCATCCTCTTGTTTTTCTCACCAAGGAGGCCTGGATTTACTTTTAGATTGATTAGACTTTAGACTGTCTTCTCCTGCCCCCAGAACCTGACCTGTCTTTTCTTGGAGAACTTCCTTCAGAAAGCCTGTCCTTGTAAATTACTTCTTTGCCCCTTTGAGACGCAAATGTGTCCAAAAGCCTCCAGTGAGCTTTAGAAACCTACGCTATCTTTCCCCTGCACCTGGAGTGATTTGTTTGCAATGTAAATATCGAGGAAGATAGAGGCCCCAGTTTCTGGTCTCAGCGGGAGGGAAGGTAGACTAATATCTTAAGGACACTCAGCCCTGGGCTGAGGAGCTGCCTCCTAGATGAAGGCAGAAGAGCATCTACTGGGTGTTTGGGAAACACCAGTTAGAAAAATCTTCCCCAAGTGTGGTGGTGTGTGACTTGGGAGTTGGAGGCAGAGGGCTCGGAAGATTAAAATCAGTGGGTAAGAGCTGAGTTCAGGTTCTCAGTACCTGTATAGAAAACCAGGTATGGCTATGGTCCCTTGTCTGTAATCCCAGACCCGGGGGCCGGAGTGGGACTTGAGGGGTTGTGGAGCCACATTAGCCTTTTTTAACGCAGCATCTGCCGGGAAACTCAAGCAAGAGTTCAAAGTGAACAGAGAGAAACCGCACCCCCGGACGCAAGGCTTGTGACTGGAGGGCTACACTGCAAATCCACACAGCCCTGGACTGCATCTGCTTATCATGGACAGTGGAGGACAAAGAAGGCTAGATCTCACGCTGCAGGGCCAGGAGGTGGGGGAAAGTACACAGAAAACACATGGAAGTGATCATTTCAGGGGATCACATTTTCCTTCCAGTACAGTGAATATGGAAGTGTAACAGAAATCTAGGAGGTCTACAGTCAAGGAGCTTGCGTTGTTTAAATTCTTAGAGTCCTCATCGATGCTGTAAGGGCTTGGGGCTCTCCAGTCCTGAAACTTCCCTGCCTGTGATTATGAGCTGTCAGGCTGGACTTTGGCTGAGGACTAGGTTAGGAGGCAGGTATTCCCTATCATCAACCTATCATGACCCCTTTGGCAGTCAAACGACCTTTTTACAGAGGTCACCTAAAACCATCTGAAAACAGATATTTCTATTACAATTCATAACAGTAGCAAAGCTAGTTGTGAAGTAGCAACAATTTAGTAGTTGGGGGTCAACCACAATATGAGGAATTGTATTAAGGGGTCGCTGCGTTAGGACGGTTGAGAATTACTGGTCTAGAGTTTGTAAGGTATTGGATGTGAGAACCTCTTCCCCCTTCACCCCTCACCCCACCCCCAAGGAAAGAAGGAGGCATGGCCCCTGTTAAGAGACCAGGAGGCTGAGCTGTGGAGGGATGGAATCATCTATGACCTAATTTTTAATTCTCCAGGATTTTTCCCAGTTTCAGTCTCTGAGGATGTCAGTGGTGCAGGGAGGTGAGAAAAGAGGCTAGCAGTGGTCCTTAATTCACTTCATGGAATGTGTGGCCTGCTTAAGCTTAAAAAAACGTCAAATTTCCAAAAGTAAACACACACACACACACACACACACACACCAGAATCATTAGAAACGTCTATAAAATAAATGAACTTAATTATTCCAGCTCAGAAGCCACACCACAAAGGTGGTAACCGTAGAGAAACCCGTTCCATTCTCTCGCATCTATTTGTTTTTCTGTTACTGAAATTAAGAAGAGCATTAAGTGACTTTGTGAAGGTCCTTGGGCAGGCTAATAAATGAGAAGCTGGAGCTTTTGTCACAAAACATATTCTAATTAGAAGACTACTCGCTTTTTTGCTTTTTTTTTTTTTTTTCATCCAGAATTAGAGAAAGAACAGGCTTAGCGAGGCTTAGTCTTCAAGGTAATTAAAGCTCAGAATTAGCTTTTTTGTTTCCCAAGTGTCTGACTAGATCATGGTTAAATTTACATAAGTATCTGAATATTTTCAATTCTCACTCTCTCCTGCCCTCCCCCCATATAAAACATGGCTCTCACTACAAAAGGAGTAAGAAACAATCTATTTTAAGTCAGTGTGAGTGACCATGGCACAGGATCACAGGTTAAGGAGGCTCTGAATGCCATCATCCAACATGGAAGTGGTTATGCCAAGCTTTTATAACCACAAACGCAGACAGTCAGAAATCAAGGCAGCCTAGCCTACTTGGAGAGCACTAGGTCAGAGAGAGGCCTTGTCTCAAAACACAAGATTTTCCTCTGGTCTCCACATACATGTGCAAATATATGTACCTGTTAATATGTGTTCCAGCATACAAATGCACACACCCCAAAAAGTGTGATTATCATATTGCTAGTATAAATGTACTTCTGGATAGACATTTACAAACCCCTAGGTATTTTCACAATGTTGCATTCTGAACAAAATGCCTAATTTCAAGGTTTTATCATTAATAAGTCATTGCTGGTCTCCTTTCATGCTCATCCAACTTTTCAAGGTCCACAGTGTATCTTACACTAACGATATGCTAAGAGACAACAAATTCTCCTGCATCTAATGAGCTGTTCTGGTCAGAAGGCTGGAGAGTAATTAGAATAACTATTACTATTAGAACAATTGAAAGAACAGTAACAATTAGACTAATTAGAAGAACAACAAAAGATGGTTTAATTTAGATGGGAATATTAAGAGTTGAAGGTTCAGTGTTTTGCTGTTAAGCATTATTGTTTAGAAATTGTTCTGCTTTTGCAGAACAACTTTTAGATACTGGAATTAAAAAAAAAACAAAAACCAAACCACCCAACAAAATATGTTAGTGTCATTTAAAGGGATCCGACTAGCCCACAGTATAGTATGCAGCTCCATAGCTCCCGTAGAAAGTGTGCTTGGCTTATGGGTCATTTTTGGATGAAGGCATTAAGTCACGTCAGAATGTGTTTATCAGTCCTGTTAAGAATATAATGCACGTTGGCATGGCACAGTGATGCACACCTTTAAGTACAACACTTAGGAGGCAGAAGCAGCCAGATTTCTGTGTGTTCAAGACCAGACTGGTATACATAGCCTACACAACAGGATGGGGTTCAGGCCAGCCAGGGCTAAACAGTGAGACCCTATCTATAAACAAACAGACGACAGAAAAACAGACAGACAGATCACAAAATAATGCTCAAATCAGCACAGGAGAGACTCTTAATTTGCATATATTCATATACAATGTTACATACACCAAGTAGTAACTGATAGGTCCTAATTTATTCCCCTGCCTCTGACCCAGTCCTGCTGATTCTGCACTGTGAATACTCAGAAGCTATAACTCAAGGGCCATGGCTAGAAGAGTTGCCTGGGCTCTGTTTGTTCAGTCCAGGCTTCACTCTGGGCTGAGATCTCCTCGAAAGGTACCTATTCACAAGGCGAAGCTAAAGATCCCAAGAGGTGGCTTGGCTCTGACAAATGTGACATCTATGGGGGGAACTTAAGAGTGTGTATCTGTTCAAACTACCCAAGGAAAAAACATAACCAATTAGTATTTGGAACTGTGGCCTGTCCCCAAGCCCCATCAGGTATTTGGGGTGAGCTCACTCAGACCTCTGAAAGGCCTGAGGCCAGGCTATGGTAGGCTCTGGTGAGATGGTTTTTGTTTTTGTGAATGTGAATGTGTGAATGTATGTGATACACACCTGTGACCATGTATATATGTCATGTTTATAAGACATGTACGTGGACATAGCCACTCTGTTTCCACCTCAGGGTCTGTACTCTTGCTGTCTCCCTATTTTAGGACATTGATCCTTGTCTTCTATTGCTGAGGTCTCAAATGTCATTTCCTCACTGTCACTATTTAAATTGTTTATGTCTGTACCACTTTCCCTGCTTTTATCTCCCTTTCTGCATATCTCTCGCTGTCAGCCATCTTCTGTGAAGGACCTCAACTGAGCTTTCAAAAGCCAGATTTGTTTCTTGGTGTGAGCCCATTTAGGGTCAGCTGTAGGACTTTGATTACTGTTCTAATTCTGGTGGCTGCAGGAACACGAATCACCCTTTCATAATCCTGGCTGGAGTGTTGCAGAGGGAAGGAAGCCTAGGGGTTCTTGCCTGGGGTATCAAATGAACTGACTGGAAGAAAAGCATCAAACTTGTACATAGTAGGCTGAACAGAATGAACATTTGGCTTTCTTCAAGCAGACTTGGGCCAGCACAGCCATTCTGTCCCCTTAGACATTGCCAAACTGGAACTAGCTGGGAGAGTGCTTTGAAGCCTTATCTGTTTGATACCTCCTTTAATTTTTGTTTGCTTGCTGGATGTCTCCTCCCTCTAGAAATAAGTTCTGAGAAAGCAAGAGGCCTGTCTCCTTTGTCACACTTGCCTCTTCATGTGTGAGAACAGCCCAGCACACAGTAACTGACTGACCCAGAGACGGCATGTTGTAAGGAATTTTCAAAGTTTGCAGACCCAGACAAAGAGTGCAAATGTGAATTATCCTTCATATCAGAGAACATATACCTATTTCTGTGTGTCCTCTTTCTATTTTTTGTTGGGAACTTACTATGTAGACCAGGCCAGCCTAAAATTCATAGAGATCCTCCTGTCTCTACCTCTGGAGTGCTGGGATCAAAGGCATGTGCTACTGTGCCTTTGATCTAATTCTCTTGATCCCCTGGAGCTGGAGTCATAGACTATCCTGAGCCACCCAGCAAGGCACTAGAAACCAAACTCACCTCCTCTGCAAGAGCCATACAGCTCTCTAACCACTGAACTCCAGCCCCAGATGAAACAATTTTCAAAGGAATTGGCTTTGCACATATTCATCTTGCTGGTTCAGAACTGAGGTTGCAAATCTATATTCATTTGGATATTTAAATCCTACCAGGTGATACTTTGTTCCCAGAATGCTTTGGGCTTTTCCTGGTGACTGGGGAGGGACACAGTCAAGGTGTCAATGATCATTTTCTCACAGTAACCATCACTTCACCCCAAAGTCCCTCATTAGTGCAGGATGTCAAGAATTGACCTGCCTTAGATGTCCCCTTTCTTCCTGTCATTCCAGATCAATTGGTGGCTGCTCTCCTCCAAGTCGCTGACCAGATTTCATTATTATCTGATCCTCAACTTCAATCCTTTGTCACACATTGGTGTTTCCTTTTCTCAAAATGAGGTTTTTCAGTTCTGTTTCAGTGCACTGCTCTTTAGGCAAATTTGACAGAATTTTGCCTTCTTCCCTGGTGAATCCAACTTTCCTTTCCAGAAACTCAGAGGAAAGGTAGTTCTGGCAGATTTGCACACTGGACATGGACTGCTGCTACAATATGAAAGACACAATTATATGCTTTAAATATTATTATTATTATTATTATTATTATTATTATTGAGACAGGGTTTCCCTCTGCAGTCCTGGGCATCTTAGAGCTTGCTTTGTAGACCAGACTGGCCTTCATCTTAGAGATCCAGGTGCTTTTGCCTCCCAAATGCTTGGTTAAAATGTGCCACCACACCTGGCTCTGTTAGTTTTTATTTTAATTATGTGTGTGTGTGTGTGTGTGTGTGTGTGTGTGTGTGTGTGCACGCACGTGCAGTGTCCATAGAGGACAGAAGAAGGTTTTAGATCTCCTGGAGCCAGAGTTATAAGCAATTGTGAGCCACCCACTGTGAACGCTGGGAACTGGACTCAGGTCCTCTGCAAGAGCTCTTAATTCCTGAGCCATCCCTCCAGCCCTGACATGATTACATTTAAACAGAGCTTACTATTTTTTTCATGTACAAATCTGCTTTACACTTGCTTAGCCAGACAAGACAAGTCCATAATCAATTCATTGTAGACAAGTTCATGTTTCCATGAAGCAAATTTCAGGAGATATTCAGCTGGAATAGATGTAACTGAGACAAAAGAAGTTATAATACCACATATTCATGGTCCTCATAACTGCAGTTGTTTAAGACCAAATTACTGCAGGATAACTAACCTTTGATGAAGTGTGTGAGGCTGTGTAATTAATGCATTGGCCTGATCCATGAAGGATTGCTGGATTTGAGAATTAGTTTCAGGAGGATGCATTCCTGAAAGACAGCATCCTATTTGGGCAGAGTCACATACTTTGGGAATTTGGAAGCGTATACAAATTCCTTCTTTAAAGGAATTCTTCATTGGATTTTTGCTTAACCAAGAGATGTAATAAATGCCAGGTAATTGAAAATTGAAAGAACAGTCTGATTTTACCGCAATGTCTTTTGGCACATTATAGATGCCTGGGTTTCTCTTAAGGGAAATCCGTCTTGGACTTCTGAAGGCATGTCCTAGAATACTTCCCACTGTGTGGTCTTGAGAGATATGTGTGAAGCTTTTTTCAAAGTGAGTATTGGGGTGGGGGGAGGTCTCCCAGCTAAAGCTTCTTTTTTATCCCCTTTGGTCCTGATTTTGTTGTTTTTTTTTTTTTTCCTTTGCTTGTCTGGAGTTGAGATACAGGTGTTTTGAGGTTTTGAGATTAGCTGTGAGTGACCCACAGGTGGAGTTTTTGCCTTCTCAGTGATCGGGTATGAGCTGAAAACCTGTTTCCATCTTCCTTGAGTGTCAAGTCCATTGCAAGCAGAGCTACCTCCAAGATTTCCAGACACCTGATTCTGCAGCTGGGTAGAGCCTTTTAAATGAATACTTCCCCAAAGAGCATCAAAATGTAACACACACACACACACACACACACACACACACACACACACAGAGAGAGAGAGAGAGAGAGAGAGAGAGAGAGAGAGAGAGAGAGAGAGGACTCTGAAGCCACACACATATAAATCCTATGTGCTCCACGTCCTGAAAGTGTGACTGCATCTGCTCAGGCCTCCTTGGTCATAGGTCATGAATGTTGCTCACTGCTGCTCTGCTGGCCTGCAGAAAAATCACCTTTGCTGACTTCCAGGGCAGATTTGTGCCCAGGATTGATTTTGCCCCTTCTCTCCATTACTTTACCAGTGAGAAGAGGAATCAGGATGTCCCCCCACCCAGAGCTCCCATCTTCAACAGCAGTGATTCTCAACCTTCCTAATGCCATGACCCTTTAATACCATTCCTCATGTTGTGGTGGTCCCCCCAACCATATTATTTTTGTTATTACTTCATAACTATTTTTGCTACTGTAATAAATTGTAATGTAAATATCTAAATATCTGTGTTTTCCAATGACCTTAGGTGACCCCTGTCAAAGGGTCATTTGATCCCCCCCAAGAAGTTGCTACCCACAGGTTGAGAACCACTGTTCTAGAGACAATTAAGATGACAAAGTATATTTTGTGCAAAAGGGAAACATGTTCATTGGCACCATCCTTGTTCAGCTCCTGTTTGGGCAGCCATGTTGATAACACTTCATGGATACAGCTTCTGACATTCCGAGAAGACACAGTCCCACAACAAATTTCTTGTTCCTCTGGCTCTTACAATCTCTTCATCCCTTCTTCCGTGATGGTCTCTGAGCCTTATGTTCAGGAGTTGGGACTGAGTTGTGGATCACAACTCTGCATTTTGTTTGGTCATGGTTTTCTATAATGTTCTCTGTCTGTTGCAAAGAGACATTCCCTTGATGAGATGTGATGACAACAGTTATCTGTGGGGATATGGATAAATATATGGAATGTAATTAGAGATGTTTCTGGTTTAGTGAAGTGGCTTTTGTAGGTTCTCCTCCAAGATCCATGACCTCAGTAGCTCTGGGTAGTATGCTAACATGGATGGGGGAAGCTCATGAGGCCTCAACCCTACACAAATAACAACAGGCAACTACGAAATGTCGAAAGTGAGAGAAATAGTCTTCCCCAGGGAAAAGCACACCAATTGAATAGTCAGCCGTGTGTGTGTGTGTGTGTGTGTGTGTGTGTGTGTGTGTGTGTGTGTGTAACATTACACAGACTGAGTAGGTTGTATTTAGAAATACAAACGTATGTAACAACAATTAATGAAAAAGAGACTATGAATTTGAAAGAGAACATGCGAATGTTTGGAAATGGAAAGGGAAGGCGGACATAATTAACAGAGAAACAAGGTGAGATCCTGCTACCTCACAGTTTGAGCACTCACAGAACTACTGCAGGAGCCATAGGAACAGGTCATATGGTGTGGCTGAGTGTCAGGCCACAGAGCAGAAAAAAACTTCTCCTTGCTCTCTAACACATTTCATTTATAAATACAGTGATATGTTATTCATTCCAAAGATGACATATTATTTAAAACAAACAAAAACTACTCACAAAGCTCCCAGGTGCATGCTTAGACAAATACACAGACCCATGAATGCTCTCCCTACATTTCCACCCCAGGGCTTGTCAGCAGAATTCAAGAGATCAAAAAAAAAAAAAAACCAAAAAAACAACAACAACAACAAAAAACCTTACTGCTATGTGTATCATCAGCATGTAGGTTCATCCCATACGAGAATGTCTTTCTAACTTAAATTACAGTTATAAAAATATTTAGAAAGTCATTTTGCATAAGAAGTCTTTTGCTTTGTTTTAATCAAGAATGATTGCATGAGCATCAAAAAGTCAGGACTCCTGTGGTGGCTTGAATGAGAAATGTCCCCCCAGGGTCAAGTGTTTAAACACTTGAGTTTCCAGTAGGTGGCGCCATGTGGGAAGGTTGTGGAACCTTTAGGAGGTGGAGCCTTGCTCTAGGAAGTACATCACTGGGGGCGGGTTTTGAGGGCTCATAGCCTCATCTCATTTCCTGTTCTCTCTCTAGTTCATGGTTGTGGTTGAAGATGTGATCTCTCAGCTGTGCCGCCCTCCCCTCCCCCGTTGTCTTGCCCCACCACCACCACCACGATGGACTCTTCCCAGTCTTGAAACTTAAGCCAAATAAATTCTTCTATGACGTGTCCTTGCTGGTGGTGTTTTGTCACAACAACAAAAGGTAACAGGTACAAGCCTTAGTACTTGCAGTTAGGGAATCAAGACGATTCTGAACCATCACTTGCTGGAAGGATTTGAGTTCTTGTAAAAAAAAAAAAAAGAAAGAAAGAAAGAAAGGAAGGAAGGAAGGAAGGAAGGAAGGAAGGAAGGAAGGAAGGAAGGAAGGAAGGAAGGAAGGAAGGAAGGAAAGAAAGAAAGAAAGAAAGAAAGAAAGAAAGAAAGAAAGAAAGAAAGAAACAGGTCTTACAGCCTTTGCCAAAGCTGCCTCTAGGCTTATCACAGTGACTCCGTAAAATCTACTAAAGCTGCGAGGAGGGCAAAATGGTTAATGTGAGAAATTGTTATTGACTCGGCAGCCGAGGAAGTGTTCGTTATCAGGGCTTTAATATGTCTACCTCCGGGAAAGTGCTGGCTAAGCAAGAGTGAGGCTACTCACGTCAGGAATAGAGGTGGATTTTACTTGAAAAAGCTTGGAAATGCAAAGAAAAGGGGAAAGACAGAGATGCTGTAAGATCATTCTGTTACTATTCAGAAGTAAGGCAGTGGGTGAGCTTGCTTGCTAGGTGCTCATTAAAGAGTCAGGGGAAGATTTCCTAGAGTCTTTATGCTGGGAACAAAAATGTATTTGAGATAAAGTAATACAGCAAAATCAGCCAAATGGGAAATCTGTGGCGCCCAACTTTCAATCAAGAAAATATGCAAGGGCTGGAGAGATGGCTCAGCGGTTAAGAGCACTGGCTGCTCTTCCAGAGGTCATGAGTTCAATTCCCAGCAACCACATGGTGGCTCACAACCATCCATAATGAAATCTGGTGCCCTCTTCTGGCCTGCAGATATACCTGCAGACAGAACACTGTATACATAATAAATAAATCTTTAAAAAAAAAAAAGAAAAAAGAAAATATGCAAGATTACAGAAGAGTATGGGAAATTATAAATACCTGTCTACTCAATGTCTTACTTTGTTGACTGTTGGCTATTTTAGGAGAGAGTTTTATCAACATAATTGGTGGTCACATGTTCCTTCTTGGTTCTTTTCTTTCTTTGTTCTACAAGGTAGTGACTAACTTTTCCAAACAATGTGAATATTATGGATTCCTTCTATTGCTTGGATAAACACCATGACCAAGAGCAAAGTAAAGGAGGACAGGGTTTGTTTGGGGTACTCTTCTAGGTTCTAGTCCAGAACAGAGGGAATTAAACACAGGACTCAAGCAAAAAGCTTGAGTTGTTTGCTGGCTCACCCACAGGTTCATGCTGAGATAACTTTCTTACTCAGCCAATGACAACCTACGTAAGGAATGGTGCCGCCCATGGAAGGCTGGGATCTCTAAAATCAGATGATTATCAAGGTAGCACCTCTGAGTGGCTGCAGTTCTGCATTTTCTTCCTCAGAAAACATTTCCATATTGTCTCTGTGTTTTTTGATTCTGAGGAGTTTCTCCTGTTAAGTCTTTGAGTCAGTAACCTGGGATTATCATATATGTGTATGTGGTTTTTCAAGACAGGGTTTCTCTGTGTAACAGCCCTGGCTTTCCTGGAACTCACTCTGTAGACCAGGCTGACCTGTGACCAGGAGCTCACAGAGATCTTCCTGCCTCTGCCTCTATAATTCATTTTTAATCTTATATTTTCACTCATTTCACACATGTAGTTTATAATGTAGAAACTCAACACATCCCCAATTTAAGTTCTATTTGTCATAACCCACAAAGTATACTCTTTATACTACAGTTTGTTTGTTGTTTTATTGTATGTGGTATTGCCATGATAAAAATTAAATCCCTGATAGTGTTTAAAGTTATCTGTGATCTGTGTTTTTGTTTTTTTTTTTTGTATTTGAGTCAGAGTTTTACTATCTGGAATCCCAGATAGTAAACTTGAAGTAATCCTCCTGTTTAAACCTTCTAAATTCTGAGATTTCTAGCATGCGTTATTCATTATCCTTGGCTTTTGGTTGTTTTAATTGACTTCTCCTGCTTGATATGGTTCAAATTTTTATGCTTCCTTGAATGCCTAGAAATTACAGATTGGATATCACATAATTTTTACTGTTAGATTTTGTTATATATTTTAATTAATATTCTTTAAGCTTGTATATCTCATTGCTTTGCTTGGAAATTATTTGTCCCTTTTGGTGTTTTTAAAGATTTTGAGAGGTTACACTGGATTAAGAACTTGATTTTCTCCACCAACAAGGCCAAATATTTTGTGTATTCTAAATAATTGTGACAGAAGTAGGTGGTATAATGAGCCAGTCTGTGTGGTCCAGCCTGGGCACTCACTTCTCACTTCAATGTGAGGAGCACTCGTGACTCACCTGTGTCACATGCAATATGGCAAATGTGTAGAGATGGTGCCCTCATGGCCACATTATCTATAAAACGAAAGTGCAGGGTTGTTCAGACATAATTAAAAATCTCTAAGCACGGCCTGTAACTTCATCAAAAGGGGGATTATTTGGCTGGTCGTGAGCTATGCCGAGGTCCCATGAAATGAGAGCCACGAGGCCACACCCTCAAGCAGGTGGCTTTTCTGCCATATTGCTACAACAGATTCTGCAGCAATGAGGTGGTGAACTCTAATAGGAGCTTGTGCAAGCTAGCAAAGAGTCCCTTCCCAACCTGGAGTCTCAAAAGGATCCACAACCCAGTCAGCACCATGAGCTGAACCTTAGGAAACACCAAGTCTCGGGTCTGTCATCCACAGAGACAAAGGTAAATGGAGAAAGTACTCTGCATGCATTGTCATTGTTTGGATGTGGGGTGGCTCCACTGGCTTCTAGGTCCGAATGCTTGGTCTCCAGCTGGCAGCACTGGTTTGGATTGTAGAACCTTTGGGACTAGTGGCAGGGGTGCAGGTGAGTCACAGGACCAATCTCTGGGGTTCATGCTCCCAGCTTGAATACTCTGCTTCCTGCCTTTCTAATGCAAGGCCTGCGGCAAGTCCTCGTCCTCGTCGCTGCCCCAGATCACAAAAGCCACCCAAACCACTCTCCTTCCACTCCCACGATGGACTGTGAACAAAGAGATTCCTCCTTCAGTTCCTTTTGCCAGATAGTCTGTCGGAGCAACAAGAAAGTAACAGGTGCAAACACCACATGATGGGGTATAATTGAGCACCAAAGGAGGAAAAATACTGTTTGCATAGTGAATGAGATGGCATAAGTCAGATGTGGAAGAAGAATTACTGCATGGCATTTCTCAAATGGGGATATTCTTAAAAGAAAATAACCTAATGATCAAAGAGGGACTGTTAGGGGAAAAGAGGGGATATGAATGGGTGGAGTGAACAAGATACAAGGTAAGGGGGCTGGGAACAATAAAAGAATAATACATATGTGTGCGGAAAATCACGGTGGCTTCTAAAATTAGGTGCACTGATAACCATTAGTTTAAAAATAGTACAACAGATACTAATATTCTATTGTCTATCTGTCTCAATGAGTTTAAACTTCTATACCTAACTCAGTTTTTAAGTTGCATTACCAACTTAAAAAACATCTTCTTAGACCTAGAACATCCTTTTAATTCCTAAACAGCTTAAAATTTAACTGTGAGATGATAACTATCTAGTCTTTAACCACATCAGAGACCTGAGAAGGATAAATATATCTGAATAAACAGGAAGTGCAGGGCCAGCAGCTTCCAAAACTAAGAAATGACAGACAATTGGCTGCCTGGACAGTCCCTAATTTCTCTCAATACGTTAGAGCATCTATCTTCAGCCTTTTCGCCCAGCATCTCTGACAGGATAGATAAGAGAATATTAATATCAGTTGCCCAATATATATATACTGGACATTGGGAATGTATGTTATACTTATAATTTTCATAATTGTGGCCTAATTACTCTTATTGTTTTGTATTGCATTTATTGTTATAAGAAAAAAAGTCTTTTATTTGACTAAAAGGGAGAACTGTTGGGGGAAAAAGATACATCTTAAATTAAAAAAAAAAGTAGATAGGAGGGTGAGGGGGAAGAGGGTAAGAGGGTGGGACCTGGAGGGGGAAAAAGGAGGGGACTATGATTGAGATGTATCTTGGAGAAATAAATAAATGTTAAAAAAAGTACAGCAACAAATATGGATTTTTCATACTGTGTGTGGATACTCAGCATAAAGCAATTGAAAAATCATAGAATCTCTAGATTCCCCCATCTGATGGTGGGGACAGTGGAGCCACTTTCTCTCCTGCCACTCTCCAGGCAGCTCTGTCCTTGGCCAGCTCTTTCTTCCCTCAACCGCCTCCCAGAGCTCGCTCACCTGCTGACCTACAGGCCCAGGTTGTTCCTGCTTAGTAGTTCTTGTCTGTCTCGGACCTGTTCTTTGAGCCACCTGTTCTTTGAGTCCCAAGTTTCTCTTGGTATCTTTGCCTCACTGTCACTGGCTCTGCATTCCATCGGCCATTGTCTAGGTCCCCTGGCCCCAATCTGTGTTCAGAAACCCTCCCAGAAGGAATGCTGGGAACTCAGTCCCAGCTTAGCCTCTGTGTGTGTACAAATGTTCACTTAAGTGCAGGGTTCTCAACTTCATTGTTATTAACCTTTGGAATCCCCCTCCCCCCCCAAAAATAACCCAACTGCTCTCTATGTCACATGGTATCTCTGGCCACTATCCACAAGAGAGGCCAGCTGCCCCCACCCAGGGTGACACCCAAATGTGATGCTAGACATTGCAGCTTTTTGCCTGGTAGCCAAGTTGCCATCAGTTGTGAATAAATGGTATAATCAGAGGCGGAAACAGAGTGTATACACCCATACTTACTGGCCAGACGTGAGAAGGTAGCTCCAGTCTCAATTAACATTTGCTTTCTTGTTTCCCAGAAGGAAAATTACATCCCTGGAATGTTGCAGAGTGTCCTGCTAGGAAATTGAATCTGTTCGATCAATTAAACCAACGTGGATTGAATTCCTGTATCGTGTTGGGCAGAGGGCCAGCTGCTTGAGTCAGAGCAGGAGGCGCGGTGTGACTTGGTCCATATGGAGTTATTTTCAATAGTTGCCTTAATGGCAATTGACTTTGAGGGAGGCAAGTGTCAGTTGGGTGGGGCTCCTCAGCCAAGAGGTGGGACTGCCTGTGTAAGGAAGTAATTAAGAAAAGGATTTTTGAGGTCTCGTTCTCAACAGGTTTAGGTTAAGACTTGGGTTTCAAACCAGAGAATGAAAAGAATTTGAAATATTCAGAGTGCAATTGTAGAGCCAAAGTTTACTTAACCAAACTTTAGTCAGGCTCCAAAAGCCTGGGAACTCGGGTAGGCCCTGAATTCCAGGAACTACACATCCCTCTCCTGGGTTTGGAAACTCACTAACTTGCAGGGGGCCAAGTTCCTCATCCCTTAACCAGCACCAATCAATGCAAAGACAGAGGTGTTAACCAATAAGAGCTCACCAAATGTGCTGTTGCTCGATTCTGCCCTGCACTCCTCCATAAAAACTAATGTAAAACTTAGCGAAGGGTCATCTCCTTCTGGCATAGAGACTGTGAGGATATTCACCAGTGAATGAACTTCTTGCTTTTGCATTAATCGCTAGTCTGGGTGATTCCTTGATTGCCCCATATCCAGGAGTCCACTTTTCGGGCTCAATACAATGGATGACAAGAGTTTGAAACTTAGATATATGGAACCCTATATGTTCCTTATAGGTTGTGTTACAAAATATCACACTACATCCCTTAAATATGCACCGTGGAAAAAAATAAAGTTATGTTAAAAATAGACAAACTTAAAGTCTGCTCATAGTCATCCGACTGTATTCCACAGGACACAAGGCTATATGAACATGTTTTTGGGGACCCAGATTAGAGGACATCAACATGTCAGGGCTGTGGGCTCCCTGGTCTGAGATCCGCGGAGCAGCAGCATTACAGAGAAGTAATGACATCATTGAGTTGCAGGGATGGCTCACGGGCTAATATATCCTAGAGGTAAAATAAATCATTAAAACCTGCTCCTGGGGGTGCTGAGGCACAGGCAGACACAGAGCACCTCAGTCTCCCCAGCATCTGAAAGTGTAGAGGAATGATAGTTGTTCTAGGTTTGGAGCAAGTGTGATCTGGGCACCAGTTGAGGGACATGGGTTGAAAACCTACAAGCCCCGAGGTCATGTGCCCTCCAGGTAGGGGCTCACATCGCCAGGAGCATCTAGATGCCAAGAGTGACAGGACCACTTGCTCATCCAGAATCAACACTGGACAACCATCATGGATAAAGCAGGGCTTCTTAGTGCTCAATTAATTCTCCCTCTTCTCCCTCCCTTCTTCTCTCCTTCCCTCCCTTCACCCTTCCCTCCCTCCTTTCTTCCTTTCCTCCCTCCTCTCCTTCTCTTTTCCATTTTGCTCCACTTCCAGCCTGCTCTCTTGGCAGCCCATGCAGAGTTGATATTGTTGATACTGCTGAATATTAAATGTGCACACAACTCCATGGCTCTGTACAATTCCACGGCCCTGAACAATATAAATAATTTCAAATCAAGACAAAGCCAAGCAATTTAAAGTAGTCTAAAAGCCATGGCTGTAATTGAACCTCCTCTTCTTCTGGTTAATGGGGACATGGAGTTTCCAGAAGTCAGGTGACTTACTTAGGGGTCACAGAAAGCTAATGACAGAGACAGGGTGACAGGCTGGGCCTCATACACATTGCCAGATGGTCTTCCCTTCCTATTCCCCCCCCCCCCATCATTGACATTCATGCTACACTTCAGTGAGAGGCCAGCAACTTCTGTTCAGGGACCTTGGTTTAATACAGTCGTTCAGCGTTTATGTGACTTTTGGTCGGCACTAACTAATGTCAATGCTAAGGGAGCAAAGGTATTCTAAGGGCTAGAAGGAGTCCAGGTCCTAGGCAGCATGTGTGCTCTTACTTTCAGGAGTTTCTCTTGTAGGGTGACCTTCAGACCATTGGCTCAACCATCCATATGGGATGCAATTCTCTGAGAAGCAGCTCCCTCTTGCTCTCTCTCTCCCTCCCTCTCTCTCTCTCTCTCTCTCTCCCTCTCTCTCTCCCTCCCTCCCTCCCTCCCTCCCTCCCTCCCTCCCTCCCTCCCTCTCTCTCTCTTTGCTCTAGCTCCTTTTTCTGTATATCACTCACTCATCTCTTTTCTCTAATTCCTCTCTATCTTTTATTTCTCCCATCTCCCCATCTCTTCTTGTTTCTATTGTCTTTTCTATCTCTCTGTTAACTCTCCTCTCTTGTCTCACCTTCTCTCCTTTATTTCTCGTCTCTCTTTTCTCTCTAATCTCCTTTCTGTCCTCCACCTCATTCCTCCTTTCTGTCTCCTTTCTTTTCTCTTCCCAGCTCTCCTTTTCACTGAGAGTTGGTCACCTAGTCACCTGAGCACCATTGTCTAGAATATTCCGAAGTTCTAAATTCCAGAAGGAAGGGATCTCGGCAGAGCGGCTTATGACACTTTGTAAGTTATGTACTCAAAATTGACAGGACAGTGCTTACCAACCTAGTGTGTCTGGAACCTCCCTGTGACTCACATTCACAGATACCATTCAAGGCTTAATATTTCTAATAAGAGCATCACTCTGCCAACTGCCATTAAGATTACTCAATAGATGATCACCTCAGAGTGTTGAGGCTGAAGGGGGTGCATTAGGTATGGTGAGTGGGAAATGGGGGTGACTGAAGATCAGAATGAAAGGCCTCCTCTGCCCCAGAGGGGAACACACATCAAGTGGCTCTGGATTTAGCCTGTATGTGGCTGCAGAGTATGGTTTGGGGTCAGGAAGGAAGACAGCTATGCAGGGTGTCCCTAAAGATGGGATCAAGCTGAGTTCTTCCTCCTGCTTGGCCAGGGAAGAGCAGAGCAGCACTCTATATTCCAGAAAGTCTGTTGATTTATGGGTTTTAAGTTGAACAGTAATGTTTGTTTCTTAGAGAAAATGGTTCCTTTGATTGAATTTTATGATAGAAGTGGCCTGGCAAACGAAACATGCCACTGAGAATCTCCCAAAGAAGGTGCTCTCCTCTGTGGCCTCCCAGGCAGTCTTTGTTGGTATTGTCCCTATGGTCAAGGTGACAAATTGACTCTGCAAAAAGAAAAAAAAATCACCAAATTGTCTTTCCTTGGGTGTCCTATGCAAAGCAGCATAAAGCACCTTATAATATGATTTCCAAGCGTGTGGCTTAAGCAAAACATCATCAACAACAAAAACAACACACACACACACACACACACACACCACATACACACAAACATACATACATACACACAAACATACACACTACATACACACACACACACACATACACACCACATACACACAAAAATACACACATACACAAACATACACAAACATACACACACACACATACACGCACATACACACACACATACACACACATACACACCACACACACACACACAACACACACACACATACACACCACATACACACAAACATACACACATACACACACAGACACACACACAGACACACATAGACACATACACACACATACACACACATACACACACACA
>CAJQZJ010000097.1:25219-75340 GCA_907164525.1 Lophiomys imhausi | reverse complement strand
ACATGCACACACATACATACACATACACACACATACACACACATACATACACATACACACACACATACACACACATACACACACATACACACACATACACACACATACACACACATACACACACACATACACACACACACACACAGTTTACTTAGTTGAGTTTTGCTTGTCACTCTCTTTTCATTTGTGGTGTTGTTGAGTGGCTCCTGGGGACCCCTTATCTTTTATTGTCTACATCTGTGTTCATACCACATCCAAGTGCTACACTTGGGGAAGACAGTCCCACTGAAGTGTGTCGTCCGGAGTGTGTGCTAGGGACAGAGACTCCAGATGGCCAGGAACCAGCATCTTGTTGGTTGTTGCTGCCCTGAGGTTCCCTGGGTTAGCCAAGTTTAAAATGCAGATGGACTAAAAGAGCCTTGTAGGAAACTGAGCAGCTGAAGCTGGACAGGGTCCCAGAGCCCATTAAGCTGCCTGTGTGTCTGCCCCATTGTCCTGTCGGGCACCATACTTCTTTAAGCTTGGCTGAAGCTCCTCTCATGATGATAGTTAAGGGAAAATCTGAGAAAGTTCTACAAGATCTAGAGTTGATGGTACATTTTTGTGGGGAGAGGCCTTAAAATCATGACAATCCCTACTGAGTTGTAGACCTACTATAGCATTCTAGTAAGCTATCCAGATGGCCACCCTGGGTGACACTTGAATTACAGTGAATCTGACTCTCAGAAGACATACCACAGTATCCCTAGGATGTAAGAACTGGGAGGTATAAGAAACCCACTTTGGGGGCTGGAGAGATGTCTCAGAGGTTAAGAGCACTGACTGTTCTTCCAGAGGCCCTGAGTTCAATTCCTAGCAATCACATGGTGGTTCATAACTATCTATAATTAGTTCTGGTGCCCTCTTCTTGTGTGCAGGTATACACACCTCAATACAGAGTATTGTATACATAATAAATAAATAAATCTTTAAAAAATAAAGAAAGAAAGAAACCCACTCTGAGAATGCCTCCCACCACCCATCCTGTGTGGCTTCAGAATCCTCAGGTGGCTGTGTGGCTGCCACTCAGTCCATGTGGTCATTCTGTCTTCTTGTGTCTCAATGACCTCCTTTTTGGTATGATGGACAAGGACCAGCTTGAACTTGTCTTTTTGGCAACCAGTCGTTTCTCCACCTGGGTAGGTTTTAAAAGCATGTCTCGGACTGGAGAGATGGCTCAGCTGTTAAAGGCTAGGCTCACAACCAAAAATACAAAAACATGTCTGACCTTCAAAATGGCATTGCCCCAGCTGAGCGAGGTCTTCGTCCCATGATGCTCAGCAGTACCGTGCCTTTAATTCCTTCTGTTACTTCAGGTAGTGGCCAACTGTTCTCTGTATATTTAATTTTACTGTCTATGCCTCAAGTATCGAGGTCCTAGGGCAATCTACACATATGTGAGAGGGATGATTTTTTTTCCTTATTTTAATGTGTATGTGGTGTGCATGCACATTTTTGTGTGTGTCTGGGCACACACACACACACAGATGTGCATATGGAGGCCTGAAGTTGATACTGGGAGTCATTCTCCATCATTTACTCATTGAGGAAGGATATCATAATCAAACCTAGAGCTCACCCAACATAAGTAATCTCCCTCACTAGCCTGATCCTGGAAATCTCTCATCTCCATCTCTGCCTAAGGCTGCAATTACAGGCAGGCTGTCATGTCCACCCAGAGTTTACATGTATGTGTTCTGGGGAATACGAACACTGGTCCTCAGGTGGGAAGGGCAAACATTGTGGCACCATCCACAAGGCTGGCTTGTGTGTGTAATGAGGATTCTTGCTGCAGTCTTTTCTACAATAACCTCTGCATCTCTAGGTCTCTGTCTTTTCCTTCCTTCCTTCCTTCCTTCCTTCCTTCCTTCCTTCCTTTCTTCCTCTTCTCCTCCTCCTCCTCCTCCTCCTTGTTCTCCTCCTCCTCCTCCTCCTCCTCCTCCTCATAACACTCTTCCTTTACACCCCAGCTGCTTGTATCACCTCTTCACTCAGTACTCAACTCAACTCTTAGGAGACCTTCCCTAGCCCCATGTCCCTTCCCTGCTAGCCATCTTCCCACCTGTCAGCCACTCTGTCTCCATCCATCATAGGTTCCATCATTGATTGGTATTCTGGTGTCTTCACCTGAGAACTTGGTGACACCTATCTTTCCAGCACCTGGAACAACACTGGAACACTTAATATTGGTTGAATTGAAGTGTGAAAATATACAACTTTTGCAAATAACATGAGAAAAACCATCTTTAGGAACTAAGACAGGTAAAGGGCTCTCAGACTACAAGTCAAATAAACCAGCTGGACCTGGACGTTATCAAAACTAAAGCCTCTTAGCCGGGTGGTGGTGGCGCACGCCTTTAATCCCAGCACTTGGGAGGCAGAGGCAGGCGGATCTTTGCAAGTTCGAGGCCAGCCTGGTCTACAAAGTGAGTCCAGGACAGCCAGAGCTGTTAAACAGAGAAACCCTGTCTCGAAAAACCAAAAAAAAAAAACAAAAACAAAAAACAAAAAAAAACTAAAGCCTCTTAAGATCAATTAATAATAATTTTTAAAAATTTTTTTTGTTCTGTTTGTTTTTTACTGTTTCTTGGTAGGTGTCTGTGTGGCTATTTGCATGTGAGTGCAATGCCCAAGGAGGCCAGAAGAGGGCATCAGATTACCTGCATCTGGAGTTACAGGAGGTTGTGAGCCACCTGATGTGGGTGCTGGGAACTGAACCCTAGTCCTCTGAGACGGGAAAATAGACCCATCTGAGAAAGTTCAGGAGAGAAAGGGATGGTGCCTGTCAAAGGAACAAAGTGGTAGAAGTTTGGGTGTTTCTAGGATACAGGTGCCAGATGACACATTTGTCAGCATGTTAATATTTATGACCCATCTTACCAAAACAGCCAGCAGAGCAGCCAATCCATCAAAGACTTCTTCCCTGAAATTGTTCTGTTTTGAGGGGTGATCAGCCCTGAAAGGCAAAATTGAGAACAACTACTGAAAAATTTGATGCTCCTGGATTGCATATCTTTTTAGTTGGGGAAATAATCAGGATTCCGTATTTGTTTTCTTTAAAAGATTGCCTGTATTGCTGAGTTGTGAGCCAGACCATTTATCACTGAGCGTTCATAAATATGCTCATGGCCTGAGCCTCGAAAGATCTCTGGCTGCTCCCGTAATCCATGTGCATCTTTTTTAAAACTCTGAACTTCTACTTAGAAATACTAGATCTGAACTCTGAACTTTAGATAGCTTTGAGTCCCTGCTATTCCACTCTTCCAACAGAGAACAAGCTTCTCTTCAGAACTGGGGAACTATGGGAATGTTTGTGGCTAAAGGAGGCCAGAGTCCTTTCGTTTGAACCTCACTCACCGGCTGCTTTGGGGGTCTCAGAGCTCTCAGCCCTATGCAGGCCTGGTTTCCTTTTCTGCTAAGTATGGGCCCTAATTCCTTCTAGAACAGCCTTCTCAGCTAATTTTGAGGATTGCAGAAGGAAAGGACAGATGTACACTTTTATCATGTTGTGTGACTGCCAACAAGCTCATTTTTATTATATCACAATATTCCAGCATAGTTAAAAGAGAAGGCTTGAATAGGGATGAAACAGAAATCATCTAATAACAGAGTGGTGGAGTTAGAATTTGCAACCCTTCCCCTTGAGACCCCCACCTTAGCTGTATCAGCTGTATGCCAGCCTCACCTGAAGCAAATGGCAAACAATGCGATCTTCCAATGTAGCGGGTTTTTTTTTTTTTTTGACCTAGTTTACTGCAGAGCCCATGATACTGATTCCTGACTAGCTTTAATTTCTCAACCAGTCAAAATGATGTGCCTTTGTCCTTTGTCTTTTATTTTTATTAGCATATATCAATTATTCAAAAATGTGTCTTATTATACAATTTTCATGTGTATGTGTAATGTAGTTTGATCATATTCACTCCTCATTATTCTCTCTTGTCCACCTCCCCGTTCCTACCAGTGCTGATCTTCTTCCAAGCAGTCTTCCTTCTACTTTCACACCTCCCCCTCGCCTACCTCTCCTTTCACCTAATGAATTTCACTAGGGCTGTTAAGAGGACCACAGGGGAGGGGTTATTTATAGATAATGCATGTGCACCTTATCAGTGGTACACCAATGAAGAAAATGACTTTTCCTCCCCCAGTAACCATTCTCCCTTCTGTTGTAAATCCTTATGGATAGGCGGGGCCTCCTGGGCTCCTCCCCACCTCCAGGACCTGATTATATTGACAGCACAGCTGCCAGAAACTCTGAGGTGCGCGGCCTTTTCAAACCCGGAGGTAGTGTCCCTTAGTGTCCCCAGCCCTCCTTCGGCCACCTCTTACATTCTCTCAGCCCTTCTGCATATTCAGAATGACGTTTTCAAATTTCATTTTTAAATTTTTTTAAATGACTGTACAAGGCATTAGATGTCATTAGGTGTTTTTGAACAAGGTGTGTTTTAGTAGATTCTCCTTCCCACTCACCTCCCACACTGCTTAATTCTCCTGACCCCCCACCTCCTATAAGCTCCTATTCAAGTGACTCATGTCCTTCTTTGGCATCTGTATTTTATACCTTCTTGGTCTCTTCTCAGGCGTTTAGGGTTTACCCACAATCAGGCGTGCAAGCACATATGCGTGTGCGCGCAAACACACACACACACACACACACACACACACACACACACACGGTTTGGGCAGGGGCGGTAGGATCCTTAAATGATTTTAAAAAAGCATTTTTTTCTTTCTGCATTTAAGCCAAAGCACTTATTATATATTTTCCAGATCTATCCATTTTCCTGCAAAATTAGCTCAGCCTTTCCCAAGGGAGTCACAGGCGACAGTTCCTATACGACCACTAGGTGGCGCTGGCAGACAAGCTTGTGACACGTGTTCGCCCTGCCCCCTCCCAAGAGGCTCTTGGGCACCCGCCCTCCACTTTTCTTCATTTGGGGCTTCCTGGGACCTTTGATTTCCATCCTGTGCTTCAGTTTCTTCCACCTCAGGAGCTCCCACCCCCAGCGTGGGCCATTGCAGCCGCTTCCTCTGCAGCGCCGCTGGCTGCTTGTATAAAATGCACCTCCCTGGCTAACCCACTGTCCCTGTTGTGGCCCTGGTTGTTAGTTGGATAGGCATTGCTTTCTTAAGTCCCACTGCTTTTATGCAAAACGACGTAAACCTTTTATAAAATGTATAAAAACAGGAAGAAACAAAAAACCCTAATTTCAGCCCCCCTCCCATGTCACCGCCAGCTGTATTGGAGAACACGATTCTGCCTATCCCGTATCCTTACATATGCAGAGATTAATTGCTGGATGGGTAGATAAATGCTCAGCAGATGGGTATGACACTTTATGACAGTGAAATCTGACTTCTATAAATACAATTTATAGTGCATTCTATTTGTGAAAAGCCACACATGCCATTTTATTTATAGTTAGAACATTAAGAATTCAAAGTACAGTTGCTGTGTTTCATAAAACAAACCACCAGTGCATGTCTGTGTGTGTGTGTGTGTGTGTGTGTGTGTGTGTCTGTGTGTGTGTGTGTGTCTGTGTGTGTGTGTGTGTGTGTGTCTGTGTGTGTGTGTGTGTTTCTTTAGTCATCCGTCCGTTCACAGACGGTTAGGTTGGTTCCATATTGCTATTGTCAATAATGCTTCAGGCCATGTGGAAACACACATATCTTGTTTACACAGTAATTCCATTTCTTTGGATATATATTCAGATGTGGGAATGTTAGCTTGTAGAATCATTCTATTTTTAACTTTTCGAGAAGCCTCCATATGCTTTCCATCATGGCTAGGCTAATTTACATCATTCAGCCCTAAACAGAAGAAAGGAAATCCTGACGCTTGGAGACAAGGTGGATGATGTGTGAATTAAGTCAGATGCAGAAAAACACACTTCTGTGTGGTTTTTGTAGAAACTGTGTTGTAGAGAGGAAGGACCATGGGCTGTGGATAAGAATGGGGTAACGTTCTTTAAAGCTGAAAAAAAGAGGTGGAAAAGCCATTTATGTGGCTGCAGAAAGAGGGAATCAGTCTTCTCTAGAGAAGAGCCTCCTGATCGGTTGTCCAATACTAAACAGTCAGCCCTAGAAACATATACATGTATGTATACACTAAATGGACTCAGCAAATTTTGTATGTGTACGTGTGTACATACAAATAACATAACATATATAACAATAATAATTAAAGAAGTCCTCTTAGCAGTACTGGGCTGTCCAACACTTGGTACCTATATCAAGAAACCAGAGAGGTGGGCTGGAGTGGTGGCTCAGTGGTTAAGAGCACCAACCGGATGCTCTTGCTGAGGACCAGGGTTGGATTCCCAGTATCTCATGGCAGCTCACAACCATCTGTAACTCCAATTCCACGTAATCTGACATCCTAGGCTTTCTGGGCTCCTTGGACACCAGGGACACATGGTACACAGACACGCATGTAGACAAAAACACTCATATACACAAACTAATAAGACAAATCTAAAATAATTTTTCAAAGAAGTCTGAAAGAACTGAGAACATGTCTGTGTACGTAATGCTGTGGATTTCCACAGCTATTAAAATGAGGACAGTTTTTTTTTGTTTTGTTTGGTTTTTGACAAATGCATTACTCCACAAGCCGTGTGGAGCTGATGAACGGACACAAGTCATGGGCTTTAACAGTGTAGCCACACCGTGTTCAGTGGGTAGTGGAGTGTGGCAGGATGGGAATGTTTGTAACCTTCCTTCACGGACGCAGGTTCAGATCCTCACGAGCTATTTCACAGCTGTGTTGTCTCAGCAAAAAACAGCCAGTTGTTCTGCATTCAGAGTTGCTCGACTCTATAATGAACTTCTAATTTACTTGGCAGTGTGTCGGAGCCACTGGAGGCGGCAGGCGATGGGTTGATGTAGAATGCCCCAGAAGCCATCCAAGGAAACCTATGCTGCCATTTCAGCAAAAACCAAAGAAATGCAAGAGAGCGTGATACTGACATCTAAGAAAGACAGTGTTGGCACTGGAAGCCACAGCGATTCCTGCATTGAAGATACAGCAACACGGGGCTAAAAATGCTGCAATGCCTTGACCTCCAGAGAAAAACAGAAAGTGGAATTTCTTAAAATTTTATAATTACACTTATTTAGTGTGTGGGGGCATATGTGCCTCCATGTTCACGTGAGGTCAGAAAATAATTGTAGCTGTCACCTCTTTCCTACTTGTGGGTCCTGGGGTTCAAACTCAGGTGGTCAAACTTGGGCTTGGTGGCAGGCACTGGCGCCCACTGAGCTATCTTGCGGGTCCCAGAACTTGAGTGTTGATTGTCCATGTTAACCAGGGCTTAATGACTGAGGAACTTTAAACTCAAGCTTGACTGAAAGAAACCAAATGCAGAGTAGCCAGAGATGTCAGACCGCAAGGCACCACGTGACCAGGAGGAGAGACTCAGGGTTACATCAGGAAGGTGACCCTGAATCTCCATGCCTCATTAGAGGTTGTGCATATGGCCTGCTGTCCAAGAGCAGTTAGTGGGGAAGTATACAAGTCATTCCAGGGACTACTATACATACTTCACCCTAGCTGTGAAGGGCCTTGTGTGCACACACACACTCCTGTGTTAAAAAGACTCTCATTGAAAATTTTTTTTTTCTTACATCTGCTGCAATATCTGGAGCCAAGAGAATGCATGGGTGGATTGGTGAAATGGCTCTGCGGGGCGGGGCCTAAACCCGATGACCTGAGTTCCATCCCTGGGGACCGGCATGATGGAAAGATAAAAGACATTCCTACAAGCGGTCCTCTTCACAAGTGCTGTGGCGTGTGCTATCTCCTTAAATAAACAAGCAGACAATGCACTGGTCATGTAGGGTCCATCCTCAGAGTACTGGAAGTATACACAAAGGTTTAGCTTGCTTCCTCTCCCACTACAGCACACAGTGTGATGTCCCCTCCCCAGACTTACAAGTCTTGTGGTCATGGTGGCAGAGTTGTACAACTGCCATGGGGAAACCACCTCTGTATCTCTGCTTGGCCACAATACCACAAGGTTTAATCAACAAAGATGCCGTCCAGGGTGGGTGCTGCAGAGAGGGCTCGGGGGTTAAGCTCTTGCAGAGGACCCAGGTTCCATTCCCATGGTGGCTCACAAGGATCTTTAATTCCAGTTCCAGGGGATCAGATGCCCTCTTCTGGCCTCCACAGGTACCACGAATGCAAGTGATATACACACATACATGCCGAAAAAAATACCTATACACAAAAAAATTTAAAAATTAGAATAAAAGATGCATCCGATTCTATTCAGTTGGCATCCACCATCCTCCTGGACTCTGGCTCCCACTACCTGGATGGGGATGATCACTGACAATCAGACATGTGGCGCTTTCTTATGCTAATAACTTTTTAAAATTACCACCACTACCTACCGTTGCTGTTTTTAAAGCATATGGCGGTGCTGGCTTACTGGTGTGTCATAAAGAACCTTTAGATGCAATGCTTTAAAAGTGACTCATTTGTCACTGCCCATCTGGTGTCTTGGTCACCTGGGGTGGTGACCAAGCTGTGAGCCCATCTGGGTGGCTCTGCTGGGCTCCTCTGTGCCCTGGGTCTCAATTCTTCTCCAGGGAGCAAAGCTCATTGTGTTACATTCTTATCCTTCAAGGGTGTTGTAAGCTCTGTCCTCTATGCATCACAGCCATTGTCACTTACAGAGCAGTTGGGATTGTCCACAAGAGACCCTCCATATCTTACATTCCCTCACAGGAGAAGGAGGTGTCATGGGGAGGGTTATTAGATACTTATCTGAGATCCCAGTCATTTCCTCCTATGTTTCAGCTGTACGGACTTCTCCCCCAGCTGCATATAATTTCTGGGGTGCTTTAGTCAACTGAACTCTTATGAGTAACATCCTCAATCACGGTCCTCTGTGGAAGCCCAAGAAGGCCACTGCTTCACTAAGCTGAACATGGATGCAGCTTTTACTTTGGTCTGTCATTGGCATCCTGTCTGGAGTGAGATGACATTTGCTCATGTGCCCCAGGAAAAGTCACTGTGATGGTTTGAGTAAGAATGACCCCCATCGGCTCATATAGGTGAATGCTTAGTCATCACAGGGTGGCACTACTTAGAAGGAGTAGTTTGTGTGTCCTTGTTGGGGTAGGTGAGGCCATATTGTAGGAAGTAGGTCACTGGTGCCAGGCTTTGAGATTTCAAGAGCCCAAGCTGGGTTGAGTAGCTGTTTCTCTCTCTCTCTGCTGCCTGCGGATCTGGATATAGAATTCTTAGCTACTTCTCCAGCACCATGTCTGTCTGCATGCCTCCATGCTCCCTGCCATGATGATAATGGACTAAACCTCTGAAAATCTAAGCAAGCCCCAATTAAATACTTTCCTTTATAAGAGTTGCTATGGTCATGGTGTCTCTTCACAGCAACAGAACACTTACCGAGACAGTCACACAGCAGAGGGTGAACAGAAAATCTTTAAGTTAGTTATAGGGCATGCTCAGAGAGGCACAGATCCCCACGACCAAGCAAGCTATGTGGCTGAACCAAAAGCTGAGAGGTGGGGACCTGCATTTTGGTCCCAGGAAAGCCACGACGAAGGGATGGAGAACTGAGGTCAACTCTGACTACAGGGACCTTTTTCAAGAAGCTTCCTCCACGTGACTAGTGCCCTTCTGAGGAAGAGGTTGGGCCTATTCCACTGAGACATTTGTTGGTTAGCAGTCTCCCATTGGAATTCAGGAAGCATCAAGGATGCTTCAGTGAATATCCATTTTGTTTTTTATCCATGTCTGCTTACTTCCTGGGGTGATTTATTAAAGGGGTTGTTACTAGACCATGGTACATATACAATGCTAGGCCATCTGCTCAATGTAAACGAACATCTAGGCAGAAAATATGTGGGAACTTTCTCTGAAACAATGCTAGAAATGTCAGAATCATTGCCCCCTCACTGATAGAGGGTTATCGTTTTATTTTTAAAATATCTTTATCAACTGGGTAGATAAAAGATGATACGGAATTAAAGAATTATATTTTGTCTTTTTCTGGAGCTACAAGGATAGGTTCATTCTCCCGAATAAGCCATATGTTAAAATCACCTTAAGATTATGTATAATGGCTTCATGGTTGACGGTGCTGTTCACCCATTTATCTATCTATCCAACATCCAGCTCCACTCTGGGATCTAGAAGACATAATAACGTGGACACAAATCCCCACATCTGTGTAATTTACATGCTAATGGAAGGAGGGAGACAATAAAAGCAACCAATAAAAGCAATATGTAGATAGTGAGAGTGATGAATGGCCAAGGTGGGGAATAGAGTGGGAGGGAGCCAGCTGACATTATGACGTGAGAAGATGAGGTTTCTGCCTCAGTCTTTCTGAGAAAACAACAAACTCAAATACATGGATTCAGGAGCAAACTTTGCACCCAGAGAGAGGTACGGTGGAGGGGTGTGTGGGGATTTTTTTCCATCTCAGTGGCCTAACATCTGACAGAGCAACCTAAGGGAGAAAGGATTTATTGTTTTGGGCAGATCAGTCCATTGCAGGAGAAGAAGCATGGCGGCACAGAACAGTTGAGCAAGCAGCCAGGAAACAGAAAGGGGTCTTGCTAGGGTTTCTGTTGCTGTGATAAACATCATAACCAAAATAACTGAGGTGGAGGAGTGACTGGTGATCACATCATATTTGTCACAGTACGTTACTGAGCAGAGCCAGGGCAGGAACTCAAGGCAGAAACCTGGAGTTAGGAACTGAAGCAGAGGCTTCGGGGAAGGACTGCTTACTGGCTTGCTCCCCATGGCTTCCTCAGCCAGCTTTGTAATAGCACCCAGGATCACTTGCCCAGGGAGCACCACCCACATTGGGTTGGGACCTCCCTCCCATATCAATTATTAATCAAAAAATGTCCTACCTACTGGCTTCTCTACAAGCCAATCAGATGGAGGCATTTTCTCAGTTGAGATTCCCTCTTCTCAAATGAGTGTAGCTTGTGCCAAGTTGACACAAAACTAACCACCACAGAGGACAATAAAGGAAGAGGCCAGCAAAAGATATACACCCAAGAACAATGCCCGCCCCCTCCACCACCCACAGACACCAGAGACCTCCCTAGTGCTCAGCCCCACCTCTGCCTTCATCACTTCCCAATAAAGGTGGTGTGTCCTTTCAGTTGGGGTAGGTGTGACTTTGTTGTAGGAATTATGTCACTGGAGATGGGCTTTGAGATTTCAAGAGTCCAAACCGGGTCCAGTAGCTCTTTCTCTCTCTCCCTGCTGCCTGCAGACCTGGATATAGAATTCTTAGCTACTTCTCTAGCACCATGCCTGCCTGCATACTTCCATGATCCCTGCCATGATAATAATGGACTAAACCCAAGAATTGTGAATCCATGAAGAGGTTGGTCTGGTTTTTGAGGCAGAGCCCTCATGATTTAATGCTGACTGAAATTCTCTCACAGACACAGAGGCATGCCATACCAATCTCCCAGGTGCTTCTCAGTCCAGTCAAGTTGACAGGTAAGACCTATATCATAGAGGGCTGACGTGTGTCAAAAATCCTAGAGTGTGGATGTGTCTAGTTTGTTGTAAGAATAGAAAGAAGCCCAGTGATGGAATGGAGAGGATAGTGGACCATGGTCAGGAAATCACAGAGGGGAGGGGAGGGGGGAGGGAGGGGCAAAGGAAGGGGAAGGAGGGACTGTTGGTCCTTCCTTTAGTGAATAGGCTAAAGAGAGACAAAGTCTGGTATTTCAGTAGGATTGCTTTTGGAGGCGGCCAAGCAAAGCCTACAGGGGAATGATGGGAAAACATGACTTTTTTAGGGATGTTTCTAGGTAACAGAGACAAAGATGCTGACAGCCAGGGCCAGGGACCAAGCTTTAGAAGCAGGATGGTAAAGATGTTGTCACATTCTGGAATGTAGACATGAGATTAGCTAGAATGTATTCTAAATGAGGAGTCAGTGGGGGACGTAATGGGTTTTGTTGTTTTCCTGTACTGGAAATTGACCCCAGGACCCCATTCAAGCTAGGCAACCTCTCTACCACTGAGCTACACATTCCCCAGTTCTCTTTATTTTGAGGCAGGGGCTCACCAAGTAGCCAAGTTTGGCCTAGAACTCTCTGAATCCCAGGTTAGACGTGAGGTCATGATACCCCTGCCTCAGCCTCTCAAGTACCTGAGATGACAAGTTTGTGACACCAAGATATTTGGCATGAGAAACAGAAAGGGTGAAGTTCTAGCTGGATGTCCCAAGCACACTGTCAGCTTCATTCATTTGGGACAGGGGTGGAAGGGCAGCTGTCCGCAGCTGGGGTCAGCCAACAAAGGCTCAAGGGCTAAATCCCACCCACGTTCTGTTGCCAACAAAGGCTCAAGGGCTACATCCCACCCACGTTCTGTTGCTATTCGTTGGACCACAGCTATCCGTTCCGGCTATGGCTGACTTCAGCTACAAGGGAAGAACTGAGAGACTGCAAGAAGGGGCATCCACTTTGAGTCTCTTTCAAGTTCTTGATTTACAGCACTAAGTTGTAATTACTTATGAGCTAATGATTTAAAATAAAAACGAATAGTATTTATAAAAACCAGAAATGAAAAGACATCTTTGTCTGGAAGAACATGGCTCCCATTTGTCTCTGCCCCCCCCCCCCCCGCCCGATTTCCATATGAGAAACAATCCCTCAATTTTCTCCTCTTTTCTTGCAGTCATAATTCCTGCTACCATGTGTTATATATTAATACAGCCTCATTATAGAGCTTCATCTGATAAAATAATCTGTATGATTCTCTCCCCATGGAAATGAGGAGACATAATGGCTACAGAGCTAGGTGACAGCGACCCCCCCCCACACACACACACACAGCTGGCTGTGACCTGCTGCTGAAATGCAGATGCTGCAAAACCCAGCTCAGGTTGTCCTCCACCTCTGAAGGTTCATTAGTCACTGAGAGCTACTGGACTCATTCCCAGCAGAGAACAGAGTGGACCACCCATGCTCTGAGGCTTTCTGCAGGCGAGTAAAGGAGAGTATAGTCCCTGTAACCTGTCACCATGGGGGGGACACAATGCCCAAAGACTGGGTGACTGTGTGGTCTCATGTGTGAATGACAAGGGCTGTTGCAGCCAGTGCTGGCCATCATGGTGTGAAGAGCTGGGGCAGGACCAGGGCTTCTGGGTGCAGGTGTTGTATGGAGGCAACTTCCTCTGAACTGGAAATGTTCTCTATAAGGGAGAAAGGGAGGCTCCTGTGACTCAGGAGGAAATGAAACTCACATAAAAAGCTGAAACCTGCGAGCCTCCCCCTCACTCAGCTCTATAGAGGCAGGAAAACAACTGCCCAGGGAGCAGACTGCCCAACAGGCTGCAGGGTGGCGATTCTCAGAACCTAGGAGCTGCCTGCAAGCTGTGCCAAGAGCTCCAGGTTTGGAGAGTCATCCCTCCTGTTGGGGGTGGGCTTTTCAGCAATGCAGGTACTTGTGATTAAACCCTGCCTCTCTCAGTGACCCCTTACTCACACCCCTGCCAGCAACCCCAATAATAATTAATTAGTTTATCAAGTTGTACTTTGGTGTGCATGCTTGTGTGTGTGTGTGTGTGTGTGTGTGTGTGTGTGTGTGTGTGTGTTAGGGTATAGAGCTACTTTATGCACCAGGACATAAGGATTTAATCTAAACCCCTACCACCTCTAAGGGAAGGATCAAGCAGGCACCTTGACCTTCAGGGTAGTGAAACTGGGTAAGAATGTTTAGGCTCTTTTTATACTAGTGCTCGCGTGCATGATCCAACAAGAAGCGTTTAAACACCTTTTCTTCCCATGAATATTTGTGCTGCCTAGCCCTTGAAGGCTCTGTCCTGCCCAGGAGGAAGGAATTTTCTGAGCACAGAAATGAGTCACCTGGGTTTCATTTGGGATGGTGTGTCATCATCAGATGAACACAAAACTCTTGGCCAGGTCTTCTTCCACTGTAGACACATGTGACATTTAGGGACTGGGCAGAGAGATTGGAAGAGTAGTGGTCCACGTGTGTCCAGTGGGGGCTTGGTGACAAAAGTTACCACCTACATGTCAATGGCATCTTGAGAACTCGTGACAGTGTCTGTGTCCCGAGGCTGTGGAAACTGGAAGTCCCCAAGTGCCTGTGGCACACTGAGTCTGACCGCCATAGAACAGTCTCATATAGGTTCAATTACATAAGAAAGTGGAGATTGGTGTGCCGAGGTTACCCAACTACCCAACTCACCAAGTACCTCCCAGAGCAGCCTCTGCTGTAGAGATGCAGCCCTACATCAGAAAGGGGGATCTTTAATTGAGTCCAACAGTTTGAGTAATTACAAACAAAACACAACATAGCAATTCAACACGAAAACAATTCACTTATCCAACAGACCTCCCGACTAGGGCAGGTTCAGAAAACCCCAACCAATAACAGGATCTGACAGCCGGTATAGAAAACGGAAGTGGCAACTTAATTGGCTACAGAATAATTGGTTAATTGGTTGCAGAGCCTCCTGCAATCAGCCGGAGCTCAGCCCTTGTTCTGCTGAGCCCAACGGATTAGACCAAATCAGAGCCCTCCCTCGTCTTTTAGTTAATAGAAAACAAGGCATATTTTCCATCAGAGTGATCCCATTACTTTGGCCTATGAAGAAGAGGCAGAGAGATATTTGAAGGACTCTGCCCAGCTTGAGTGTGGCGAGCATGGCTCTGGCACTCCTTGCCCTTCACCCCGATTCCCTCTGCCTTGCTAAAGACTGTTAGACTACATTCCTAAAGCTAGCCACCAAGTTCTGTCCCCTTATTTGACCACTTCCTGCTCCCAAGGCTGACTACCAAGCAAGGCACAGCTGTCAACGTATTGAAGTCCAGCAATCAAAAGCCCCTTTGGCTCACCTAATTAAAACACTCAATTAAAATTAAACACCTCATCCTAACACAGGGTTTCCCCTTGTGCCTCTATAAACTGCTGTTTTCCTAGGGGGCACATCTGTATTCTCCCTATCCAGAGGCAGTCCTTTGTCTTCTAGGACAGATTCCTCCACCCCCTCTCCCTTGTTCCCTTCCCCTTCTCCCTCATCCTTTGTCTCTTGTTAACTGTCCTCTGTGCCTCTGGGGCAAATAAACCTCCTTTGTGCTGAGAACTTGGTCTTGGGGGTCCTGAGCCCATCACTTTTCCTTTCAATATTGTCACTTATAATGACAACTATTAATACCCCCTGAATATTTAACCCAGAGTCAGGAAGAGTATGTGCTAAGCAACCCACCTGCTTTACATTAGTTCCTGACTGTGCACTTAACCAGACTTTTCTGTGCATCTTCCATGTGCTGGTGTGAGCACCAGGGGTAGATAGCAGACAAAAGGGTGGCCATGACCTCACGGGCATCACGGCTGGTGGAGGGGAAACCAGACAGAGATGCTGAGATGTTTTGTTGAGCTAGCAACACGTCAGGATAGGAAAGCCAAACCGAGGAGTCGAAAGGTGAGGGTGGGACAGGATGATGCTGGAGAGGGAGCCTGAGGGAAGGTGCTGAGGCTGGACTTAGCCAAACGGAATTCTGCTGTGCTGGGAATTCTGAGTGCTAGGATCAGAGGCGTGTGCCACCACAATTTCTTAAGCAATTTCTAAATGTTCCATGTACTGCTCACAGTTTTTGATTAAAGGAGTCTCCTCTCCCAATGATAAAATCACATGGTCAATGGTTGAGAATGATCCCTAATAGCATTCTCCTTACCACAGCTCTTCCCTCTCTGTGCAGAGTTTAGAAACAGGGTGAAGGGATTGTTCCTTTAGCCAGGTTGATGATGACGGGTGGGACCACAAAAAGCAGTGCTGTGGTTGGCTCAAGTTATACGGCTGTGTTTCTGTGATGCATCCATTCAAGGCCTTCTTATTTATTTAACCCACTCTGTGTTTCATTCTTCCAGTGACCAGGGAGACTCTCCTGGATCTGAGGGTGAGAGTGCTGGCAAAGGAGCTCGTGAAGACAATGGAAGGATGGTTGCTGGAAGTATAAGAAGAACCAAGAGACGGTGAAAACCTCCTCGTTCCAGAAGTGGGGACCATGGACCATGTTTGTGCAGGAATCACCTTTTCTGGACAAGTGGAGCTATCGTCCCTCATCAAAGAAGTGTCTCTTTGCAGCAAATGGAGATCATCACAGAAACCACAACTGGACACAACGCAGAGATCAACAGCTGGAGGAGAACCCAGCCCCAAAAGGATAAGCCTCCATCAAAGATCCTGCATCTGTGGCTCAGAGAACATCTTAAAGGATGGGGTGGAAAGATTGTAAGAGCTGAACCAAGATGTCTGTTATGAAACAGTCTCTCCTAGAAATGGCTGCATAAAGTAAACCATAACAGTGACAGTGCCAATAGACATGTTAAGGTGGAAGGGGAAATTTTCCCAGTTGAAACCTTATACAGAGAACTACAGGCAACTAATGGCTGTTGGGAGAAGAATTAGCCTTTCCCAAGCATGAACCTCCTTATTGGCTGTCCAGTGCAAAGGAGTCAGCTTTGGAAGCATATACACACAAACAACAAAAAGAAAATGATTCAGCAGGTTGTATGCAAGTGTATACATACTTATGTACATATATATAAACATACACATATATTCTATACATACCTACATACATATGTATGTATCAATAATCAGAGAAAGAAGACATCAGCTGGAGAGTGGGGGGCATGGGAGGGGCTGGAAGGAAAGAGGGGTGAGTGATGTAATTCTATTTCAATTAGGAACAAATTTAAATAAAAATAATAAAATTTTTAAAAAGCACGTAAAAAGCTGAGACAAAACAAAACAAAACAAAACAAAACAAAAACCCGACAGGAGGCTGGAGGGGAACTGTGGCTGTGGTGGCTTTGACAGTTCCTGGGAGGTACCAAGGCTCAAAGGCCAAACTTCCTGCCATCTGAGGCTGACAGCTGGTATGTTGGTCAGCATAAACGATAAGATTTCAAGACCTGCTTAGCAGCTCTAATGGTGGCTGGTGCTACTTGCTGCAGCAGTCACTGGCTGAGGATCTCGCTGGCTGCTGTGTGTGAAGTGCAAGCAACTGAGCCCAGAACATGGAGCCTCTAACCTGAGTTTGTCTCCGGCCTGTAAGGGCTGGAGCTGTAAGGCTCTAGATCTCGGAGCTTGGATAGTTAGGATTCTGAGTCTGCCAGTCCAGCATGTACTACCTTTATACTCAAGGGCACAGGTCTCCTAACCCGAGAAGGGCATAATCAAGGTTCCCATCTAGGAAGAGTAGAAGGACCCTGGTCAGCTTGTTAGCAGGGGTGCTTCATTCATTTCTCTGGGATGCCCCGGGTCTTCCAAGGCAAGGGTGAAAGTGCGTGTTTGAAGACAGAACCACAGTTGTTTTTTGGAGCACGAGAGTGGCAGGTGCTGGTAGGTGTAATTAGGAAAGTTATTAGAGTCAATTATGGAGACAGGTGCTCTGGCTCCTTGGTTCCGCTATGTATAGGAGTCTTGGTTTCGTCTCTAATTGAGGCTGACAACCTAAATGATGACTCCACTTTAAGTTAAGCAGTAAGTGGATCTGGACCACTGCATGCTGAGGTGAGTTCCCAGTATCCAGAAGAGCAGATGGAAGTCAGAGGCACAAGGTCATTTCCACCTGTGAGGAGCCCATTGCAGCCTACGGTCATCATTTTCACATTCCAGCCTTGGAAGCTCTCTGGACTGGACCTTTTCAGACACATAAGAGGCTAAGTGTCTGAATCCATGCACACCTGGATGTGTTACACCTGCAGGAGTGAAGGGCTCTGGGCTGGGTGAGGAAAAAGGTTGCTGCTTAAAAGTTGCAAGAAGTCCGAATCTGATTGGATGAGCTGGATCATGTGTTGGCCTTAAAACCTATCACTGGTGACAAGAGAATTCCAGATGATGGAGATTTTATATATATACTTTACCATTTGTCCAAAGAGAAAACCACGTTTGCAAACTAATGAAATGAATATGCATATTTATTTTTACATAAGGAATGAAACCTTGCTCAAATATTTAATACTGTGGAATGTTGAGACCCTTCAACATTTTTCAGTTAACTGATATTTTGGCTTTATAATCCCAAATGCTGAGAATGCCATTTTGCATTAATAGTAAAATATCATGTCTAGGGTCATTTCAAAAACTGTTGGAATTCTGTCCTAATCACAAACTAAAATTCATTCATTAGTGGTTTTGTTCGTTTGCTTTTTCCTTGGGAAACTCAAGCCAGCAACACAGACAGCAATTTTTAAGATCATATATTCTAACACAATCTAACCCAGAGGCCTACCAATCTGATACTTACATTCTGAGGAATGATGGGAAGAAAATATTAAAAGTTTGTGGTTTGCAACTAAACAAATCTGATTCTATAAGTGCAGAAAGCTGTGTAAGTACGGAATAACGATGCATGCATGCAGGTGGAATCTGCGACCACGGGCTTCCAGTAGTGTTCGGTGGCGTTGTAGGAGTGACAGCATACACGGGGCCAAGTGCCCCGTAGTGTGTTCAGAAACTGGGCCTCAATGAACAGTTCGAAGACACATGAGCAGGGGCATCCGTTGGGTGGCTGTAGGGGCAGAAGCAGTGACAGTGGCACTGAGAGGGTGGCTTAGGAGTTCAGACAGTGACTGAGGCCAGAAGTGCCAAGAGGAAGAATTGGAATCTGGGCCCCTCGTGCTTTGGATTTCGAGTTGATTTTTGGCTGTTGCACATTCAGAAGTCTTTACTGTCGGCTAGCCTCCTGCAACCCCGCATTCGGTCACATGATCCCATGTAGGGTCACAAGCGAGCGAGCGTCCCTTTAGAAAGCTGGACCTTATCACACCCTGCTCAGGCCAACTTTTAAATGCTGAGGTGCCTGGCGGTTCTGTGTCTTCTGACGTGTAAGAGCATTAAGACGGTTTGGGGTTCCCAAGGAGCAGGAAGCCGGTGGGACTGGCTGGTCCCTGGCTATCGTTCACACAAGCAGCCTGGGGTCTCTGGGCTCCACCCTGGGAGTCGGGGGAATTCAAGTCCTTGCTTGAAGCTTTGGTTTGATGTTGCTTTGGGTACTGGGAGGCTGGTGAGTGTGGTAAAGGTGCGTAGTCATTAACTGCAGTATCTTCCTAACTGCCTGCCAGCACATTAGAATCATTTTGGATGGCAATAACTTAACAAAGTGGCCTTTGCGAGCTAATCTTAGTAAATTTAGTGATGTTAAGATGAGATGAATACTTTATCAAAAAGAACAAAATCGTGTCATAATGTCTCTCGATGTATTTTTACAAGTACCTCTTTAGAATATCTTAGGCTGGGCGTGGTGGCGCTCGCCTTTAATCCCACCATGTGGGAGACAGAGTCAGGTGGGTCCCTGTGAGTTTAAGATCAGCTTGGTCTACATAGTGAGACTCTGTCTCAAAGCAATGAAAAACCAATCAACTAACAAAAAGCCAAAAAAAAAAAACCCTAAAGAATAGTTTTTAAAGGTTTATTTATTTTATTTTTAATTTTGCATATGTATCTTTCTGTATGTGTACCACATGGGTACAGTGTCAGAAGAGTGAATCTGATCCCCTGGAACTGGAGTTAAAGAAATTAAAGAAGGTTGTGAACCATCATTTGTGTGGTGGGAACCAAACCTGCATCCTTCATAAAGGTAGCCAGTGCTCTTAACCACTGAGCCATCTCTCCAGTCCCTAAAAACATAATTTTGATCTCTACATCATTGTCTAGAACAGAGGTTCTCAACCTGTGGGTCATGACCCCTCTGGCAGAGACCCTTCTGTCTCCAGAAATATTTACATCATGAATCATAACAGTAGTGAAATTACAGTTATGAAGTAGCAATGAAAATAATTTTATGGTTGGAGGGTTTACCACAGCATGAGGAACTGTATTAAAGGGCCATGGCTTTAGGAAGGCTGAGAACCACTGCTCTATAATGATAGTTTAACAGAAAAAACTGAGACTATGGCTCTCTATTGCCTCTGCTTCTTACTATATCAGTGTTCCTAATGACAAAAAAAACTAACACCTTTGAAGAAAAATATGGATTCAGTCAGATATGCCCATAAGAGCAATCAGTCATCTTCAGCTGTATTAATATAATCTACATCAGCATATAGATAATATATATAAAATGAGTATATATGTATATAGCATATATAATAATAAATAAATATATTTAAATGTCTGAGCTGATATTTAATTTCTGGTGTGTATGGAAGCTCACAGAATGTCCAGGATCAAGAGCCCAATGCAAACATTCAGACTTAGTCTCTGTTATTAAGTGACATTGTGACTCTACACGCTGAGACACCCACACTTTGCACAACCCAGTTTAGTTAATAAGAATGATCATATTCCTATACTTACTGTTCTTAGCTCTAGACCACTAAGAGTCAAGTGTTTATAGATACACAGCATAGCTTAGTCCTTATTCAACTTGATGTGCCAGGGAGAGGGAGAGGGGAATGGAGGAGGACAGTGGGAGTGTGGGGCTGGGAGGAGAGCAGGGAAGTGGGCTGCAATCGAGATGTAAACTAAATAAATAAACTAATGAAAAATACATGGCATAGGTATTTTTATGTGAGTAATTGTCATCTCTTGGGTAAATATTAAGGAGTTATCCCATGGTGTGTAAAAAAGTTGCTGTTTGTATTTCCTTTCTCTTTAAGTGGTGTTTAGAGCTGTTTTGGGAGACAGAAAATGAGCAAAAGAAATGCCCACATGCCTCCTGTTCTCACAGATATATACCCTCTTCCTGCCAATGTCCCTTACCAGAGAGTCACCTGAGTTATAACTGACTGACACACTACATGTGTGTATAATTACTGCCAAGGCCAGTAGTTCACAGTAGGGGTTATTGTAGTGCTATATGTTTTGCAGGCTGGGACATGGATAATGATATGTTCCCACCATTGATTCAATAGCATGGTTCTATTGCCACAAAGAGCTCCTTTGCTTCTCTCTGTCTCTGCCCGTCTGTATGTCTCTGCCTCTTCGTCTCTCTGTCTCTGCCCGTCTGTATGTCTCTGCCTCTTCGTCTCTCTGTCTCTGCCTGTCTGTATGTCTCTGCCTCTTTGTTTCTCTGTCTCTGTCCATCTGTCTGTCTGTCTTTCTCTGCATGCTTATGTGTGCATGGTTCTTCATTCACTTCTGTGTGCATACAATGGAGACTGTGGCAGTTTGAGAAGGAACGGTCCACACAGGCTCATATATTTGGATGCTTGGTCACTAGGGAATGGTAACACTTGTCAGGGATTAGGAGGTGTGGCCTTGTTGGAGTGTGTGTGCCCTTGAGGAAGTGTCACTGGGGATGGACTTTGAGGTTTCAGAAGTCCAAGCCAAGCCCAGTGGCTTTCTCTGTGGGCTGCCTGCGGACCAACTGTAGAACTCTCAGCTTCTTCTCTAGTGCCGTCTGGCTGCAAACCATCACGCTTCCCGCCATGATGTTAATGGACTAAACCTCTAAAACATAAGTTAGCCCCAATTACATGCTTTCCTTTATAAGAGTTGCTGTGGTCATGGTGTCTCCTCCCAGCAACAGAACAGTGACTAAGAAAGAGACAAGAGGTCGCCCTCAGGTCTCATTCCGTAAATCCAGCCACCTGCCTGCGTCTGCCTCCTTGATGCTACAATTACCAGCTCTCACCACCATGTCTAGCTTATTCAGTGTGGGTGCTGGGGTGCAACTCAGGCTCTCATGCTTGTCCAGCAGCTACTTCATTGGCTGGGTCATCTGCCCAGCTCCTACCATAACATTTTCTGGGTGCAATTTATTGTTTCCTCCCACACCTCCTTGAATGGCACCATCTGTTTACCATTTTCCCAGCCTTGCCTTTTGCAGATGGTGCATGCTGAAGCCACAGCCTTTCAGACTGGCTTCTTTTACTAAATATCAAGTTTCTTCTGTGCTTGGGTTTGAAAGCTCATTTCCTCCCAGTACTTAGCATTTCATCGTCTGGAGGCACAGCCCTCTCTCCATTCAACTACTGAAAGATAGCTTTGCTGTCTCCAAATTCTGACAGTTGTGAATGAAGCAGGTATAAATACCCCCTTTGCAGGTGTTCATGTGGACACAAATGTTTAACTCCTTTTCATAAATTCTGTGATCATATTTACTGGGCAGCTCACTGTTTAGTTTTGTAAGAACTGCAGTAGTGTCTAGGGTGTCCACTGTGCCGTGTGAATACCAATGGACTCCGAGGGGGGTGTCCTTAAGCACCCCTTCCCAGAGCTTGATGTTTCCAGCATTCTTGCCCATCTGATGGGTGTGTAGCCACATTTCATTGATTCCTTGATGACAGGTGATGTGAAGCACTTCTTCACAAATTCATTACCATGGGCATCTTGGAAACTTTGGGGATGAGTTCCGCATTAATTAAGCCTTATTTGAACGATGAGCACGTGTTTTTGTTGTTTGTTTGTTTGTTTTAGAGCTTCTCTGAGGATAGTATCAAGGCGGCTCCTGCAGGAAGGAGGAGGGAGGGGGAGGCAAGGGTGCTATTTTAAACTCCCCATTATTGCAGGAAACGCCCATAACTGGAACACTGTGCAGCGGCTGTCAGCTGTTCCTCTGAGAAAAGGCCTCGGGTCAGTCCAGCATCTTGTCTGTCCCCATGAACCCTGCTCTCTGCTGTCCATATGAGATGGTTGAGAATCTGCCCATCTCATCTCTCCAAATCATGTGTTCTTGATCTGTCATTAGGCCAGGCAGAATGGTGAACTTAGATTGTGACGGCATTGTACTGGGTTAGGAGGGGACTCCAAAGGGGGAGGGGTGGATGCTCTTACAAAACATCCATCCCTGCCTGATGTTGCCCTGGGTGCTGAAAATTCTTGGTGTTGACCATCAGTTAAGGGGGGTTGGATCTTATGAGGCCTCATGGACCAGGCTGAGGAAAGGAACTCTGTATGTATATTTTCTGTGTGACCTTCTGCAGGTGGGTGTGTTATGGGGAATGGAGAAATCCACCAGATTCCCACAGCCCTTCATTTCCATACAACCAAGGCTTTCTTCAACAAAGACCCACATATAACGACCCAGATCAGAGAGCTCTGACGATTAAAGGTACTTCCCCATTTTGCTGGGTTTGAGTCACAAGAAAACTCGCCAGCACTGGTGAAAAATCAAACAAGCTAAAGAATTTAGAAACCATCCCTGGAAAAGGAAGAGGCAGGGTTACCTTTTCATTCTCCACTGGTGCTGTTCTAAATTTTGAAGTTTTATGTTTTCTGAATTTGTTATGTGACCAAGCACATCTCCCCCCAAACACACCAGAGGTTGGAATTTCACTTTAGAATCCACTTCTTTGGGACTTGACATGTTACCTTGTCTTAGTCACTAATCCACTTCTTTGGAACCTTACATGCCACCTTGAGTTAGCCACTAAGTATCAAATATCAACCAGAAAAAATGTAACAAGGAAGTTGGGTTACTTGTGAAGAAGCCTCACAGCAGGCTGTCTTGGAGTTGGCACAGGATTCTCTCATGACTCTATGGACCCAGAGGTTTTCACTCTTGCTGCCTGGGCTCTTGGGATCACTTTCATCCCTGTTGCTGACAGACTCACATTACTCTCCAGCCCTCTGACAGACACAGCTCTGGCTGGTAGAACAGAAAGTGTTGCTGTGTAGAGGAGGAGGCTGAGGCATTGCCCTCCCATCTCTGGTCCAGAGAGAAATGATGCCATCTATAGAATCAAGGAAAATGATGCTTGACCCCCCTGTCCCTGTGAGATGAGTCCTCCTCATGACTTACATGGCCCTATGAATTGAGTTCTAATGAATGCTATTTATGGGTAAGGAGGCTGAGCTATGGGGATGAAGAAATTTCTTCTTCAATAAGGAGCCTAATTGAAGAAGAAGTCTAAATGAGCTCTGTGGTACTCAAGCTATCAAGTCCTGTGTGAAGGGCCATTCCATGGACGTCATATCCAAGAGCCTCTCCTTCTGGCCTCTGAGGTGTGCACATGGCTGAGTGGGGCTGACAGCCCAGTGCCCCAACAGCTCTGCTCTCAGGATGGTAGGGCACCAGGCATATGAGGTCGGGGAGTCTGCACTGTTGCACCCAACCTGATGTCTGCTTCGCTCAAGGGTTCTCCATCCATGAGGTGCCTTAGTCTCACCTTATGATTTTGATAACTGAGGAGTGAAATAGGCCGAGACTTTAGTAGAGCTGGGTTCCATCAGCCCTGGGGGATGAGTCAGTCCATCAACCCATCAGTTTATCATGTTCATGATAATAGAGGGGCCACACTATAAGCTCATCAACTAAGTATTTGGAAAGTTGATCTCAACTAGAAGCATAAACAGGAATAAAATATAAGAAAATGAGGGGCTGAAGAGATGGTCCAATGGTTAAGAATACTTGGAAAGGACCTGGGGGATCTGATGCCCTCTTCTGGCCTCCGTAGGCACTGCACACCAAGAGTGGGCTTACACACACACAGGCAAAACATCCACACACATAAAATAAAACAGATCTTTGAAAAGGAGTAAGAGAAAGGCGACATTGTAAGAGAGAAAAAAACATTCAAGGAAACATAAAAACACAACCTTGTTTACACTAACCCTAAAGGATAATGATGGCAAACTATTATCTAGTATTTGAAAGGGTGACATTACAATGTACAACCCTATTTCACTTTATCATTATTTCTACAGTGAAATAATGTTCATTTCATAATCTAATTTAAACTTGACAGTCTTCAATTCTTCTTAATTAGTCGGCACTGAAAGGATTTAGCTGAACATCTGGGCATTCGGTGGTGTTTTCTTTGTAAAGCGGATGTGTGGGTCTTTGCAAAGAGAAGTGATGTGTCTGTCATTATGAACTGACCAGCCCCTGTCACCTGGCTCAGAAGGATGCGTTATCTCTCTTTTATAGGAAATCCTTGCTTTCGAAACAGCAAAAGGAATTTGCTGTCACAGTCTGTTCAGACTGCTGTGAGGAAATGCTGTCCCAGTTATGTTTCTATGCTGTCCCAGTTATGTTTCTGTTGCTGTGATAACCACCAACTTGGGGAGGGAGTTACAGTTTACAGTCCATCACTAAGGGAAGCCAAGGCAGGAACTGAAGCAGAGGCCTTGAGGGAGTGATGCTTACTGGCAGCTCCCCATGGCCTGCTTCTCCTGCTTTCTTACAGAACCCAGAACGACCAACTCAGTGGTGGTTCCACCCACAGTGTGCTGAGCTCTCCCACACTGGTCATTAATCAAACAAATGCACCACCACCACCGGGATTTGTTCTCAATTGGTATTCCTTCTGTACAGATGATTCTAGCCTGTGTTGAGCTGACAAAACAAACTAAAGCCCCAAACTAGCCAACACATTCACCTTTAACACAGTAGCTTATACACAAGAGAAGATGTTACCCACAATTCTGGAAGCTGGGCATCTGAGATACAGCCTGTTCTAGAGTTAATGAGACCTATTTCCCACTCGTGGGTGTCAATTTCTTCACTAAAGCCTCACAAAGTAGGAAGGACTCTCTAATGGCCTTTTTTTTTTTTTGTACACCATTCAGATTCAGGACTTCTTAAGTTCTTATTTCCACCCAAGGTTCTGGGTGGGAAGCCAGTTCTGTCTGATTCAAAGAGGATCAAGTAAATGTGTGAGAGGAAGCACTTTCTGTCTTCGAAATGAGACCCTCTCCTTTGCTGTAATGGGAAGGATTGGAAAGTAATTGAAAAGGGGACACAGTTTCCCACTCTGTGATTGTGTGCACTAACGTCCCGTCTGGCACAGCCTAAAATCACACTGCACACCCATCCCATGATGCCCACACTTAGGTACGCACTGATAGAGTACAGGGCGCAGGACTGACATTTTCGTGATACTGAGCATTTGAGCTGAAGAAGAAGCAGGTTGATACGGGTGTGTAGGGCACAGCTTCAGGGAAAGAGATCTCTACTTATGATCACAAGCACAGGTTCACATGACTCATGGCTTCTTCTAGGAGTTTAATTCATTTTAACACGCACTTTGTATTTACTTATTTACTTTGTGTGTGTACCTGTCTGTGTCCATGTCGAGGTCAGGGGACCATTTGCAGGAGCCATTTCTCTTCCTCCGAGGTGTAGAGTCTGGGATCCAAACTCCAGTCATCAAACTTACCCACAAGCAACTTTGCCCACTGAACAATCTTGCCACCCCTCTTCTGTTCTTTAATGCCAAATTTTAACTCAAGAAACAGCCCAGTCATGATTCCTAATATCTTTACTTAATTTTAGAAACCAAGATAATACGAAAGCAAGCAACTAGAATCTATGAACAATGCCAAGGTTGTATTACAAGAATGACAAAGAATTAGCATTAACAACAACAACAACAACAACAAAAAAAAAAAAAACCATCACAGCTGTGGGATTTTGTTGGCAGAACCATGGTGGAAATATCTCCTTATTAATAAAGTATTGCTTAGTCTCTTTTAATTATACAATGCTGATACTTTCCTTCCTTGTCATGAAGTTTATTATGCTGCTTGTTAAAATGTTTCTTTTAATTAAACATAAAGACATGTGTTTTAAAATGAGACTGAAACAATACTGTGAAGGAGAAAAAATGTTCTACCTGCAAGGGTGTGAAAAGTAGCTTGGTTAGTGTACTGCTTGTCACGTGTTTCAGTTTGCGTCTCTGTGTCTGGGATGGAATACAGACACCCAACAACTCACAGTCCATCAATTTGTAGAAATCAGAGCAAGAACTCAAGGCGGGAACCTGGAGGCAGGAAACTGAAGCAGAGACCAGGGAGGAATGTTGCTTACTGGCTCTCCATGTCTTGCTCACCTTGCTTTCTTATACCACATAGGACCACATGTCCAGGGATGGCACCACCCACCATAGGCTTGGCCCTCCCACATCAATCACTAATCAAGTAAATGTCCCACAGGCTGATCTGACGGAGGCATTTGTTTTTTAGATTGAGGCTCCCTCTTTCCTCATGACTTTACTTTGTATCAGTCTGACAAAAACTAACCAGTAGGCCATTCAATCCTGAAGACCCAAGTTCAATCCCCAGAACCTACATCAAAAAGCATGTAGGCATGGTGATGCATACTTGTAACCTCAGTGTTGGTAAGGCCTCTAGAGACAGAAAGATTCATGGGGACCATCGACCGACAGCCTAGCCTAATTAGTGAGCCCCAGGACAATGAGTCCTCTTATCCCAAAACACAATGTTGAGGTGCTTGAGGATCAATATAGTTAAGGTTCATCTCTGGCCTCTAAATATACTTGCACACACACATATGACACACATACACACATATGTGTGCTTGCACGCAAAAGGATGTGACACACAAGTGTCACATACAAGAAAGAAAACGAAATAAACTCAACAAAAGAAGAACACTACGCTTGCACCTGTTGCCTGCATCCTGCTTCCTATTGGTTGAGAAGGAGGCTAAGACGCATCAGAGAACTGAGGAAGACGGAGATGGCGATGCTTCTGTTTGCTGTCACTGAAGATGTCTAGTGAGCTTCAGACGGGAGCTGTGCCCAACTCTATCAGATGTTAATCCAGCTGCAACTGCATATTCTGAAGACTGTCCAGTCAATTCTAGAACTATGCACCACTGCTCAGCAGCCACTGGGTACTGGCAGAGATGGAGTGACTTCGGCTCCAGGGACTCTGTCATGGCTTGAGATTCATCCTCCAGAGACGGTAGTTGGTATAGGCATGGGACAAGGATCCATTTCTGACTATTCCTTACACACTTTTCCTCCCCATACGCACGGTAAGTGCTCTAGCTGTGGCAGCCTTCCTGCAGCAGGAGGCACATGCTTCTTTGGTGAATCCATGTGCTGAAGATGGAGAATTGGGAAGATGGGAAAGTTCTGAGGGGTTTGTGACTTCTGTGAATTTCTGGGCTGAGCTCACTTCCAAATATCTCATGAGTATCAGTCATGTTTATGGTTTAAGACCTTGGTTACAATGTGTTGCTTGCCTGCCACTGAAAGTACATACCACAGGGAAACTTTAAAGCCTCCATAGATGCCTAGATCAGGCATATTAAATCCAGGACTCTCTCTTTCTTTATGGACATCAACAGAAAAGCATGGGAGTAGATAATTAAAATAGTAGAAAAAAATGCAAAGAGAAAAATAAACTTTCTCTAGTTTTTTTTAATTTCTTAGTTACTAATGTTTGATAAGTCAATAGATTTTAAGAAAAGATACAGATGAGGATAGAGAGATGGCTCAGGGGTTAATAGCATTGACTGTTCTTCCACAGGACCTGGGTTTGATTCCCAGCACCCACATGGTGGCTCAGAGTCATCTGTAACTCCAGCTCCTTGGGATCTGATGCCTTCTTCTGGCTTCCAAAGGCATTGCATTCATGTGATACACGGACACACATGCAGCCAAACACTAGTATCTTGAAAAATGAACTATAAATTGTTTACCCTGAAAGGGGATATAATAAAGACTCTTGTGATATTTTTAAGGGCTAGTCAATGGAATGGCTCTTAAGCCCCCTATGTTGGGGGAGGTCTGATAGGCTGATTTCAATGCTGAGATCTGGTTACCACCCCTTCTGAGGCATTCTCTTGATTGGTTAATAAAAGTGGCTGATGGCCAATTAACTGGTCAGAAAGAGTATAGGAAGGCAGGAGTTCCTGAGTTTAGAACAGAAACCCTGAGTTTTACACAGAGGATTAGTTCATTCCACCAGGAGACATGGAAGCAGATAGATGTATTTGAGAATGCTGGAAGGTAATCACAGGCACATGGCAGTTTGGGATTAGGTGATCTGGGTTAATTTAGAGTAGCTAATTGAGAGTCTGCCCAGCTAAGGGTTAAGCATTGAAACATTAAAAGGTCTTGTATTTAATTATTGGAGAAAGGGCTGCAGTAGCTTATAGGTCATCAGTCCAAGTAATCCAGGGCCGTTAGACTCCTGAACTCCCATCGAACTCCAGCGAATCTCCTGCCAAGCCGCCGGTAATTCTACCAGCCTAATATAACAACTTATAGTACTTAACAGAGTTTAGGTTACAGGTGGCGTAGGCCACCCTTGGTCCTGGGCTCTTTCCCCAGGATAAATCAGGCCAGTTAAGGCAGGCCAGGCCCATTGGCTGATATCCTGCCAAGCCGCCTGCTGCTCTGCCAAGCTGAGCTGCCGGCTGTTCTGTTGGCCTAATCTTACAGTTTATACTTATTAATAAATACAATTGATAATTAAATTGCAGTTTCACCCTTCATGTAGGTCTGCTGACCAGTTTGAACTGAATGCCTTCCTTCTCATCAAATTGCCACCTGTAGCTGGAAAGGAGTGAGGCCACAGTACACACTAGACCCTCTCACCAGGAGAAAAGCACTGAGGGTTGTTTTCTAGCCTATGTCTGGCGGCTTTCTATGCTTAAAACACTAGCTTTGAAAGGCAAGGCAAGGGATGGAACATGTCTGGAAAAGGCTCACAATGCTCAAAGAATTGAAGTCAGGTCCTGAGAACATGGAGAGCACAGTTGATGGATTCTGAGACCTTTGTGTGAAATCTTCAAATTTTTCTGGGATCCTAAGAAAGAGGGGAAATGATGAGCCACACTGGAGTTCAGCCAGGGAGTGGTAACTGTAGTGCTCTCTAATACAGTCTGCTCTGTGCCAAATCTGACTGACCAATCACTGAACATAGCCTAAGGGTGGGAAAGAGTGAGGTAAAGATGGAGGAAATACAGGACCGTGTCTTTCTGTGCTGTGGGCACCACAGGCTTGCCATGTCATCTGTGTTGTAGGAGCACATGCCCATTGATTGCATAGATCAGCAGGGACAGTGTTTACAGCTGGCGGATAGTGTTCCTCAGTCAATCCCAGGCTATTGGGATGATAGGAGACATTGCAGTGAGTCTTCAATTGCAGGGATCAGAAGATACCTTCTATCTCTCCTCTGCTATCCTCATGCTGGGTAGACACAGGCGGGTCCATTGCTCTGGCCTTGTCCAAACTGGGACAATGAATGACATTTCCTGTTTTGTAAAACTGTATAAGGCTGAGCAGTGGGACTCAAGAACACCTGGCTAGGAAGCAGGAGAGACAGAAAACAAGTTTGTTTGTCACTCAGTTGAATACTGTCATGGGTGGAGGGGTGATGGATGATTTTCCTAGAAGGTTTCTGAAGTCTTCATAGGTGTCTCGGTGTTTAAAAGGACATATTTAAACAAAGGGGAAGAAAAGAATCAGACAAGGTGTTCTGTTCAGGAAGTTGTCACCTGTGCAAATGAATTCAAGGCTTTTCCCCACTTTCTCTTCTATTAGATTTAATGTTTCAGGCTTTATGTTAAGGTCTTTGATCCACTTGGACTTAAGTTTTGTGCAGGGTGATAAATAGGGGTCTATTTGCATTCTTTTACATGTTGACATCCAGTTAGACCAGTACCATTTGTTGAAGATGCTGTCCTTTTTCCATTGTATAGTTTTGGCTTCTTTGTCAAAAATTAAATGACAATAGTTGTGCAGGTTTATTTCTGGGTCTTCAGTTCAATTCCACTGATCAATTTGGTCTGTTTCTATACCAATACCATGCTGTTTTTATTACTATTGCTCTGTCGTATAGCTTGAAATCTGGGATGATGAACTTCCAGATGTATTTTTATTGTACAGGATTAATTTAGCTATTCTGGGTTTTTTGTTATTCCATATGAAGTTGAGAATTGTTCTTTCAAAGTCTATAAAAAATTCTGTTGTTATTTTGATAGGAATTGCATTGAATCTGTATATTGATTTTGATAGGATGGCCATTTTTAGTATGTTGATCCTATCTATCCATGAGCATGGGAGATCTTTCCATCTTCTAATGTCTTTTTCAATTTCTTTCTTCAAGGACTTGAAGTTCTTGTCATACAGGCCATTCACTTTCTTGGTTAGAGTTACCCCCAGGTATTTTATATTGTTTGTGGCTATTGTAATGAACTATAGAAATGATTCCTGAAAGTGTAGTCTTGTGGCTATTGTGAAGGTTGTTGTTTCCCTGATTTCTTTCAGGCTCTAAGACCAGCTATCAATAAATGGGACCTCATGAAACTGAAAAGATTCTGTAAGACAAAGAACACTGTCATTAGAACAAAACAGCAGCCTACAGATTGGGAAAAGATCTTTACCAACCCCACATCTGACAGAGAGGTAATATCCAAAATTTATAAAGAACTCAAGAAATTAAACACCAAGAAACCAAATAATCCAATAAAAAATGGGGTATAGAGCTAAACCAAGAATTCACAAAAGAGAAATCTCTAATGGCTGAGAGACACTTGAAGAAATGCTCAACATCCTTAATCATCAGAGAAATACAATTCAAGACAACTCTGAGATTCCATCTCACACCTGTCAAAATGACTAAGATCAAAAACTCAAATGAGAGCACATGCTGGTGATGTCGTGGAGAAAGGGGAACACTCGTCTATTGCTGATGGGAGTGAAAACTTGTACAACCTCTGTGAAAATCACTCTGGTGATATCTTAGAATACTTGGAATAGCTCTACCTCAAGATACAGCCATTCCACTCCTGGGTATCCATCTAAGTGATTCCTCACCAAACCACAAGGACATCTCCTCAACTATGTTTACAGCAGCTTTATTTGTAATAGCTAGAAACTAGAAACAACCCAGATGTCCCTCAACTGACAAATAGATTAAAAAAAAAAAAGCTGTGGTACATTCACACAATGGAATACTACTCACCCATCAGAAACAAGGAAATCATGCAATTTGCTGCCAAATGAATGGAACTAGAAAAGCTCATCCTGAGTGAACTAACCTAGACCCAGAAAGATGTACATGGCATGTATTCACTTATAACTGGATTTTAGCCATATAGTACAGGATTACTATCCTACAACCAACAGACTAAAAGAAACAGGAACATAGACTTTGTTACCTGTTAGTGGGACACTTTGCCCTAGTGGAGCTGACATGTAGGCCCCCAGTGCAAGAGGAAGCTCTTAGCCCTCATATGGCTGCTGAACTGAAGGGGGCTGATATGTAGGGCGCCCCACATCAGAGGAGTAGGATAGGTGGGAGAAGGTGGGTCCAGGAGGGGTGGAGGGAGCAGACTGTGATGGAGATATAAATTGAAGTAATAAATTGACATTAAAAAAAAAGAAAAAAATTTATACAAAAAAGGCAGAGATTCTGTCTTATGTGCCCCCCCCCCACACACACACCCAGAAAAACTTACCACATATTAGCATCTAGGCCTGCACAGATGGGAAGGTATCTTGAGACTCATGAGCTCAGGAACCACATAGCTCCTTCAGGTGGGACAGTGTCCCAGTGGAAGGGTGTCCTGAGGCTTGGGAGCCCAGGAACCACACAGCTCTAAGAGGAGGCTTCCTTAGCAGAGAAATTGCAGCTCACAGGGGAGTTTCCTCAACCCCAGGTGAGCTGAGGAGCCCGAGCCTGAGCTCTGCTCCTTCTCCTGTGCCTTCCCTTCTTTGCTTCTTGGTTTCTTTTCTTCTTTGCTTCTTCCCAATGAAAGAGTCTCAGCAGACAGCAAATCTCATAAAAGAGATTTATTGGAGGGCGAGGAGGAACGAATCCAGGGTGTGGCTGCCCAATTCCAGGGACAGGAAACAGGGAATGAGGAAACTCAGGGCTTATATAGGGGCTTGGGGGGCGTGGCTTTCTAGGGCAGGGATTTCCAGAGTGAGGACTGGTGGACCTTCAAGTCCTGATCTTGGAGAGCTCAGGCATTGGTTGGTTTCCTGGTCAGGGATTGGTGGGTTTCCCTGTGCTGTGACTGGTAGGTTTCTTTTGTTCAGACTTTTCCCCTTAAATTAGCATAATCTGGGATGAAGAAGATCTTTGTGATAATTACAGAGTTTGGAAATGTTATGACAGAGAGGTCTCAGGGGCATGAGGGAAGGATGGGCTGCTGGACCTCCTCAGCCTGGGGACTGGTTTTTTTTTGTTTTTGTTTTTTGTTTTTTTCCCCTGCCCTGAGGGTTTACAAAGTTTACAAAGTTGTCAAGATTACAAAGGGAGTTCGTGGCAGGAAAGTCTTTGGAGAGGAGGTCCTGCCTCTGTGGACAACTGTCTTGAAGGCCATAGGCTGAGACAGAAAAGACATCGTCAACACCATGGAAAGCTGTGGAAACCCTAGTCAGCACCAGGCTGAGGCAGGACAGCTCCGAGTCCGCAGCCCGCCATTCCGACATTTGAGCCATGAGCCGCCATTTTGACTGCTCCAGCCACACAAGCTGGGGTGGGAAAGAGGGCGCTGACAGCTCTGGCCCCACGCTTTTGTGGCATGCTGCTCAGGGACTTTACCTACACTTGGGAGGGGGGAGTTGGTCCATTTTGATGAATCATTGCTGCAGCTGCGGAGGCAGCAGCGGCTTTGATCATGGCCTCAGCAGCTGCATTAGGACCACTCCCTGGAGGCCTTGGTCCTCACTCCACTCACGACATAGCTCTGGTCCTGTCTAAACTTAGGCCATTCTGTCCAGGGGTGGATCCTCACTGGGGAGATACTCCCAGCTCCCAGGATCCACTTACAGCATCCTTATAGCACTACCAAAATGTTCTTGATTCTGGTGTGCCGGGGCTTTAGAAAGGATGAGTTCTCCTCCACAGCCTCCTGGTGATACATCCTGGTTGCCAGGCACCCATCTAGATGTGAAATAGAACACTCTGTGGGGTTCTGTTCCATCTATTCTACCCAGAAGGGAGCTGACAGCTAGGGTGGTTCTATGACAGTCAAGCTTGAGCCCCATGGTGGGCTTGCTTCCTGCTGCACGCTTCAGTGCCACTTTTCCCTGAGGAAGAAAGGTCTTCCATGGTGTGTTTGAGGGCTTCAAACAGGCCTGGGCTCTCTCTGTGAGCTATGATAGTTGTCAGAGTAAGTCAGTTGGCTGTAAGGAGAGAAACTGGAATTAACTATTTTTTTTAAAAAGTGTTATTATTTCTGAAAATAATGAAGTCTGTGACAAACACTGTTGATTACAAATGTCTAAACATGGCTGAAATTACTCCTGGTCTTTTGAACAACGCGGAAACAGTAAATTTGGCAGCAAATAGCCAGACCATCATAGGTCTGTTTCTTTCTAGACCTCAGTTTTTAGAATAAAATGACTAAGCTACATGCTGTGGTACTCATCTGTAATTCCAGCACTGGGGAGGTGGAAGCAGGAGCTTTGGAGGTTCAAGTTCATTCTTAACTGTATGAGTTCAAAACTATCCTGGGATATATGAGATCCTGTCTCAAACAGCCAAACAAAACGAACAAAAACACTAAAGACAGAGAAAGGAAAGAGAATCTCATGGATTTTTCCCCAAGGTACCTTTGTGGTTTACAGATATACATGGTTATTGTTGTACAATACGGCTGCGGGGTGGTACACCATGGCAGGCCCATGCCAAGGTGTGCTCCTTGACGAAATCATTCCGTGTCACACAACAGGTCTGGCATAAAGGGTTTATTAAGACAGAAAGAGGGAAAAGAGTTAGGACATGGAACGGAGGCAGAGTCATGGGACAGAAGAGAGGAGGGGGGGAGAGAGGGAGTGAGAGAGGAGAAGAGGAGGAGAGAGAGAAGAGAGAGAGGGGAGAGACAAGGAGAAGAGAGGGGAGAAAGGAGAGAGAGAGGACAGAGTGACAGAAGGAGAAACCAAAAGAGAAATGGGAAGAGAGACTGAGAGACGTGGGCAGGGGTGAGGGGAATTGGGGTGGGGTTATCTCTCCACAACTGGAGCACCTCTGGGCAGGTGTTGATGTGAGCAACTGGGACCCTGAAAGACCCCTGAAGTAAGGCTAGTGGACACTCCTGTACACTTGCAGTTATGGCCAGCAGAAAGTGTCAAAATCTTTGTTCTGTACCTCCACAAGGCAAACACTAGGCTCCTTAAACTAGGCCCTGAAAACTGAAGAATGCCGAACAGTGGTAAGAGACAGAGGAAGTAAAGCTGCTGCTTCATAGCAGTTTGATTCTATGTCAGTCGCCGGCTCACAGGCTGAAGGAAGATCCATCAGCCGACGGCAGCCATTTCCACAAGCCTGGGACACATCCCACTGACAGACAACCGGCAGCCTCAGTCATGGTCAGCTGCCTGTAGCTTATGACGCCCTCCCCTGGCCTCCTGGGTAATGGTGGCATGACCGTGGCTTAGATATAAAGGGTATGAGTCCAGAAAACAGGGCTGGCCTGGATGCTAACATCCAAAATGACAAACGCTTCATAGTTAGAGCTCAGTGGGGGCAGGGAGCAATGGAATTCGCAGGTTATGAAAGCAGAAGCAGAAGTGTTGGGGAGTGGGGTAGAGAACCAGGAAGGGGGAGGGTAGGAAGGTAGCAGAGGGCAGTGCAGTGGTGGGAGGGATGAATAAGAATAACCAAATACAATGGCACATATGTGTAAAAAAGGCATAACAAAGCACTTTACCTTTCTACTAAGTTAAAAAGAATTCATGACAAAGTGCAGTCTGAGCCAGGCAGGTGGTATATGTCTGTTACCCCTGCATTTGGGTGGTGAGGGCAGGGAGTGTGCAGGTACAAAACAAGTTCTAGCTACAAGACGAAAGACGCTATTGAGAATACAATAGAAATAAATAAGAAAAGCAAATGCATAGCAGGACCCCATGTTCAGCAGGATCTCCGCTCATGCCTCCTGCACCAGCTTGAGGCTCCCTGTGGTGACAATCACATTTGAGTTTGTTCTGACCTATGTCCTTGGCAAGGGATTTCCCTGTGTGAAACCCCAGAGTTCTAACACAGCCTTTTTTGCAAAGGGACCATCATTGGTGAGGAAGCTAAGGGACTGATAGACTCAGGGAGGTGTATGGCAAAAGGTGACAAAGGTGGGGACCTAGACGCACATCTGCACAGAAACACACGGGAATGCAGCCTGCTGCCAAGCTGTGACTGGAAGCTGGGCAAGAGGCAGACCCTATGGTACAGTGGAGAGGGCCTGTAAGGTTCAGGGCCTTGAAGACCACCTGCTTCTAGAACAGTTACCTTAGATGGGAATGTCGGGAACAAGACAGACTGAGACATGAAGAATGAGAAAGTCAGACTACGGGAAATGATTCTATTAAGTGTTAGTGATGTAAGCAGGAGAGACTCTGAGTTGAAGCCCCAGGACCCAGGGTCTTCGCTACTGTTCTGTTGCTGTGATAGCATACCACAGTCAGGGAAACTTATAGCACAAGAAGATTATTTGGGCTTATGGTTCCAGAGGGATGAAAGTCCATCATGGCAGGAAGGCATGGCAGGAAGCAGCAGGCATGATGACCGCAGCAGGAAGCTGAGAGCTCACAGCCTCAACTCCAAGCATGAGACAGAGAATGGATTGAAAGCGATGTGAGGCTTTAATCTCTCAAAGCCCAATTTCAGCAATGTGCTTCCTCCAGCAAGTCTCCACCTCCCTATAACCTCTGCCATCAGCTCCTTCAACTGGGGATCAAGCATTTACACACCCAGCCTGTGGGGCAACATTTCTCATCCAAAGCACCACCCCTAAGTAAACAAACAGAGAAGCAAAAATTAAAAACCAAGGGAAGGGGCTTATTTATAATAATAATCCTAGCTCTGGAGATGAAGAAACAGGAGGATGCTTAGAGAATATTGGCCAGCCCAATTAACCTAACTGGCAAGCCCCAAGTGCAAGTGAGACCCTGGCTCCTGAGGAATGGGGCCGTCTTAACATGGATGCATATACATGTGTGCACACACACACACACACACACACACGCACACATGTACATGCACACAGGCACACTCTCTCTCTCTCACACACACACCACAAAACACATACACACCACACACACTCACACACACACCACACACACTCAACTGTAAAGGTCTATGTCTCTGTATAAGAAAAACAAGCTGCAGCCACAGCACCCAGCCGTATCCTCCCAGGCTGGCTTGCTAGCTGTTTTATTGGTGAAACCATCAGTCTTGTTAGCTTTGGTAACACAGTACTGATGACCGGGCGTGTTTTCAGTGTTGTTATTATTCTAACATAATCACTATTGGAAGCATCTGTTGTTAAACACAGTACTGTGTGCATGGTCTTGGTTGATTGGTTTCTGTTAATTGCATTCATAAATTATGCATTAAAGTGGAGGCTGAAGCAGAGCAAGAGTTTAGCAGGCACCAGGGAATACTGAGCCAGCCATCTCCCTAGGAAGTGGCTGGAACTCAGACCCCTCCTTGTTTTCTTTCTTTGGCGGACTTCCTCTTCTTTGATTTGTATATTCGTCTTATCTCTAAAGCTGGTAGGAATTACAGAGAACCAATGACCCATAGGGATCCAGGGAGACATTTCCCAGATATTCCCTGTGGTTTATGTGGATCTGTCCAAACTCTGGGCTCTTAACCCAGGGTGTGGTAGGATCACTGCTTATACTGAACTTAAGGACCTGCCCTGCTCTCAGCTCCCCAGTGCAGACCACACTGGTGGAGTCTTGGTTCATTCTTATGACCCTTCAAGGAGGAAACAGTTGGCCCCAAACCATCAGTCACAGACATTCTTTTCTTACAGACCAAAATCAGCGATAGGCTTCCTTGCCTGGGCAAGGCTAACCTCAGCTGGGTGCTAATGCAAGACATCTCCCGGGACTTGGAAGTGGACTGACTAAAGGTCCCCCTCTCAAGTGGATTCATTCTTCTCTTTTGAGCATCTTCACCTCAGTGGCTCCTCCTTCAGCACCCTGGGTCCCTCCAGACTCCGAAGCTGATGTCAACAGGTAGTTAAGAACCTCAGCATCCCCACACCCAGTGTGCAATTCCCCTGTTTCCCAGGAGCATCCACTGAAGTAGCCATTCCTCTTTTGGAATCCTCCTTTCTCGTGGCCTTGGATTCCCATGTGATGATGTCATTTCTGTGCTCCATAGGACATAGTCCATGGGTTCTCCGGGTCTCTGTTTTTCTCACTATCTTTTCCTTCTGTGTGGTCCAGTACAGAGGGGTGAGCACTGCACAAGTCTTGTCCTCCACTTCTCCATCTGTGAATGGGAGATATGATGGAATTGGCCCTGTGTTGCCATGCTAAGGAGTGATTGACTGAATTCAGGGGAGTATTCAGAAAAAAATCATCACAGCCAAGATCAGAACTGTGGGCTCCTTGGGCTTTGACCCCACAGGTTGTCAATGACTATCATGTTTTCTATGTCGGCGGAACGTTGTTTTTTTTTTTTCTCTCACAAAGATGTGAATATCTTTTTCACTTGAGCCTCCAGAATGAGCGCAGGTGCTACCCCTAGAAGATTTTCTTTTCGCCTGTGTGTCCTGCCATGCATGGAGGCTAAGATCCTGTGCTTTTCATATTAGAGTATCTCCTCATCACTGTGACACAGAGCCTGGCAAAAACAGCATAGAGAGAGGAAAGGCTTTATCATGGTTCATGGTGGGTAATCCCCACACACCCGGGCTCATCGCAGTGGAGGATGGAGAGGAAAGGATGGAGGAATTTGGTTGGCTTTGTCCTTCTCTGCAGCTCACAGGGAGCTACCACTCACATGCAGAGCAGGACTTCGAATTCTTAGCTAAACCTCTCACAGAAAAGCCTAGAACTGTGCTTCAGTCTTGTGGGTGATTCTAAGACAAGCCACCCCAACAATGAAGATTAAAGATCTCACCTTAATTCACAGATCTGCCTAGCCTCAGTATCTATTCACCTAGGAAAGTAAGTCTAACACTCAGATCACAGACTATACCCAAGTCTCTGAATCTGAGTCTCAGAGCTCTGTCAGACCTGGTTCTGCCCACCCCCACCAACCCCTGTAGCATCTGCCTGGGTGTTGCCTTCTAATTCATTTGAATCATAAGAGCCTCCTCCATCTCTGGCTCTCTCCATAGTCACAAGAGACTCCCATGACCCCAAGCAGACACTGTGACTTAACAGAGTACACCACCCTCCATACTTGTCCACTCCCAGCCCCACAGCATGTGTTTGAGAGTAAATTCCTTCCATCCCCAAATCTTTCTCCTAAATTTCCTTTATGGCAAGATTGAACTTTTCTGTCCTTCACATAAGAATTTTGTTTTCAACACAGTCCCCAATTTTCCTTACCAACTCCTTGTCTTGTTTATATTTCATCTTAGACAAATTCTCGGGCCCTGGGAACTGTTCCTGCTACCCTATGCTGGGTCCCCACCCCCACACAGACAGACACACACACATATTCTCTCATACACACATACACACACACTCATACACACAGATACACACACACACACACACACACACACACACACACAATTGACAAACACTCTGACGATGATGACGCAAAGCAACTGAAGGAAGGAAAGGGTCTATTTTGCTTATGATTTATTTGGTAACTTTTGAGTCTTCTAAGAGTAATGACTAGATAGTTTTTCTACCAAGTATGCTATCTCTTCCATGTATGTCATCTTGAAAAACAGTCAGAGGATCTGGATTTTCTCCATGTTAAATCTGCAGAGCAATAAGGTAAAAACTAAGTCTTTTGAGACAGGTTTTTTTTTCTTCTAACCATCCTTCTGTAGTTGATACTGAATTAGACTTTAGACTGAATTATCTTTCTATTTATGTATTCTTTCTATGTGATTAAGTACACCATTCTCATGAAACAATCTGGTGACTTCTCTCCAAATTTGAGCTGCAGTTTCAGATACCTAAATATTTGGAATTGTCTCCTGAAAGAATCTTGACTGGTGTTTCATAACCATCAAGCCCATTATCCTAGGATCAACTTTGATAACAAAGTCAAGCTTAACCCTATTATAACATCACTGAGGGAGGGCTGGCTCCTTTACTCAACAACTACTCTGATCTTATAAACACAAACTAATTGCATATAACAAATCAAGTTTTCAGATATATCAGTAGAAAGTCGAATAATTCTGTTAGATTTTCTAAGTACTGTGAACACTGAACACAGAAGTGCTTTGGAAGGCTTACAAATAATTTAGTCTCCAGAAGATTGGCTTATTGTTAATATAACCAGTTTTTTTTTTTTTTGCTAGATTCCAATGAATTCCACTGAGATGCAGCCTTCACTCCCTAATTCACTTCCCTATAACTTATACTCTGACAAAAGTAGAAACATCTCTTTATAAAAATCATTCCTTAAATTGAAAGTAGAAGCTTATTCCTGCTTGTAATTATAGCTTTCATGAGGCTGAAGCAAGATTGCCATGAGTTTGAAGACTATCGGAGTTACTTTTGCGAACAACTTCCTCCCAGTTGAAACAGACTGCAAGGAAGCTCACTAAGGTTAAGAAGGCAGACAACTCAAAAGTCTCAGGAAGTCCCTGAAACTGACCAGATGGACAAGGCTCCTCCCTCTACAAGGTTATATAAAAAGCACTCCTGGGGAGCGAAGACTTTCTCACCTGTTGGGTTCCCTCCAAGTTGTTTCATGAGTCATCACTCATATGGGGGTGGGCATTGATGCAGCTGCCTTTTAGCCAATTATGCTGGAATCTAACTGTGTTTTTATATGGCCATGGGGCTGGCCATTTAGGGAAGTGCTTCAATATGTAAGCCTAAATTTTTACCTGAAAAGATCAGGGCAGAAGCCAAGTTATCCAGGGGTAAGAAGCTTGAATGACCTGTACCAGGAGCTTCTTGCTGTCTTTCTCTATAGGAGGGAAGACAACTTTACCATTGAAGATAGGGAGAGACCAATTAAGAGCAGAGCTGAGGATCAGAGACAAAGAGCCACACAAATTGACAGAGGCAGAGGCAGAGACAGAGAGACACATGAAGAGAACAAGAACCACATTAGATCTGGAAAACATGATGAAAGCAAGCTCATGTTACCTCTCTGCATATCAGATAAAGTCCCTGTAGTCAATGACTGAAACATAGCTGTGTTATTAATCTTAAGAACCACCCCTATGACCTAAGGGTTAATGGGGCTGCTCCATGATTGCTGAATTTCCTTAACAGCATTCTGGCCATGGAGTGTGACTCTTGATAGATAACATTTCAGTTGTTAGATCCAGATGTGGTCAGACAACAGATGCCCAGCCTGACATTCCCAGCATGTGGTATGGTTCCATCCTTGATAAAATAATTATTCTCACTTTGCTCATTATTAGTTAAAATGTTTTGTGGCACTGACCAGAAAACTGATGCTGTCTGGGGAAAAAACTCTATTGTTGTGAGAGTAACAACCTCACTGGGTTTACTGCAGAGGTCCGCCAGCATCTTTGCAATCTCACAGACTCTGCGATGCTGGGCATGACCTGCAGGGGTCATGAGAATATAGAGACCCAGTTCACTCTGTTTGGGCATGAAAAACACAAGGTTTTACTCTTAATAGAATGCAAGCTGTACAGGCAGTTTACCACATGGCTCAAATGAAGAGAGGTTGATGGAGGTAACTTCAAGAGGCCTACAGAAACCCAGGGGTACTGGAAAACCATCACAACCCCTAGTGCTTCAGATGTGACATGATAGCCATCCCATCATCTGAAGACCACATCTCCCAACTGAAAGGAAACAGCAAATCAGTAAATCATCTTATGGCATTTGGCTGAGACACTCTTTAAAATTAAAATCAGTGACAGGTCATTTTTCTCCTGGGTCCAGGTAGGACCCAGCTATAGATCCATTTACCACAGGGTTGGATATTTCTAGATTGTCCAAGACCTTCTCACTCCTGGGCCAGCATAACCCGTCTGTCAGTAAGAGTGTCTAAAGTTTTCTCCGCTATGCACTGCATTCTCTCATGAGCAGTATGCGCCCCATACATGGGCTTCTCATCCTTGGGGCAGTATTCAATAATAGTGGAGATGGAAACTGAGTTCTGTGCTACTTCTGATGTAGGACCGTTGGTGCTCATATTCAGCAACTAGAGAATGGACTCTTTCCCTGGGTGGTGAAACTGCAAAGTCACAAGGCAAAGGAGTGATGACCCTGAAGGACAGATGACCACCCCACAAAGGACACACGTAGTGAGGATCACAACACCATGGGGCAGTTCCTCTTAGGTGTAAGTTTCATCTGAGCACATCTGTTTACTTTCCTACTATGGGAACATGTAAGTTTGTACTACATCTTGTATTGGAATATACAGGCAACTCCTTGGGTTATGTCAGAGTACAAAGAAATTATCTTTCTACCAATGGTGACCTGGAAATGTCAGTATGACACACTTTCTGGATGGATTCAGTTTCTCCAGAATGAGATACTGTCTGTAGATAGTTGATTTCCAGGACACATACACATCTTGACCTTCATTGACCCAGCTAATCTGGAAGCATCGAAAACTCATTTTTGGAAATTGTTCATTTAATACTGGATAAATAAACATACTTCCTGGGGGTGTACTATCTTCTGAATCAAAGATTGTCCTTAAATGTGGGCTGTTTTGGTGTGTGTGTGTGTGTGTGTATGTGTGTGTGATGTGTTATGTGTGTGTGGGGGGGGGAGTTAGATTAATATAAATTAGATTTAGTAAATATCTAGGTTTCTGATACAGTCTCTTAATCTGGGGCATGACGATCAACTTGGCTATGAGCAATTAGCTTATCAGCTTATGGATGAAGTCACATGAAATGAGGGGAGTCTCTATGGACTGAAAAACAAGGTTGAAGCCAGGTGAAACAAGGAAAGACTTTATGACCTGGCATTGTTTTCGGCTGCTAAGTGGGCAGAGCCCAAATTAAGCTGAAGCAGGTGGAACAAGGAGCGATCCAATTTAAGGACAAGTGGATGAGTCTGAGAGAGCTGCGTGCTAGGGGCTCCATGCTAGAGAGCCAAGGCTAGTGAGCTCCGATGCTAGCGAGTCCTCACGCTAAAAAGGACAACGAGTAGTTTGTATCATATGATGGTGAAAGTGCTGGTGGACTGATGGCCAGATCTCCCTGAGGCAGAAAGAAGCTGGTGAGCAGAGAAAGCCTCAGCAAGACAGCAAAAGGTCAAGGACTAAACCCTGTGGCTCAGCTTTTGCCTAGAGGGGTTTGACCTGTCCAAACAGCAGCCTAAACGGAACTGTGGCCAGCTTTAAAGACTGAGACAGAGCAGCAGAGTTGCTGATACAAAGAAAGAAAGTTGGCCTACAGTTGGCTTAGGTCTCCCAGAGAGAAGAAAGCCTCAAGCTATTTAAGGTGAAACTGCCACAGCCAATTTACCCTGATGGATCTACATCTGAGATATTCCAGAATAAAGACTGCTAAGTGCATTAAAGGGTCCACCCCAGAGACTGTGTTCCTGGTGACTGAGGACCTGCTCCAGAGCCTGTATCCTTCTAAAAGGTTATGAAAATAGTTGTAATAGTTATCAATAGCTTTAGTGGTTAGGTCATAGGGGTGGTAGGAATTTATGGGAATAGTAGTTAAGTGTATTTGTTATAAGTGAATATAGTTATTAATAAATACGTGTTTAATAATTAAAAAGTATAGTTTCATATGTGTGTGTATGTGTGTATGTGTGTTTGCTTGGAAAGTTTCTTTACCCTTTTATATGTTTTTTTCTGGATATATAACTTAAATATAGAAAAATAAACACACCAAAATAAGATATGCTAAATATTCAGCAAGGGAACACTGCACTTCCATTAGTCCAAAAATAGAGAATCAGACCTGGAGCCTCCTCCAGTTTCCATTCCATCCACAAATGCCCCCCCTCAAGTGCCTACTAATTTGAATTCTAACAAACAATATAGTTTAGTTTGGCCTGTGGGATGTCACAAAGAAGCAGGCCCCCAAAGTGACAATGCTGATGGCACTTATTCAACTTCCACCTGAGCTTAGTTTTCATAGAAATAGAGACCAAGTATATTTCCCATTTTAGTGTCTGAGATGAAAATGAATATCCCCTCTCCCCCATAAAACCAAATAAGCTTTTGCAGCCAGGCTGTATCCTTTACTAGCCAAGATGGCCGATGGCTGGCAGCTTTTTTTCATTTAAAAACGGTTCTCTTTCCATGGAAATTGGCTTTGTTTAATGATTTTTTTTTTGTCATGCCTATTTACATTCTGGTGTAGAACTTTCTTTAATGAAATAATACAATTCTATCTATGATATATTGATTTCTGTGACTCAACATACTTTTTGTGGGATCCACCCATAATGTTTGTTACTCATTTTTATCTCACTCATTTTTCATTATGAGAAAATGTCTTTCTGCTTCCTTGGCCATTATATGCTTAGTAACCATTTGTATGGTTTTCATCTTGTAAAATGTTCTTAAACATCAACCTTGCTGGACTCCTGTATGTATGGTTCAATATGTTTTTCCAGAATACTAAATATTCATTTGGATCCCTCACATCTGGGTTCACAGCATAAATAAATACACAGTTCTCCTTGAGCAATGCACATTTTCTGGTCAATACTATTTCTGAATACTTATGGCTAATAATATATTCATTAGATTGCAATTTTTGAGCTTCAAGTATGCCATAGTTAGATGTCCCTTTCAGGAAACAGAAATTTATCCTTGAATGAAAATGAATATTCCTGTGTATATACTCTTAAGTATGGGTCTAATTTTAATAAACAGTTAAACTGAGAGGGTGAGGGCATCTTTTGGGAAACATGGCTTCTTTCCAGACTTGAAGCTTACCAAGGCAGAGGGGTAGGACTCTGGGCGATGTGGAGGTCACACAGTAGGACTCTGGACGATGTGGAGGTCACATAGTTGACCACTGGAAATCACTATCAGTGATTGCCCCTTGGATTCATCCTCTATACTTGGTGCTCATGGGATTTATTCTTTCAGGTGGTTTCTCACCTCCCCCCAACAATGCTTCTTTGCTAAATGTCATTTTCCTTGTTTGGTTAGCAGAGCAGATATCATCTCAAGAAGACTTGACACTCAGTAGAAAAATAAATTTCATTTCATACCGTGGTTTCCCTCATCTTTGGGAAGATGGTCATGGTGAGGGATAGGAGGAAATGAGATGAATGTTTCTTGGACTAAGAGACTCAAACTTGAGGTTCCTAGAGAAAACTTAAGGAGACATTTTCTGGAAAGTTGTTGTTGTTGATGATGATGATGCTATAGATGCTGGTCTGGTGGCATTTTGATAATGCTAATGGTTCTGGTGATGATGATGATGGTGATGATGTTGGTGATGGTGGTGAATGATGATGGTAGATTATGTTTGTAATGATGATACTGATGATGATTATGGCAGTGATCATGTGATATTGGTAATGTTGGTGATGATTATGTTGGTAATGATGGTGATGATGGTGGTGGTGATAATAATGATGATACTGGTTATGATGATGGTAGTGATGATGTTGATGATGGTGGTGATGGTGGTGGTGATGGTAGTGATGATGATGGTAGTGATGATGATGGTAGTGATGATGATGCTACCATCATGATGATAGTCATGATAATCATTCTACCTCAAGAGTATTGGAACTCTTCCTCATATATGACAATAGACAAATCACACTGAACAGCTTATATGTGATCAAAATTTACTAAGGAAGAAGTGAATTCATTACTGAAGCCATTTCCCCCCTGCTTCTCTTAAGCATGCATCTGGACACTGGGCAGGATCTAAACTCATTCCCTATTTCTTAATTCCCATTTTACCAACATAGACTTAACCCATACTGTAGAATACCTTGTGCCTTGCTATTCAGATAATCAAGCTATTTGGAATCCTTCCCTATAATGAACCCTTCCCTATGACATTTAATAATGAGCATCCCATTCATTCCGGCATTTTCTCCTGACTGGTTATAATTGCTGATGTCACCAGAAACCTAGCCTTAAGCACTTTATTCTAGCACTGTCAGAGGCAGCTGCAACACGAACACATGCTTTATCTTATGTTTCAGGCATCTTAATAGAAAACTCCTTTCCTCATGATAGGAAATAAGCTATGAATCTAGGCCTAGAATTGGACCCTGAGCTCTGCAGCCAACTTACTGTGTGACTTCAGGTGTTCTTCAGTCCCTCTCTGGCATTCAGTGTGTATCTGTGGACATGTTTGGTTTCTAGAGAATTCTACAGAATTATTCTCATCGTGTTCTTTCACCTTGAAGTTGATACTCATCCTACTTCCCCATGTGGGTTATGGAATCACAGCCTCCTGGATTCCTACCTATGTCTCCATTTTCTCACTAATCCCCCAGTTTGTTTAAATCTACCATTTTATGGTGTCCCATGCATTTATGTGTCCTGTTATATTGATGACTCATGAAATCACACCTTCATCCCTATTCTCTTCATAGGGAAGATTTCTCAATACACCCAAATGACCACATTTTGGACATACTAAACACTTCATTCCATAGTCATGGCTTATGGTTCCTCCCCACCATCTATGTCCACCCTCTACCCACCAACCATATTCTTCAAGTCTGTTCATTTCCTTGTTCCCACCCATCCATGACAATACTATGAACACAGTAAGTTCTGCAGTAACCTCTCACTGTCCTGGCCCACTTTTCTGCATCCCTCTCCTTCTCCAAGATATCACCTTCCTTAGGGACACAGGTGCTTACTCTCTCAGCCACCTATGAAAGCTGGACTAGTTATTTTCAATTCACAGTTTGGAAGATGCCACCTTTCATAAACTCTCTACCTAGCTCTGTCTCAATTGGGATAATAAACAAAATCTGCCCACCATCTGTCTCTTCCGTTTCTGGTTTGTTTTCTTCCCTTCTGTCTCTCCCATTGACTCATCACATTCCACTAATGCTGGTTTTATTGTTTTTCTTTTATCTTGCCCTGCAAACAGCCCTACCCAGGGCAAGTGCTCTTTCCCCCTCAGCCATCTTGGGAGTCCATAGTACTTTCTGTAAGCAAATGCTGCAGGTCCTTCTGAGGAATGCCTGCTGATGCTGCCTGACAATTAATTCTGCATTATCACAGGAAGCACACACACACCTGGAGCCAGTGGGGGAGCATGTCCCATCAGCTGCTCACCTGAGAAACCATCTTGCATCTGTGAAGCATCATTTCCCGCAGACTTTGATGCTACTTTTGGCTGGAAACACTGTGGGCATCTAAATTCTGGCTCACTGCATTTCCTTTCAATTCTGCCTTTTCAGTCGTTTATGCACTAATTGTTTGGGGAATGCATCATTGTTCTCGGGCATTAGAGATCAAGACTGACACATCTGCTGGGAAGCACTGAGACCATTGGAGATGAGAAGACCCAAGACCAGACCCAAAAAGAGACACTGGGGACTCTGGCTTAAAGAAAGCATCAGTGAGTGGTATTCAGCCTGGACTTTGAGGACAAATGCAGAATCCTGCATTGGAAAATAGTGTTCATATTTCCAGCCTGCTAAAGGGACTTTGAGAGTTCTTCACAGCCATTGATCAGGCCGAAAGAAGTTTCATTACTTCTCCGTTTTTCATGGTTGACTTTTCTAGGAGATTGGGGTGGGGAGTGTTGGTGATTATCTCCCTACTAAGGGATAGTTATGAAACCATCAAGGGTCCCTCAGCTCTATTATCTAAGTGTGCATCTCTGTGATTTGGTTACATTTGATTTTCTTTTTTTTTGTTGGCTACATCTACACCATAGAGGCTTTGAAGGTATGGTCCCTCTTTCTGGACTGGGATCATGAGAATCTGAGTCAACATTCCCGAAAAAGACCCCAAGTTCCACTGCATTTTCTTCAATGCTGTTTTAACTTACTAGAACTTCAATGATACAAAGAGGTTAGGATATTGCAAGCCTAGAGCCACATTATCTTGTGCATCTTTAAGCATTCTTAACAGCCATTCATTGCCCTGACCTGACTTAACACCTTTGTGACCACTGGGTAAATCCTTTGGAATGTATGAACACTTAGTTTGCAATCAACAAAAGGGCTGAATGCTGTCAGACAGCATCAAGTTCAACAGCAGAGTTTATTCTGCCCTTCTATAACCACCCCCACCCCGATTTTTTTATCCCGAAGTATTTGAAAAATGTCTTGATTCATGACTTTCATTGTTCTGTTACCATAAAGCCTCCCTCATATTGTTACCACTCTGGAACATGGAATTAGGATTAACCTGAGTCTGTGTTCCTGAGCCAGAACAAACCGTAGCTTATCTCCTGTGAGGTGAGAGTTCCTTTTTTTTTTGCGTCCACAAGAGCACAGACAACACTCACACATACCTGCCTGGTCAGGAGAAAGCAGTGTCCTTGTGAAGGTCTGCATCATAGTGACCTTCAAGTGACGCAGGCAGGGTTTGTAAACTGCAGATCTAGTTTCCACATCACTGTTCTCTAAGATCAGGAAACTCCGCTGCAGAGGATCTAATGCTAGCATCCTTTGTATGACGTTGAGTAACTGGATACATGGTACAAGAGACGTTTAGTGTCCCACATGTCCTGAGACCTTGTTTAGTAGCTCACAGCGTCTTCAAGGACCCAGAGTCTTTCCATGTAGTGTGTCTATTGTTCTCCACACATAAGTTTAGTCTATGATTATTGTTCTTATGGCTGCAGGTCAATGCCCAGAAGGTCCAGCATTCCAACTTCAGAATGAAGAAGACACATTGAATCTGCAGATGTTTTAATTGGGCAGAAAACACACATAATGGATATCATTAATACTCTCTATATAGTTCAGGGACTGGGTTACATGACACCAACCAGCAAGTGTGGGAAAACCGAAAGCAGTTTTATGAAGGAAGCACCCTGACCACTCGTTTGCCCTGTCTCCGGGGGCGGGGGGGGGGGGGGTCCCAGGATCAAGGACTTAAGGTATGAAATCAGATGTCCTGGGCAGACTGAGATATATCTGGAGTCACTCTAGATGTACACTGGATTCCAGTGAGGAAGAAAAGGTTGTCATACTTGTCCCTAGAGTAAGACTTTCAACATTGGTTTCAGAATTAAGCAGTTCTGACTTTATTTTTTTTTAAACCAGTCATGTTTCCTTTGTGATTCTTTACAGGATTAATGATGCAGAAGGATCAATTAGGGAACATTAAAGGAATGGAGAGTGGGGGGCAAGCCCTGGGGGAAAGCCCAGCCCTTAGGAGGAAAAGCATATGTGGATGGATCCTGCCTGCAGCCTTCATCCTGGTTCCACTAACCAGCTATGCTTGCTCTGGACAGGACAAATTAACACACTAGCAAAGCAAAAGCTCCAACTTGTTTGCCAATATTATAATAAAGGACCATACCACTGAGCCCAGCACTTACCAATAATTTCAATATAGGAAGTCAACACAAATGTAGATTTTTTTTTTTTAGCCCTTTATGGATAACCACAAGTGCTGACCCACTGGGTGGTCCATCCCGATTGCCTGAATGTTTCCATCCTGACGATTTCATTGTCATCATATTTTTATGGTTTTCATTCCCACTCACCTGATAAACCATAACTCACTCCCTGAAAGTATTTTAATATTTTCTTTTATAGAACTCATTTTTGCCGCTTTAAATCACCATCATTATTTAGTTATTTGCAACTAATATAAAAAACTATGGCAGCATGTACCTACCACCCACCAAGCAACCCTCCTTTCTCTTTTATGTTAACCCTAAGTTGGTGGTGAGGCCCAGGAGATGGAGCTGTTTGTCCCGACAGCAGCCACTCTCTGTCAGCTCCTCTACTGTGGGCAGCATGGGCCCACTTATGAATTTTACAAGGGGGCAAATTTATGGCTGAGTCTTTAGGGGATAAATTTGAGGAAGTAAGGATTTATGACGAAGTGGGTGGGGAGTCTGCCCTCTGTTGTAGATTGGATGTGTAAAAATGGGAAGAATGAGGGCTGAAACACTGACTGCACAGGAAAGCCCCAAAGGATTTTGAGCCACATCTGAGCTCCTGGCTTAGAGCTAAGGCGGGATCCTGGGAGCTACCCACAACCCCACACCTGACTACGGGTCTGGCTGTGGTCTACTTGTTGAAGGAAAAAGTGTTTTTTTTGTGTTAAATTCCTCCAGCAGACATCTCTTTACTGAGATAGTGGAAAACTAGAAAGGGAAACACTCTTCAACACCATGTAACTCTCAGATACTCACTTTTCCATCCGCGTTCTGCTCAGAATCATTTCCTACACTCACAATAGCAGTGCCATGATGTCACACACAATATTTATGCCACTGAACATATTTCGGAGTAGGGACTAAAGCAGAAATGTTCCCTTATTGATGGAAATATCACATTCAACATCACAATAGCCTTACTTTTAAATTCAATTTCGTGTGTGTGTGTGTGTGTGTGTGTGTGTGTGTGTGTGTGTGTGTGTG
>CAJQZJ010000097.1:9338-25209 GCA_907164525.1 Lophiomys imhausi | reverse complement strand
GTGTGTGTGTGTGTGTGTGTGTGTGTGTGTGTGTGTGTGTGTGTGTGTAGACTCTGCATTAGTGTCTTGGATCATCTATGGAGGTTAGAAGATATCTGGTCAGCTTTAGGTGTCAACTTGACAGAGTCATCCGACAAGGGAGTTTCAATGGAATGACTGCCCGGATAAGAATGGCCTACGAGCGTGTCTGTCTGTGGGGATTGTCTTATTAACTGATGCGGGAGGGCCCAGCCCACTATGGTGGCATCATTCCCTAGGCAGGTGGTCCTATGCTGTGCTTTCATGGTTTTATGTCCACTAATTCCTTTTTAAGATTTGCCTTTTATTTTGCATGTATGGGTGTTTCTGCCTGTATGTATGGTACAGTGCCACAGAGGCCAGAGGGGGTCGCCAGAGACCTGGAACTAGAGTTACAGATGGTTGTGAGCCATCCTGTGGATGCTGGAGATCAAACCCTGGTCCTCTGCAAGAACAAGTGCTCTTGACCTCTGAGCTATCTCTCTAGCCCCTGTGTTCACTAATTCTTAGTTTTCAAACTTAAAGTCTTAATATTTGTGTCACTTACATAATGTGCATTTCCAGTAGTACAATTTAAAAATAATTTTACATTACAAACCATTGTATTGGTATATGTCAATTTTATATGCAGTGCCAAGCTTCATAAATATATCTTTTCCCAAGTATATCATATACTTTGTTATATTATATGCTCTTCGCCCATCTCCCCTCTTCCTGTTTTATTAATTTCTTCCCTTATACTTTCTCCCTTTAAATAAATATTGATAAGTCTATTCAAAGATGCCATATCATTTATTATGGCTGTAATAGAGGACTCAAGTTCAGGTCTCAGTACCCAAGTTGGGTTGTCCACAACTGTCTGAAATCCCAGTTCCTGTTAATCAGTGTGTGTGTTTTGTGTGTACATAAAATGGAGAAGAATCAATACAAAATGAGTTCACTACTCAACATTGTGCTACAATAATGACACTAGTCACATAAGACTACCTACTGGGTCTACCAGAATAGGTGTACTGATCAGCTTTAACTATCAACTTGGCACAGCCTAGAGTCTCTGAAAGTCTCTCTATAAGACTAAATAGATGAATTACCTAGATCAGATTTGTATGTGGACATGTTTTTGGGGGACCATCTTGATTGTTAATCTTTATATGAGGGCCCAGTTCACTGTGGGTATCACCATCTCTAGGTTGATGGCACTGAACTATATACACAATTCAGCTGTGTACTTCGGCTATCCTTGGCGAGAGGTAATGTTGTGCAGAATATCAAGCCTTGTTCGTGCTCCTGCCTTGACTTTCCTCAGTGATGGACTGTGACCCAAAATAATAAACTGAATAAGCCCTTTGTTTTATTACAGCCAGAGAAAGAAAGCTAGAACAACAGGAAAATCCATAATGACAGAAAACAGGTCTGTGATTGACAAAGACTGGGGGCTTGGGAGGACTGGGGGCATAATTAGTAAAGAACAGGAGGGTGCAGAACATGATGAAAAGTTCTGGTACTATTTCACAATTGAAGGTTGCACAGCATCACAAATGCATTTCACGTTACTTGGTAGTCTTCTTCACACTGTTACAGTTGCCAGTACACCATGTGGATCTTACAATTAAAAAAGGAAAGGAAATTAGAATTTAACAGATGTACTCATTTATGTATTTAGTGAGTTACTGGTTCACTGTGCTGAGAGGTTTGAAAGTCCACCATCAGGACCAAATGTCCTGTGATGCTGAGAAAACTCTGGTATGCTGTGAAGGAGGGAGGCAGTTTTCCACACCCTCCAAGCTGAAAAACAGAAAAAATTGGATCTGAGCATCGCTCTGTGTCAATGAAGGGAAGTAAATACAAATTTTGAGCAGGTTTTCAAAATTGCTTTGACAGCTTTTCTATTTTAGTTCAGCGACCCTGGGAGGGAAGATCTATATTTTATTTGGATTAAATTGTCAGAGGGGTGAGCTTCTCAGCCAACAATCCTCCTGTTTTCAACAGAGATTGACAACCCAGTGAATGCGTATTAGTTGAGATTTTTCATTCATTCATTTTATATATATATATATATGAAAGAATACACACACATAAGCACACGCACATTTGCTTTGGAAAATCCATGACACATCAACAAACTGGGGAGAGACACGAGAGCAAACAAAGCGTCCATGAAAACTGCTGAGGTGGGAGGCTCTGACTTTCTGTGGATTGTTTTAAAAACAGAAATGTTACCTTTCTTTTCCTTCTGTGATTTGTTAGGTGAAATAAAAGGTGAACAGAGCAATGCCTTAAGATGTTTTCCTTATTTTTCTCCCATTTTTCTCAGACTGCTATAGATCTCCTGCCACTCAAAGCTAGAGATAAATAACCCACAAACAGGAAACCAAAAGCATGGTATGAACGGAAAATATTCTGGCCTCAGAACAATGACTCTCGACTCAGGGAAACGTGTTTAGCTCAGAGAGAGATCTCTAGTTCCTCTATGCCTAGCTTGTAGTCCAGCATGGGTTAGGAGGATGGCTTCAAGCTTGGGACTCAATGGTGGCAAGAGAGGTCCAGATTGGAGAAACCCCAGGCTTTGGGGCTTAGTTGTAAGGATCTGTACCTCTCAGAGATGTTAGCAAATTGAAATAGACTGGCATCTATCTCCTCTCCCTGAAAGAGAAGGCATCTCAAGTTCTGGAGTTAATTTATAAGCAATGTTAAAAAGCAAGATTTGGCCACTTTCTACTCAGGGCTGTAAAGCTAGTGACGAGGTTGATACATGCTCCCCGAGGGCTCATTTTGGGGAGGTTTGCTGAGAGTGAAAATACTACCAGTAAGGATTCTCATCTTCAACTGAAGGAAATGTCTGGGATGAAGCAGCCTCGTGTCTAAGGACATTCACTCAACTGTGATGGCCCCCATTTGGCTAGCAAAAACAATCTCAATGGCAAACTAAATTTAATTCTATTTTTGCCTAAGAACAAGCTGATGTGGAAAGTCTGTGCAAGGAGTGGGTAAAATTGCACACTTAGGATCTTGTGAGGTACAAAGAACCTCAGGTAGGACCTGTGAGAAACAAACCTTCACAGAACACTAACTTCTTGTGCACACAGCCCATTTCTTCCCCAGCACAAAGTGGAGCCATATTTGATATTCAGTACAATGTGACTCTTTTTCAGTGTCTTAACAAGTCCAGGCTGGGACTGCAATTTGAGTTTCTTTAAATATGTATATTTTGTTTTGTTTTTAGTTATATGTGTAGCAGGGGTAGGGAGTGGGGGGTGGGGGGTGGGTACCAGTATGTGAGTGCAATGCCAATGAGGCCAGAAGAGGGTATCAGATCCCCTGGAACTGAAGTTGCAGATGATTGTGACCTGTCACATGGATACAGGGAATCCAACCCTGGTCCTCTGCAAGAGCAGCTAATGCTCTCAGCCACTGACCCATCTTGTCAGCCCCAGAATTTGAGCTGTTTTGTTTGCTGTTTTGTATTTTGGTGTGTGTGTGTGTGTGTGTGTGTGTGTGTGTGTGTGAGAGAGAGAGAGAGAGAGAGAGAGAGAGAGAGAGAGAGAGAGAGAGAGAGAGAGAGACAAGGTTTCTGTGTACCCCTGGTCATCCTGGAACTCGCTCTGTAGATCTGACTGGTCTGAACTCAGAGATCTGTCTGCCTCTGCCTCTTGAGTGCTGGGATTAAAGGTGTGCACCACTACTACCCAGCTTGCTAAAGTTAATTCTTATTTTCAGTATATGTTGTTCTGTGAGTCCAGACTCAGGGTGTATGCAAATGTGAAGTGAAGAGTGTTGCCCTGTGAGATAGGATGCCCTGACAGTGAGAAGGACGAGAATTGCTCTCTGCTCCCTCCTCGGAGCTGATAAATACACTAGACACATTTCCTCTTCCATCTTACATGGTTTAGTCCATGATGCTGCTGGAGAAATGGGATCTTGCTGAAGCTCTAGAACAAGACTTCTGGTCTCTCTCACCAAGGACACCCTGTGAGTATCCTAGCTTCTTATCACCACAGGCTGGGTGATGTAAACTGTAACCGATCTTTTAAATTATTATTTATTTAACTCTTATTTATTTACTAAATTCACTTATAACAAACACCAACAATTTCTTAACTATTAATCCTATAAATTCCTACAACCCCTTTAACCTATCCACTAAACCTATTGATAATCATAACAACTACTTTCATACCCTTTTAGAATGACACAGTCTCTGGGGCAGGTCCTCAGTCGTCAGGAAACCAGTCTCGGGGGTAGACTCTTTAACGCACTTAGCAGTCCTTTTTCTGGAATAGCTCAGACGCAGGTTCGTCAGGGTAAATTGGCTATCGAAGTCTCACTTTAAATAAGGCTTGAGGCTTTCTTCTCTCTGGGAGACCTCAGCGTCTGTAGGCCACCTTACTTCCTTCGTATCAGCAACTCTGCCGTTCTGCCTCAGTCTTTAAAGCTGGCCACAGTTCCGTTCAGGCCACTGTTCGGACAGGTCAAACCCCTCTAGGCAAAAGCTGAGCCACAGGGTTTAGTCCTTGGCCTTTTGCTGTCTTGCCGAGTCTTTCTCTGCTCACCAGCTTCCTTCTGCCTCAGGGAGATCTGGCCATTGGTCTACCAGAACTTTCTCCAGCAGGACTCTCGGAGCTCTCTCATATCGGGGGCCCTTAGCACGCACGCTCTGGGCTCATCCACTTGTCCTTAAATAGGATCACTCCTTGTTCCACCTGCTTCAGCTTAATTTGGGCTCTGCCCACTTAGCAGTTGAAAGCAATGCCAGGTCATAAAGTCTTTCCTTGTTTCACCTGGCTTCAACCTTGTTTTTCAGTCCAAAGAGACTCCCCTCATTTCACCTGACTTCATCCATAAGCTGATAAGCTAATTGCTCACAGCAGTTGATCTTCATGCCCCGAATTAAGAGACTGTATCAGAAACTTAGGTATTCACTAAATCTAACTTATATTAACCTATCAGCCCCTACAGTAAACAGCAGCCATTTTTTTTCAGAATTATGGAGATTAGAAACCCAAGACCAGGAGAATGACAAAACAAAACAAAATAAACTCAAGGTGGATATGACTGAGTAACAACACCTGAGGTTAACCCCTGAAGTATGTACAATGCACACTTACAACACAAATACATAACACATACACATCTACCTACATACCTACAAATATATACAACACATGAATTATTTTGGGGACACAGTCTTACCCATAACAATAACAGCTTTGTCTCTCATTATACATCTGCTTGTCTTTTGTTGTTGACTCAAATATAGAAATGTCAGGAAAATACTCACTTGGTTTAAGCTCATATTGCTTTAAGGTGGTCTTAATTTGTGACTTATTCAACATAATACACTGACTGTCTTAAACAATAAACATTGTTTCACTGATCTAAAGGGATCATTAAGGTTTCCATTGATCATAGGTAGAAAGCCTATGATCGTGATTCCAGAAGATCCCTAGGCCTGCAGAAGGCTCACGGCCTTAGTCTCTTGTTTTCACACTAGAGAGAGAGAGAGAGAGAGAGAGAGAGAGAGAGAGAGAGAACACACTACATTGTCTCTTCTTAAGGCACTAATCCCAGCCTCAAGGACTGGACTGGTGTAAGTTCTTACCAAAGTTCCCACCTCCTAATGCCATTGAGACAGCCGGCTTTCCTGTGATCCCAGATGTACCTGTCTGCTTCTGGGTTGTCCTACACTGAATCTGTCTCTGACAACCCCAGAGACATTACAATGCACGAATTGAAGAGGATGGTGTTCATCAACCATGTTTGGAGGAGATGTGAGTGTGTGAGACGCCTGGGAACCAGGGGACTATGAACCCACTGGGAGTTATTAGTGGCTCTTGTAAAACACTGAGGGGACATAAGAAAAGGAACATGCTTGAAAGATTTCTGTGTCATAAGCTAAAATGGCTAAAACAAAGGTTAAAAGTCTGAGCAAGTTATTGAAGATTTGAGTACTTTACACAAGACGTATACAAGATAAGACTGAATATGTGATTAGTAATTGTCATCCTTCTGATTTGCTCACACAGCAAACACTAACTTAAATGATTTTTAGATGATTATTTAAAAATCTGACTTAACACTTTAGACACCCTCATGCCTTCCTGGCCACTGAAGCCATTTCAGTCATTGACCCCTACATGTTGGACACAGTAGGAAGCCTCGAGGGACAGTAGAGTATGACTCTCCATCCCACAATGGATGACACGAAGCCTCAAAGTCATGACAAGGTTGATGACCCTTTTTTTTTGTTCTCCAAGATCCTTTATACTTTAACGACCTGAATAAAAGTTTCTCTTGCAGAACATTTTCTTCAGATGAGTTTTGGGATAATCAAACAGTCGAGGAACACATTTATAACTGAATTGCACAGCTCACTGAGTTTGACCAAGCCATCAGGTCCCTTTGTTTCATCTCGGCTGGATTTCCAGTAGAGTTGTATTGTTTGAGCTTAAGTCTTTACTCATCGGTATTTACTGATGAGCATTAAATGGGAAGATAAAATTAAAGTTGTGTGAAAGAGTAAAGCTGCTTTGTGCTGAGGGACATCCTATCCTGCTTTCATTCTGAGTGTTCGCACTCAGTAGAGCAAGGGCAAAACAAATTTAAATTAAAGAAGTCACAGGTCTGAACAAAGCTGCTGTCCTTGGGGGAACCTGAAGTCTTATTATTCCAAAGACAGTTGCAGATTAACATGTTCGAATTTCCATTCAGTGGGTATGCATCATGAGAGTCACGGTCTTTGACTCATACCCTTAACATCTTCAGTGGGTGCCCACCCTTGCTGTGTTCTGTGTGGGGCTTTTAAATATCTTTTTAGTTACTTTGTGGGTTCTTCTGAAACTGTACCTTTTAAAATTATTCAACATTTATTAGTAACTATATTCACTTATATGCCTACAACTCCTATTACCTAACCACTAAACCTATTGATAACTATTACAACTATTTTCCTAACCTTTTAGAAGGATACAGTCTCTGGGGCAGGTCCTCAGTCGTCAGGAACACAGTCTCTGTGGTAGACCATTTAATGCACTTAGCATTCTTCTGGAATATCACAGATGTAGATCCGTCAGGGTAAATTGGCTATGGCGACTTCACCTTAAATAATGCTTGAGGCTTTCTTCTCTCCAGGAGACCTCAGCCATCTGTAGGCCAACTTATTTCCTTTGTATCAGCAACTCTGCCGCTTTGCCTCAATCTTTAAAGCTGGCCACAGTTTCGTTCAGGCCACTGTTTGTATAAGTCAAACCCCTTTAGGCAAAAGCTGAGCCACAGGGTTTAGTCCTTGGCCTTTTGCTGTCTTGCTGAGACTTTCTCTGCTCACCAGCTTCTTTCTGCCTCGGAGATCTGGCCATAAGTCCACCAGCACTTTCTCCATCAGAGGATACAAACTACTTGTCCTTTCTAGTGTGAGGACTAGCTAGCATCTGAGCTCTCTAAAATGCAGCTTTCTAGCATGGGGCCCTCTAGTATGCAGCCCCCTTGGCTCCACCCACTTGTCCTTAAATAGGTTCTCTCCTTGTTCCACCTGCTTCAGCTTAATCTGGGCTCTGCCCACTTAGCAGCTGAAAACAATACCAGGCCATAAACCTTGTTTTTAGTCCATAAAGTCTTTCCTTGTTTCACCTGCTGCCTCCTTGTTTAGTCCATAGAGACTATCCTCGTTTCACCTGACTTCCTCCTTTTTTTTAGGCCATAGAGACTCCCCTCATTTCACCTGACTTCATCCTTGTTTTTAGTGCATGAGCTGATAAGCTAATTGCCCACAGCCAAGTTGATCTTCATGCCCCGGATTAAGAGACTGTATCAGAAACCCCTAGATATTTACTAAATCTAATTTGTATTAATCTAACTCCCTACATTCTTCTCCTATCTGTCCCCTAACAATATCTTCTCTGGCTCAGCTCATCTTCTCCTGGCTCAACTACCACCAACTGTCTTCTCTTCTCAGTCTGCTAGCTTAATTTCCTTTCAACTGTATTCTGTTTTCTCTCTGCTCATTCTCTTCTCTCTAGCCCAACTCAATCTTCTTTCTTCCTGCATCAACTGTCTTCTTTACTCTGACTCTTCTTCCAGCTGGGTTTTACTCCTGCTTACTCCCCAATCTTCCTACTCTCTCTTAGCTCTCAGCTTCTTCTGGATTTTATATCTTCTTCTGTTCCCAGAATTCCAAGAACCAACTGACAAGGAAGAGCATAGGGTCATTTAAAGGGCCAGGCACATAAAATGTCTCATACTATATCTTTAGTGGGTACCCACACTTGAAGTGTTCTGTGTGAGGAACAGAGAAAGCTGTGGTGAGCTAGTCTCCTCTGGCTGTGGAAGAGAACCTGAGGCACAACTTGATCACCTAGAGCCAATGGCCATATACACCTTTAGACACATAGAATATTTTTTCTTTATTCCTATTCTTTAATCTTATTTTCCTCTTTAAAACTTACAGTTGGAGCCGGGCAGTGGTGGCGCACGCCTTTAATCCCAGCACTTGGGAGGCAGAGGCAGGCGGATCTTTGCGAGTTCGAGGCCAGTCTGGTCTACAAATTGAGTCCAGGACAGCCAGGGCTATACAGAGAAACCCTGTCTCGAAAAACCAAAAAAAAAAAAAAAAAAAAAACTTACAGTTGGGTGATAGATACCCAAGGAGATAACTCAGTCAGTGAAGTGTTCTGGATGTGTGTATGATGACTTGAATGCAAAGCTCAGGACTCATATAAAAGAGGTCATGTCCACATTTGTAAGTCCAGTAATGGGAGGTGGAGACAGGCAGATCCCAGGCAGTGAGTCTGGCCTATTTGGTGAGCTCCAGGCCAAAGACAGACATTATTTTAAAAAACAAAGTCTGTGTAATGTTGCTTGTATGGATATGGTTTCAGGGCTAACCATTTGGTATTGGATAAACAATTAGTGTGCTCTTCCCTGGTGAAGACTATTTCTCCCACCCCCGGTGTTCCTTAGTTGCCTGCAGTTCTCTGTGTAGAGTTGAGCCTCATAGGCTTTCCCTGTCTGTTTTGGCATGTCCATTGGTGTCATACTTGTTCAGTTTGTAAGGGTCAAGGAATGGATTCCTGAACCCAAATGTGGGGTGACTGGGGAATCATCAGGAACTTGAGAACGTTGCAAAACAAAAGAGGATTTTATTTAACCAGCATACTGGGGTCACCCTCACAGATCCTCCATGCAAGGAGAAAGAGGAAGCCCAAACAGAATTTCGGTTCAGGTTAAATACGTTTCAGCAAGGCACAATCAAGCATCATCAAGGAACAGCACTTTGATTGGCTAGCATAGGTGACCTAGGAAACAAGGTGGGGATTTCCAGACTCATGACCCTTGGCAACCTGTGGTTATGTTGTTCTCTCTGTTGCTCTGGGAACTGGCCATATCCAAGCCAGAACTTGGTCTCCTGGTAACAGTTAGAGCTTCCAAGCCATGGGAGGTAGTACATGATAGATTCTGGGGCAAGTTGACCTGCAGCTCAGGGCCTACTCAAATTCCCAGGCTTCTGAAGCTTAACTAAAGTTTGGTCAAGTGAGTTTGGTCCTAACAAGTTTATGTTTAGAGGGTCTTTAAACATGTAGGTAGAAAGAAATAATTTTTAAATACCAAAATATAAAACAAGGTGAACAGGTCCTGAGAAATAGGGGGGCACACACCCATGTACACACATACCCAATATCTATAGACATATACATATCCACAGAAATTTTATTTTATTAAGTTGGACTATACCAGGTCATGTTCACTCAAGTATGGGCTCCTGCCCTGCTCCCTACCTTCTTGTCCCTCCTGCCTCCTCTTAGTCTTTGTTGTTTTTCTCCACAGTTTTTACTTCTTCACTTTCCTCTGCATTTCTTTACAAGTTTAAACCTGGTACCACTATTTGAAATCCCAGTGGCTCAAGAGTATGCCTCGATTTAGCTTCATATGGGGTGGAACACCATGCCATGTTGGGTAGTGTCAGGAAAATGGAGGCTCAACATCACAGTGTCCTCTAGAGGTTGTCTCTTCTGCTGTTGTTATCTGCTTGTTTATTGAAAAGTATATATTTGATTAAAAACAAACAGACACATGGCCTTAGCCTGGTGTGGCAGCACACACCTGAAATCCTAGCACTTGGGAGGCCAATTCAGGGAGATAATGAGTTTGGGGCTAATTTGGTGAGACATCATCTCAAAAAGAATAGAAGAATATGCTTTCAACCAAAGGAATTTTGTTTCTTTGGCATTAAGGAAATAGAAATATGTGTTAATTGAGTGGATATATTTTCTGGTAAGCCCATAAAACTTTCAAAATGGCATAAGTGGAAGATTATGTGATTGTTGGACATATCATCAAGTTAATGCAAGAGCTGTGGAGGGAGAAGTCATCACCACAAACAACACACACAACCAATTTACCCTGTAATTATGTCTCTCCTCTCTCCTTTCCTTCTTCTCTCTTTACCTCTTTCATTCTCTCCCACCTTACCATTTTCTCCTCTGTTCCTCTTCACACCCCCCCCAATTCTTGCTTCTGTAACTTGACTTGTTTTCTCGTTCTTTTGCAGCTGTGGCTTTCTGCTCAGTCATCCCTTTTAAATCTCATCAGGCAGGTCCACGTACACTTCCTTGACCTTGAGACATACAGCCAAGCCTGACCTTAAGGGAGGCTAGGAAGTAAATTCTATTTCTGAAGACATTTTGCCTCTTAACAAACGCCTTTTTTTCCCATTCAAAGACAGCACGGTGACATGCCCACACCGCCTGTCTGTGTCTGTCCTTTACACAGCCATCATTTTCTTTTCGTTACAATCCTCCCTTCTCACAGAATTTATAGGCATCTGACGACTGGTCTTTGTATCAGTCATGTTGCTGATATAATTTCCTTAGATAGTCAAAAAGGCTTCTTATGGGATAAAAATATCAGACAGATGTCTGTTCACTCAAAACCTCACCAACTGGATTTTGAAAGCCTCAAATGGGTTGCCCAGTATTTCTATGAAAATTTGAAGTCATAACTTCCATTATCATTTTGTAAATACTAAAAGCACACTTGGATGCTTTTGTTTAACTCTAGCAGAACCCTCCAGCGCTAAGCAGTATCTCTATTTCACTCTCGAGGACAAAACACAACCCAATCTCTCCATTCTCTCAATGCAGTGGAGCCTGTAGAATGTGCACAGATGCCTCTCTGAGCTGAGGAAGTGGAGAGGACCTGCCTCCTCCACTGTCTTGGGGTTCTATTGCTGTGATGAGACATCATGACCAATAAGCAAGTTGGGGAGGAAAGGCTTGTTTGGCTTACACTTCCTCCCACGTTGATCGCTCATGGAGAAAATGCCTTACAGCTGGATCTCATGGAGCCATTTTCTCAACTGAGGCTCCTTCCTCTCTGACAAAACCAGCCAGTGTTTCCTTCCACACCAGCTCTCTCCCATCACCAGGTTTTCATAGAGGAGGGATCCTACAAACAGGGCAGATGTACAATATGCCAAGAGCCTGGATCCCCAGTGAGTTTCAGAAGCACCCAAGGCAGAGACATGACAGCAGGAGCCTAGATCCCTGCAGGGCTCCTCCAGACATGTCAGGTCTTGTGTCTTACTGCTTTATGGTGTCTAGGATGGTACCAGGCAGAAGTTGCTTAGGAGACATGTGTCTAGGCCTTGGAACTTGGACCCTGGATAACCAATGTTTGAATTATTTTCCACTTATCTTAAAATCCTAGAAGTTCTGCGTAATGTTCAGTTCTGCTGAATGTCTTCATAGTTGGCAGGGTTATGGTTGAGGATAAGAAGCAGAGTTCCCATGCCTGATGAAGCCCTGGGTATACCTATGTTTGCAGTCCAGACTTGGAACAAATATCTGAAGGAAGAAGAGAAGAAGGAAAACTATGATGAGGTCAGTGGGCGGAGGTGACATTTGGATTTATCCTGAACCTCAACTCGAGGGGCAGGGAATGCGGGGTCACACTAGGCTCATCCTATAAGCTGATGTGTCCTAGGGGTTTGCCCCTGAATGTCCTTTCAGAGTTTTCGTAGTTTCAAAAACTAGTTTTAGCTGGATTTCAAAGCAGTTGCACTTGTGGATTTTAACAAATAAACCTGTTCTAAAGTTATACACCAGAAAAAAAAATTGCTAAAGATAATTAAAAGGGGACTGCTAGATATAATGTATTTTGATAATACCTCATCTCCTCATCTTTAACTCCTCTGAGACCACAAAACACATCCCTCCCAATGCCATGTCCTTTTTTTTTTTAAACTCAATTAGTGATGCAGCTATGCATACAGGAGTGGAACCATCCATGGAGCATGGGCAACCTACCAAAAGAAACAAGTGAATAGCTTCCTCTGCATTGAAAGGATCCCCCTGTGGAGGGGGTCACACACATTCAGGTGGCTCATATTTATAATCCTAGCAAGGGTGACCTGCCCCATTGATGCCCAGCCTCAGATTTTGTTTCCAATGAACATGCACAGCAAAATTGAATGAAAACATCTGGGGCTAAATCAAATCAAAACATATTTAAAACTTTAAATATTTATGGCACTTTTGCTTTTGAAAGAAGCATTGTGAAGAAAAGTAGTGTCAGGTAGGAGAGGATATGTGAATTTCACAAATCTAAGAATTTTTGAGGCTTCTTATAGGTTGAGAAAAAAGGGAGTGTGCTTTTTCCATTGACTCATTTGGAAACACCATCTGGGTCATTTTTTGGGTAAAGACTCAAATCAGAAGAGATGACAGGCTACAGAAATGAAGCATCTAGGGGAGGCAACAACATGGTTCACTGGGGACTGAAATCATGACTTTGTGCTTGGTAACAGCTCTTCAACCAAACTGTGTCCCTACCTCAATGAAAAAAAAAAAAAAAATATATATATATATATATATATTTTTTAACTTTAAGATTTTCTTTTCTTTTTTTTTTTACATTCCAATCCCATCCCTATCCCTTCTCTCTTCCCAGTCCCACCCTCCCACCTGCCCTCCTCCCCAAGATCCTACCCCCCCATCAAGCACCAACCCACGCTGGTACACCAAGCCGCATCAGGACTAAGTGCCTCCTCATCCACCAAGGAAAGACAAGGCAGCTCTGCCAGGAACATGAGCTCTTGAGGGAGGCAACATCGTCCAAGTTCGGGATAGATTCCATTCCAGTTGTTAGGAGATCCACTTGAGGAACAAGCAGCCCATCAGCTTCATATGTCAATGTCGATATTTTTATGTTTTCTATTCTTTCATTAAAACTACCATAAATGCATTACTAAAACACCCATTACAAGAATAGTTTCCCTGAGCCAGCTTTGGAAAAATCTCCTGAGTTTTCTGTGTAGGGTCTCATGCATAAAATAACACGTATTTCCAACGTCTATAAGGAATCGCCTTAGAGAAAAAAATACCATGTAAGTCATTACCTGCGAAAAGATCTAACTGTAGTAAGTAATCATTTCCCTGCTCCAAAGTCACTGAGAAAATTAGATAAGTACTCTTAAAATTAGCTGCCATAGGTCTGCAAAGATGGCTAAGCACTTGAGAACCTATACCACTCTTCTAGAAGATTCCAGTTCCATTTGAGCACATACCCAGGTTGAACAGTTCACACGACCTGTAATTCCTACTCTGGGGAGTCCAACGCCCTCTTCTGGCCTTGGAGGGCAGTGCACTCAAATACGCAGATACACAGACACATTCTTATACACATACATAAAAATACATCTTTTAAAACATTTGAATAAGTAAATGAGCTGCTGTGATGGGATGTTATGAAGACAAAAGGGAACAGCATTGTGTGTTCCCAGCATTATTAAAGTTCAGTGGTTTTATACAGTAAGAGTGTAAATGGCCATTCCTCAGTGTCCAGTAAGAGTGCAATGACCATTGACCATTGTTAAAGATCTCAGTCCCAGATCGATTGTCCCTGAAGTGGATGATACAAATCCTTCAAATCTGCCCATCCAGGTTCACATTAATTGTCTACTTGACACATGTTCATCTGAGAGGAAAGCCTTAAGGGAGGAGTAACTGGATTAGTTTGGCCTGTGGGCAAGTCTGTGGGGGAATTTTCTTGATTATTCATTGAAGTGGGAGGACCCAGTTCATTGTGGGTGGCACCATCTCTAGGCAGGTGGGCTCCAGCTGTAATGAAAACGATTAAGTGTACAAACCAGCAAGCAGTACAGGAACCTCCACGGTTCCCGATTCAAGTTCTTTCTTGAGTTCCTGCCATGAGTTCCCTCACTGATGGACTGTTATTGTGAGTTGCAATAAACCCTGTGTTTTATCACAGCACAACAGAAAGAAATCAGAACAGTCCCCTTTTGTTTCATTAAAAAAAATTTTTAATTGATGAATAATTTTACTGTGGTGGGATGGTATGGGGGAGAGGGAGGTGGCTTCCCCTCCCTTCCTCCCTTTTCTGAGGAGAAGGGGAGGAGGGATGGGGAAGAGGGCGGGACCCAGAGGAGGGAAGGGAGGCAGCTGTGATTGGGGTGTAAAATGAATGAATGAATGAATTAAAATATTTTAATGTAAATTTTAAAATAATAATTTTACACATTTATGAAGTATGTGATATTTCTATGTAGTTTAATATATAGATAGGCATATGCATTATGTATAGCATATATACACACACATTATATACACAGGCATGTACATATAATATGTTTGTATATAATATGTTCTTACAAGAGTCTTGGGCCAGTGGCCTGACTCTGGGGGAGGGGGTCCCTAATAATTCAAGTCCAGCCATTTGCCATGAAAAACAAACAGAAAAAGCAACACTGAAAATCTATGAAGGACCTTTAGTCAGAACGGGAAAGACATGCATGGAGACGCAAACCCTTAGCCCTCTGTTTGAAGGCACAGCTGTTGAGTTCCCAGATTCTATAAGGAAGGAATAGAAGGGGTGTGTGGATGTGGAGGCTCTTGCACAATCAATTAAGTCTTGATCAAATCACTGTGGGATGATCCTTATCTTGGGATTGATCCAGGAGACTTTGTCAGCATAAAAACAATGCTGTTTTCTGAGGCAGTCTAGGCTCTTGTCACAAGATGTTTATTGACCAGACCCACTATTCTGGGAATCCAAGGTGACTCTGGGAACAAAAGAGATGGATAGAAAGCACAGGCAGGGACACTTTTAGTCACCCTTACGCATCCATGTACATCTGGCCCATGTTTGCTTTTGGTTTTCCAGAAACTGGAGAGATGGGAGTTATAGGTCAAAGGGCCCTAAAAGTCCCTTAGACAGGAGGAATATGCTTTTATCTCAGTCACGCAGCATGGTAGTTATTGTCCCTAAGGAAACATATTTACCCTTTGTCACCTGCTTCCTGGGGCCCGTCCCCTGGCTGTTTTGTGTGTGTTTTTGTTGCATGTTCTCAGAACTTCCGGCTTGTTTCTTGTCCCATCTTGTACCCATGTAACCCTCCCTCTGCCTAGGGGGGGAGTTAAACCTTCTCAATTAAGAGACCTCATTCCTTTAACACTGAGTTACTACAGCACTGGATATTTTCATCGACTCATGAGTGTTTGTTGAATGAACAGCTGAATGTAAAGTAGGAGCAGCTTCTAATAATTCCGGTTTTGTTTGTTCTGCCTTCACTTGATGCATGAGGGTTTGAGGAACAGGGTACGCAGGTCTACCTCGGATTTAAGGAGCTTTAGAATTGTCTGTGGAGGGGCTGGGGAGATGGCTCAGTAGTTAAGAACACCGGTTGCTCTTGAAGAGGACCCCAGTTCAATTCCCAGCAACTACATGGTGGCTCACAACCTTTGGGGACTCCAGCTTTAGGGGATCTCACAACCTCTTGGTGGCTCCATGGGAGCCAGACACACACACACACACACACACACACACACACACACACACACACACA
>CAJQZJ010000095.1:0-23652 GCA_907164525.1 Lophiomys imhausi | reverse complement strand
AGCTCATACCTGTAAATCCCAGCACTGGGGAGGCTGAGGCAGGGGAATCGCCAGGAGTCTGAGGTCACTATAGAGTGGAGCCCTGTCTCTAACAAACAAAAACAAACCAAACACCATCCCTTCCCCTTAAAGGTCAGTGAACATCTGAGAAGAAGAGGGGTGAAAAAATACTAGGAGCCACAAGGCTCAAAGCTTAAGGGGCGGGGTGGGGGGCCAGGGGACTGTGAAAGGGAAACTATCTTCTGGACACCAAAGGTTCACTGCACTCATGAACTCAAAGCAGCTCTGGCTGATTGCTCGAGATCTGCATAAAATCAAGTCAGCATGGACTGGGAAGAGGCCCCAACATTTAGTTGTCCTTCTAAGAAATCCAGAGGAAGCTTTCACACATGGAGGAGCCCACATGGCCACAGAGGCAGAAAGTGGCTGTGGCTGTAGGCTAAGGATCACACAGCCACCAGAGCTGGAAGGAGTGAGTACTAAATTCCCCACCCCCAGCCCTATGAAGGAAGCAATGCCCCACCCACACCTTGATTTTGGCCTGTGAACCTATTTCAGACTCGTGACTTCTAAAAGTAGGAGGACTAACTCTGTACTATTGTAAGTCACCACAGTAGTTTGTTTCAGCAGCCAGTGGGATCATGTGGATATCACCAGAGACCCTGCAGATGAGCTATCGGCATCAGATGAGACACACACAGAGAAAGGCCTAGGTCTGCATCCCAAGAATTACACTGAGGCACTAGGAGGATGGGGAAAGCCAAGGATGACTTTCTGGAAGCAAGAGAATGGCCTGAGGCAGTAGCAGGTTAGCACTACGGAAACCAGCGTCACTGAATGGTGCCTCTCTGGGAATGACAGTGAAGCGTACTGAGAAAGAAGGGGAATCTGTGCGGAGCCAGGCACATCAGCGCTTACTCACCATAGGGGGAAGCTTCTCTTCTTGTCCCGGCCCATGCGGTTCCTGTTGATGGTGATGGAACAGGGCACAGCATCCAGATGGTGGGAGCTGTTGGGCAGGGTAGGGACCCACTGGCTGTTTCTCTTGGCCTTCTGTTCCCTGGAGAAACAGAGGGGTCACATTCTGCTCACTGGGACTCTATTCATGTTCAGTGGGCACTAGCCCTGACAGGCTCCACGCTCCTATGGAGGACATCTGGGCCTTTCTTCTCTTTCTGGCACCTAGAAGCACCTGTGTGAGAAGGGCACAGGAAATATTAGATACATGGAAGGACTTGGTGGTGCAGCCTTTAATCCTAGCTCTCAGGAGAGAGAAGCAGGTGGATCTCTGAGTTCCAGGCAAGCCAGGGCTACAGAGTGAAATCCTGGTTTAAAAAAAAAAGAAGAAGAAAAGAATGAAAACCAGGGGCTGGAGAGATGGCTCAGTGGTTAAGAACACTGGCTGTTCTTCCAAAGGACCTGGGTTCAAATCCCAGCACCCACATGGCAGTTCACAGCTATCTGTAACAGCCAGGCGTGGTGGCACACGCCTTTAATCCTAGCACTTGGGAAGCAGAGGCAGGCGGATCTCTGCGAGCTCAAGGCTAGCCTGGTCTACAAAGTGAGTCTAAGACAGCCAGGGTTTAGTACACAGAGAAACTGTCTCAAACCTCGCCTTCCTCCCCCCACCCCCCACCAAAGTTAGATGATGCAAGCAGGTAGAATGTGTACATGTTCTCTTTGCTTTTGACTATGGCTGTAAAGTGACTAGCTGTGTGAGTTCTTGCCCTGACTGCCCCTCGAGGGTGAACTATAACCTACAACTTAAGCCAAATAAACTCATTCTCCTCTACCCCCACCACTGCACCCACACTACTGCAGTAACTGCCCACTAGAGTTCAAAGTGATGCCAACGGCACTCTCTAAGAAAGGCTAGGACCTTGTCTTTCATGGCAGAGCCTTTAACTGTAACTTTTTTTGAAGAAAAAAAAAAAAAGCTAGAGCCACTTAACATCTTTAGTGCTAAGGTCTGGGGCCACCCTTTAGGCAAGGAGGGAGCAGGGACACAGTACGAGTATGGTCTGAAGCAATGCAGGTCTGGCTCTGCCCTTGTGATCTGTTCCCCCTTTTGAGACCTGGAACACAGATAACCTCAGGAACCGGGGACTAATCTGCACAGGGCTTAAAAGCTGGGACAGCAGACCAGTTTCCATCTTAGCCTATGTGGACAAATGGTTCACAATGAGTGTGAATTTTTTTTTTGGTTTTTCGAGACAGGGTTTCTAGAGTGTGAAATTTTAAGTAACAGATTCCTAGGTCCCACCCAGGTTAAGCGAGTGTCCATCTCTGGAGAGGGCTGGCATTCTTCGCACCTTCCAGACAATTCCAGTGCAGCTGGGCTTGTATTTGGAAACTGCATTATTTTCTCTACTCACTTCTTCTGTGCTGACCCCACTCCTTCACCTTCAAATCCTGCCCTACCTCCCATCTTTCCCAAGAACCCCAAGAGGGGACAAACTATCCAGTGACAGGATAGGTAGGCTTCCAGGTCCTTTGTTAGGCTGATTTTGTATCTGCTTGCTTCAAACCTTGGACACCCATCCCTGTTGTTTTGACTTCCAATGCAATAGGAATCTACTCCCTCAGCTGGTCCTCATATGATACAATCAAGAAATTGCTTACCCCTGTATAAAGGTTCCCAGCTGACATGTGCAAACATAAAAGTGCCATCCATATGTACACCATTTCCTTCTGTGACTTCCTGAGAAGGTCTAGCTATCCTTATATTCTTACCACATCCCCTGGAGGAAAACAAGATTCTGCTGAGCACGCGTGTAAAGCACTCAGCAGACTGGACTCATGCCACCTTCTCTGTGGGGTAAAGGGGCCAGAAAAGCAATCTAACAACAAAGATGAGGAAAAGTCTGGTGGAAATGATTTCCACAACCCTGAACAATACCTTCCTCCCCCAGTACCCCCGAGGATTCTACATTAAAACCTCTTTCTTTCTCTCTGCTTCTTGGTAAGGTCTCACTATTATCTCACATGGGCCTTTAAATCAATACCCTCCCACCTTCCCTTCAAAGATCTGGGATTATAAGTGTGGGTCACACTGACTAGCTTTTATTTTTTTAAGCTTTGAATTTTTAAAATGACATGAGTGACTGGGGATGTAGCTCAGGGGAGAGCACGTACGTGTTTAGCAGAGAGGCCCGTGCTTCATTCTCACCTCCGCCCTCGGCAGAAGAAGACAAACATCCCTTCTATGCTTGTTTACCTCTTGTATTGCTACATATAGACTGTATTCTACAGTCTGGGGTGCAGCTCAACGGTGGAACAGAAGCTCATGGAGCCCCTGGGGTCACTCGCTGGCATCACTACCCCTCGCCAAATCTACTGGAGTACAGGCAGTTTACTTTTAAGTCTAGATGTGTGGACACTAGATAAAGCAAGTGCATTTTTTCTTTTTTTGGTTTTTCGAGACAGGGTTTCTCTGTGTAACAGCCCTGGCTGTCCTGGGCTCGCTTTGTAGACCAGGCTGGCCTCGAACTCACAGAGATCCGCCTGCCTCTGCCTCCCAAGTGCTGGGATTAAAGGCATGCGCCACCACGCCCGGCTCTGCAAGTGCATTTTTAATTATTTGCCATCTTGCTGTCGCAAATAGTTTCATGAACATTGTGTTCTAGGCTGGGAAGATGGCTCAGGAGTAAATGCACTTGCCTTAAGTGTGGTGATCAGAACACATGCAGATGTGACCTCCACATGCATGCATGCCAAGGTGTCATCTCCCCAAGCACACAAAAATACATCTTTAAAAAGTTATTTTTAAAGGCTGGAGAGATGGCTTAGCGGTTAAGAGCACTCACTGGCTGTTCTTCCAAAGGACCCAGGTTCAAATCCCAGCTGTCTATAATGGCCGGGCATGGTGGCGCACGCCTTTAATCCCAGCACACTCAGGAGGCAGAAGCAGGTGTATCTGTCTGAGTTCAAGGCCAACCTGGTCTACAAAATGAGTCTAGGACAGCCAAGGATACACAGAGAAACCCTGTCTTGAAAAACCAACAAACAAACAAACAAAAAAAGTTATTTTTAAGCCAGGCGTGGTGGTGCACACCTTTAATCCCAGCACGCAGAAGGGAGAAGCAGGTGGATCTCTGTGAGTTCAAGGCCAACCTGGTCTACAAAGTGAGTCCAGGACATCTGGAGATACACATAGAAACTCTGTCTTGAAAAATGAAAAAAAAAAGATAGATAGATAGATAGATAGATAGATAGATAGATAGATAGATAGATACATAGAATAACAGGCTCTCTCTTTGTGTATCCCTCTCTCCGTCTCTCTCTCTCTCTTGGTCTCTCTCTGTGCACACACTCTTCTGCTTTTCCTCTCTTCCTCTCCTCCTTCCCTCTCTGAAAGAGCTCAATAAACATGCCTTTATATTTTCTAAAAAATAAATAATAGTGGGAGAGGCAGAGGCAGGCGGATCTCCGAGTTTAAGGCCAGCCTGGTCTACAAAGAGAGTTCCAGGACAGCCAGGACCACATTGAGAAACCGTCTTGAAAAACAAAAACAAAAAAAATGTCTGTGTGGATCTGAAGATATAGATCAATTGGTAGAGTGCTTGTCTAGCAGGCGCAGAGTCCTGTGCACCATCCGCAGCAGTGTCATAACCAGGCATGGCAGCACACACTTGTAACCGCAGCATCCAGAAGGTGGAGGCAGGGGGTCTTTCACTACCCAGCAAGTTTAAGGCCAGCCTCGGCTACATGAGACCCTGTCTCAAAAACAAAGAAACAGTTCTTTTTAAGTTCTACCTGTATATATTCAAATCTATTTTTCTATTCGGAGTTTGTCTTAGTCATTAATTTTTTTTTTTTTGGTAGAAAAGTCTCAGTTTCAGAACATTCCAGAATTCAAGGTCTCTGTTTCTTAGTGTTTTTCAAGACAGGGTTTCTCTGTGTATCCTTGGCTGTCCTCAACTCACTTTGTAGACCAGGCTGGCCTTGAACTCACAGAGATCGGCCTGCTTCTGCCTCCCAAGTGCTGGGTTCAAAGGTGTGCACCACCATGCCCGGCAATTAGACAGCTGTGAACTGTTGTATGGGTGTATCGGATTTGAACCCCGATCCTCTGGAAGAGCGGCCAATGCTCCTAAACGCTGGGCCATCCCTCCAGCTCCCCAAAGTCTATGTTTAAGAATTCCAAAGATACAGAAGAAACTTAGAAACCTAGGTCGGACAATTATAAACACAGTGAGTAAAGTGTGGAAAGGCATTTCAGTTCAATTTCACTTTAACGGGTCCTTCAGTGTGAGACACTCCCCACCCAGCACATGTCCCTGCAGCTTACCAAGGTTAGGAAGGGGAACCTGAGGTAGGTGGGGGGCTCTGTGTTGATGGACATTCTCATCATTGCCGTCCAGAATCTCTTCTACCTCAGAGGCTTTCAGCAGCGTCACACTGGTGGCGAGGGTGGTGTATCCATGATCTGTAAGCAGAGACACCCCACTGTGGTCATCCTGCAGCAGTCGGAACAAGCTGCCAACTAACGTGATGTAGCACATGAGGTCCTCACATGCAGGAGGTGGGGAAAGCGAGGTGTCCAACTCACGACTGCTGTCGCTAGCCTCTTCCAAAAGGGCACCGGATTGAGGCTTGACCTGGACATCCTAGTGGAGAAAGCCTCGGGTGGGATACATTTGGACGGATCCGCCTCTTGAGAGCACGAGCTCATGGGCAGTTATGTTTGGGGTAGCTATAGTTTAGGGGCTGCCAAGAAGGCTTCGAATAACACCCCAGTGGGAAGAGGTCTGACACCAGCACAATCTAAAACACAGAGCGAGGTGGGAGACAGGGTGAGAGCTGCCTACTTCTCTTTTAAAACAAGAGCCCAGAGAGTTGGAAAGAACTGTTTCACACCACGCAAAAGTTACCAACCCTGAGCCAGTGCATATGTGCTGCCTGGAAAACAAGACAGACTTCATTTGAGGTGACCCCCAGCTCCTCTAGAAAGCCTCTGTCTGACAAGAGCTGCTACTTATCTGTAGGACCTGCTTATCTTCGCTGGAGGGATCTCTTGGCTACAGGGAAGGAAGGCCCATGGCAAAAAGACCACAAAGATTTCATGAGAACTCAAGGAAGGGCAGGGAAAGCTAGGCAGCCACCATGCTAGTGACTGCCCTCCACTTTAGTAGTGAATAAAAAGCAGCTCTGGCTCCTGCATTAAAAGAACCCCCGATTTACCATAACAGACAAAACTTCATTAGCACCTACAGATGACGACAGACTACAAAGTACTACTGAGCAGGCAAGCATGCACGCATGCACCCAGGCCCGGGGCAGCTCTCTACAGGGTGCCTCTGCTACAGGGAAAGCAGTTCTGCCACCTGCCAAATGGCATAGCCGAGAGTCCCTGCTGGAGGCCCCCAGACACACAGAGCGCACCATCACCCTGCAGAGTTGCCATGCCCAGGGCTTGCATCACACCTACTCCCACTAGCGTCACGTGGCTCACCTGGCAAGCCCCAGGCCCAGGGCGGGCCACATGGAACGGGCACATGCACGTGAGCTTAGCATGCTGGTGGCCAAGATGAGGTGTTACAGGGTAAATGTGCTCTGGGAGGGAAATGGTGGAAAGCCCCAGAGGAAAGTGAGGGCTGGGGCTCCATCTGCTACTAGGGCTCCAAGAAGGATGACTACAGCAACACACTCACAGCGAATGGTAGCGAGTCACAGTGTTCCTAAAACGTTTTGAGACCAACATGTCTTCACAGCACCTGCTACTGCCTGGCCCCAGCCCCTCACACACCCGCTGGCCCAGCCAGGGACACTCAACATGGAGCACCAGAGACTCCCTGAGCCACTCTCACCCGAGTCACGTGTCCACCGGCAGGGTGGCCCGCCCCTGGGACGCTCCCTACTGAACTAAGGTCAGGCTGCAATGAAGACACTGGAGTGAAAACGTTTTAACTTCATGACACAAGCGAGTGGTTTTGAAACAGGTTTACAAACCCTCGTGGAGAGACGCACCCTTACTGTTAGGTTTTGGTTTTTTACCATGTGATGATGCAACTATTTTCTTCCTCTCCTCCACAGTGGCTAGCCGCCTCCAGAGTGAGGGGTATCTTTTTATCTTTTGTACAGTGAACCTCGGAACATACGGAGGTAGTTTCCCACCTATGAGTGAAGCAAGAAGGCTCGTTATGAGGGTCAGGCTATCTAGCACTACGCCAAAGGGATCTGGCATGGAGGATTTGCGGGATCAGGGGTATGAGGTCCAAGGCCTCCAGACACCAGCCTTGGTAACACACATTCTGCTGATATCAAGGGTTCAACAGCAGTGCACATCTGGCCGGCACCTGTGTGTATCCTGACATCAGAACCAAGTTCCAAAAGGCTTGACCAGATGTCTGCAGCGGAGGAGTCCAGAGCTTAGCAAGAAGCTTGTGCTTTTCATCTGACTAGAGACTGTTGGCATTTTTCTGAAATCTAAGACTCCTGTGACCTTCTTTTTATCTTAAGAAGCAGACTTTGATATTTTTACAAGGCAATAAACACCAAAAAGCCTTTAATTTTAGACAGATGCAAAATAATTTGTCCCACTGCCTGTGTTGCTTTATTTAGTACCAAAACGCACACCAGAGGAACCAAAGAATTTTCTAGAGTCTAAAAAAATGACTGCATTAGTAATCTCTAGACTATCATATAAATCACTACTTCCTCCAAGTGATCACTTGGGCTTGTTTGGAGCAATCCTGTAAGCGTGGCCTTTGGGAGGAGCTGGTTCTACGGTTTTTATAAAGATGCTCCACGGTCTCACTGACTTTTCAGAGATAGAGTCACTGTACGGGGACAAACAGTGGAGTCGCAGAAGGCACTGGCTCTGGCAGTGACTCTTTACTCACCTGCCAAATGCTTAAGGATTTTCTTTTTTTTTTTTTTTCCTAACACAGACTCTCACTACATAGCCCTGGATGGCCTGGAACTCCCAATGTACATCAGGCTGTCCTTGAACTCACAAAGATGGGCCTGCCTCTGCCTCCCGAGTGCTGGGATTGAAGGCGTATACTGCCACCATGCCTGGTCCTCAAGTCTGAACTCTATTCTAGAAAGGACCACATCTATTATTCTTTTCGTCTTATCTGCCTATCATACCACATTCATTAAGTGAAAGCAGTTTCTGCACTTTGCTTCTGGAAGAGATTCACGTGACCAATAGCCAAGAGCCGAACATCTATACACAGAACGACAAAGACTCCTTGGTGCTACTTGGTTTGTAGGTCATTATCACCCAAAGGTAAAAGTATGGTTTCATTCAGTTTTAGAAAGGAGGTTGGCAGCCGGACATGGTGGTGCATGCCTTTAATCCCAGCACTCGGGAGGTAGAGGCAGGCGGATCTCTGTGAGTTCAAGGCCAGCCTCATCTACAAAGTGAGTCCAGGATAGCAAGTGCTACACACACAGAGAAACCCTGTCTCAAAAAACCAAAAAAAAGGAGGTTGGCAATATTGTCCCCCATGGCTACTGTGAGGGTCCTGCAAGGCTGCTGTTCTGTACCACAGATCCTAGGACAGTAGGGCTAGACTGCTTGGTTTTCCCTCCCTCAATCTTTGCCCTCTCTGGAATATAGAATAAAGATTCTGGACTTGGCCATTCATTCCTTCAAAGTTCTGTGATGTGTGGCACATGGCGGGATGGCAGGGAACCACAGTCACAGAGACGCTGCTTGTGCTGCTGAGTGGCCCATCTGTCTGAACTGTGTTCATCTCCTGAGATGAAAGGCCAGGGCTGTCATCTAGACGACGTTGCCCACAGGAACTGCAGGTGGAAAGTACCGCACGGATAGCACTAAGCTCTTCCCAAAGCCAAAGCCGACCCCAAAGAGCCAAAAGACTTGCCCATTTTGGTTTCAGGATAATTATTCTCATCCAACTGACGGGGCCAGGAGTAAAGGAGCTGAAAGAAGGCTGTGGTTAGCTTGCTCAAATCTAAAACATGCTATGACGAAGACCTCAAAAAGCCCTGTGTTCCAATTTAAGCTTCTTACACACAGGAAAAAAATGGAACGAGCCAAGAAGAAAGTTCAGTGGAAGAGCATGTATTTCACATGCACAGGGCTCTAGGTTCAATTCCCAGAAAAACTGAGAAAAAGAGGAGTTGAAGAAGGCAGAGGGAGAAGAGGGAGAGGGTAAGGAGGTAGAGCAAGCTGTCACTAAGCCTCCTGAGGCTCTTACAACCTCACTTATCACTCTACCAGATGAGAATTTTCTTTTCATTTTTTTTTTTTAGGTTTTTCGAGACAGGGTTTCTCTGTGTATCCTCGACTGTCCTCGATTAATTTTGTAGACCAGGCTGGCCTTAAACTCAAAGAGATCCTCCTGCCTCTGCCTCCTGAGTGCTGGGAGAGAATTTTCTTTTCAAAACTACCACCAGCCACTTGGAGTTGAGGCCAGATTTACCTTTTAATGCCTCGGATCAGTTAAATGTTTCTTTCTACATAGAATGTTTACAGTCCTTAACTGCCTTACGTACCTTGCATTTGAGTTAATGCCTAGTGGCCAACAAGGACCATTCTGAGCTGCGGGAGATGGACAGGCACTAACTGCACATCCCCAGCACAGCACTTTACAACAGTAGCACTGAAGTGACGGTGTGAATGTGTCATGGTAGCTCATAATTTTAATTTTTGTTTAATGGAAAAATGAGGAAAATGGAAACTCTAAGTCCAGATGTTTCTGACAACACTGGTCCCATTACCTTACACAATCAACACACTAAAGAGATGGAGTATATGATACTGAAAACAGCTGCCGGGAGATAACTGTTGGATTTCTGAAATGACTTTAGCTCTCCAGGGTGGGAACTTACCTCCTTTCCCGTCTTACATGTCTACTGATTGACATTAGCACATCGGAATTTTATCTTTCTATTTCTGCCTCCTGAGTGCGCAGATTAGAGGTGCAGCCCACTGCCTGGCCACCCATATTTTAGAGAGAGAGAGAGAGAGAGAGAGAGAGAGAGAGAGAGAGAGAGAGAGAAACATAAACCAAGTATGGCGGCACTTCGGAGGTGGAGGTCTCTGATTTCAAGGCCAGTCAGGTTGACAAAGTGGAGTTACAGGCCAGTCAGGGTTACACAATGGGACTTTGTCTCAAGCAGAAGGGGAGAGGGAACATAAACTGGTTGGTGGTTGCCCTTAGATGGAAGGAGGCTAGTTTGAGACAATCTGTTAAAAAAAAAAAAAGAACCCTTCATACACTTTGCTGGTCTGAAGGGGTAATTATAGGGTTTTCCTAGGGCAGTGGTTTTCCACCTTCCTAGTGCTGGGATCCTTTAAAGCAGTTCCTCATGTTGTGGTGATCCCCAACCATAAAATTATTTCATGGCTACTTCATAACTACAATTCTGCTACTGTCATGAGTCGTTGTAATGTAAATATCTCATATGCAGGATATCTGATATGCAGCCCCTGTGAAACAGTCGTTCGGGACCCTCACAGGGGTCAGGACCCAGAGGTTGAGAAACTCCATCCCAAGGAAGCTTGTTCACCTGACTGAACAGAAACTGTCTCCTCAAAGTATCGACTAGCGATCCTTCAGATTAATCCCAGCACCCCAGAGGCAACAGTCCACAGATATTCAGCATGTCAGTGCTCCTTGCCTCAGGACCTCATCCACCCAAAAGCAAACATCCCTCTCCATCCACTTTCTACAGATATTAAAGGCCATAACCCTCCTGCAGCCCTCCTCGGAAGCAAGGACACCAGGGGTTGGAGGCCTTCCTAAACCCCAGGCTTACAACTAGAGATTTCAAGACCATGGCAGTGGGGCCGGAGGGTTCAAGAACAGTACTGCACCTCCACCTCCAAGTGTCCAGGGGCTTCCCGAGCATCCTTTCCGCACCTGCCGGCAGTGTGCCGGCTGGGCGCTCTAAGCTAGGGCACACGCTTAGGGTTTGAACAACGTTAAGAGGTGTTTTTAAGTAAACCCAGAGGATCCCGGAGCGCCGGCGAGGAGCCAGGCCACGCCCACTAGGGCACGCCCACTAGGCCACGCCTCGGCCGCGAGCACGCGCCCGCCTCCGCGATGGAGGCGCGCGCTCCGGGAGCACAAGCCCGCCCCCGGGGACTGAAGCAGGCCAGCTGCTGCCCGGGAAGCCGAGAACGCGCCGTCGTCCTCCAGCTGAAACTTGACGGGCTTCTGCCCGAAGGTCTTGCTCAATGCCATCATCATCATGGCGGCGAGGAAAACCGGCAGCCGGGGTCGAGCTGGGAAGAATCCGGCGGGTTGGGGCAGGGCGGGTGTCATCAGATCGAAGAGGACAGAGGCCGGGAGGTGAAGGATGGGCCCGGCGAGCCGTGTGAGCGCTCGCGCCACTACTGGGTTCCTTCGCCGCCGCCGCCGCTGCGACGGGCAGGCCGCCCTCCGTGCGCATGCGCCGGGGCTGCCGCTAACGTGCGCGCTGCCGCTAACGTGCGCGCTGCCGCGTGCCCGACCCAATGCCGGGCGCGCGTTCCCGCAGGCCCTTAAAGGAACCCGAGCTCCTGTAGCTCCCCCGGCTGCCTCCCAAGTCCGGTGTGGAGGAAAACTTCTCGCTGACAGAAATAGCCACCGAGGCCCGGATTCAGGCGGTGGCTTTCCTAGTCCTGCACAGCCAGAGCTGGCGCTCCGCCCGGGGGTGAGGAAAAGAAATGAGACGTTAAGTGGGGAGAAGCCTCTCCATCTGGAAGCCCGAGGGAGTCTGGGTGGGCATGGCTACCCCAGGCTGGCGCCTCAGGTTCTCCACCCCAAAGTGCTCTAGGAACAACTATCCCCGCTGCGCCCACAGCTCTCCCCGAGACAGTAAGGATGGGAAGAATGACCATACTGGATGGAGGCTGACAGTATTCAAAGACCCAGGTGATGTGTCAGGTGAACGGGAAGGGCCACTCGCATTCCTCCCTTAACCCCTGCAAGCTTGGTGCCCCCAAGCCCAGCCCTGTTCGGTGCTTCTGTGAGGGAAGACAACATCTCTGGAAAGTGTCCAAGCAGTCCACACTTGTTGAACACAGCAGTGACTCAAACACTTCTGAGTAATGTTTATTGTAGCACTATTGCAAGAGCTAAGTTAGAGCCAAGCCTAGGTAGGCATTCAACAATAAGGAATGAATAAAAGAATATGTAGTATAGACCGGCTGTGGTGGTGCAGGCCTTTGGCCTTGGGAGGCAGAGGCAGGAGGATTTATGTGAGTTATAGGCACGCCTGGTCTACATGGTGAGTTCCAGGACAGCCAGGGCTATGTCAAGAAACCCTGTCTCAGAAAACAGGAAACAAAACAAGTGTGAAATGTGTATGTGTGTGTGTGTGTACACAGAATGGAATCTTTTTTTTTTAACAGAAACGAAATTATATTGTTTACAGGAAAATGGATGCAACTGGAGATAATCTTATTAAACAAATTAAGTCAATCTCAGAAAGACATAAGTTTTCTCTCATTTGCGATTTCTAGATTTTATATAGATATATAAATTATGTATTATACAGAATGTGAAAGTAAAGGTGACATTGTGTAGGGGAGCAAAGGGACTAACAGGAAGGGGAGAGGAGATGAGGGAAGGTAGGGGCTTGGGGGAGTATGCAAAGTACTAGTATGAAAGTTCACAAACAGTGGCCAGTTAGTGACAGTAGTGACCGTTTCATAAGGGTCGGGCTAATGAAACTGCAGCTGTGACAGGTGTCATTATAAAGGAGATGCTAAAGAACTAGGAAGGGCTGTGGTAACAGCCGTGGGAACCAGAGTGTTAAGGGCCAGTCCTGATCCAGTCCTGATGGCTCATACCTTTAATAGCAGCACTACAGAACCCCAGTCATAAGCAAACAGATCTCAGTGAGTTCCAGGATAGCCAGGGAGGAATATATATATTTTATATTTATTATATATTTTATATTACATATTGTATAATATATATTATATATGTAACCTTATTAAATTCTTATACATATGTATATATGAATAACCATGCCTCCCCCAGGGAGTGGTTAGGCATGATCAGATAAAATGACCACTGCCCTGAAGGATGACTTAAAGGGACAAAGGAGGAAACAGGCAGCCAGTTAAAAATCACCAGGTACCCCTCTCTGCTTGTGCAGGAATGGAGTACGAGAACCCATAAACAGTGGGCCTAGTCCCAGGACACAGTCTTAGAGGGTGAAGGCTTTGACCTTAGCTCCCAAATCCTGACTGCAAATTGCAAAGAGAAACCAGACAGGCACTTAGAAAACACTCATGTTTAATGACAGTCGTGGTTTTTTTTTTTTTTTTTTAAAAGGGTTTATACACTGTATACACATTTACATGGCTCTGGAGGGTCCCTGCGCTAGAAAAGAGGGCCCAGCGAAGAAATGTCCCGGGGCAAGGCTGTGAGGTATTGGGGGCCTCTGAGGCTGTGTCTCCGGGAGGAAGCAGCTGCCTCCCTGGCTAGCTGTGTACCTTTTGACCTGGGTCCCAGGAAACACATCTCCAAATCACCTGCCAGAAGTTAATCAGTCCAGCATCTACCCAGAGCTGACTTATCAGGAAAGATATTGCCAGAGGCCTAGTTGCTTGGCTGGGGTTGACAGCATTCTGGACCTCATTACAGGGATAGAATGAAGACACTGCGGTTCCTGAATTCCTGTAGGGTTCTACTTTGAGGAATAGAGATGGAGGCCTCGGCAGCCAGGTTGACCGTGGAATATTGTCGGCCCATGACATCCCTTATTTTTAAGTAATGCCAAAGTTTTTGCCCAGTCTGAGACAGTTGTTGGCAGGTGATCATGACCAGCATGGGCCTCCCTGCAAATGGTGGCTGTACCCCAACCGGCTCCCCTGAGGAGACATAGGCTCTGTCTGTCCCATGCCTGAAGCCCAGAGCTGCAAATATGGCTGTGGGTCTCCTTAATAATGTAAGTGGCCTGGCAGGGGTCCGTACCCCTGAATGCATCCGAGGTGTTGTCAGTGGAAAGTATTGGCAGGCTCTGCACAGTCAAAGAAGTCAAGACCTATGGGGCGAGGAAAGCCTTCTAGGACCTTCACCTTCATAGGGTCAAACTTCCAGTAGAGATGGCCGCAAAGGAAGTAGGCATATCCTAAAGAGAGAAAGGTCAGCAGAGTAAGCAGATACTAGGCTCTGGACCTGCCATGGGAATCTGCCAAGCTGGGCATGGTGGCTTCATAGCTACTTCCCACGCTCAGGAGGTAGAGGCAGAAGGATCAGGAGTTCAAGGGCATCCTTAGCTACATACTAAGTTTGAAGCTAGCCTGGATTACAGGAGACCCTGCCTTCAAACTAACTAAATAAATAAACAAATAAATCTGTAGCTGGCTTACCAGAACCTCCCTTCCCTCCACGGAGCCCTTGTGTCTGCCCCCAGCATCTGGTCCAGTAAGTACTGGGAACCTCAATTCAATTCCTACCTTTTCAGGAAAGGAAGTACTGGTCCTGTTACCAGGCTCCCCATTACTTCCATACCACAGAAGGCAAACCAGAGATACAGAGCTATTCAAAGTAGTTCTCCCAGTGAGTCCCTGTGGTGGGCACAAGAGCAAAGTGGGAAGCAAGCAATACTTGCTGGATATGGCTCTAATTCTCTGTGCTTAGGAGTAAGCCTGGCGGTCCAGTGCTTAGGGGGCAGTGACTGATAGAGTCCCGGCTCTACCATTGTTCATCCTGTATGTGTAGTGACCTCATTGCCCATTCCTCTGCTTGTCCCTTTGAAACTACGCTAGTAAGAGCTTTTATGGTCAGGGATGGTGGTGCCCTCCTTCCATCCGAGGCAGATTTCTATGAGTTCAAACCCAGCCTGGTCTAAGAGGCAAGTCCCAGGTTAGCCTGGGATACATAGACCGTGCCTCAAACAAACAAAAAGATGCCACATCCGAGACATGTTAGGAGATTGGTGCTATGCCCGAAGCATCATTTTCCCTTGGTAAGCACTAGCTATGGCAAAGGGACCTGTGCAAGTCCTTGTACTTCTCTGGCCTTCGATCTCATTTTGAACATGGGGCATAGCACTGGATGACCACCAGGAAGGGAGACAGCAACACTAGACATGATCTGTGATGATGACCTGGGTCTCAAGAAGCCCGGGGCAGGGGCGGGGAGAGGGCAGGATGACAACCACTCACTTCCTGCCAGCTACCATACCCACAACTCACCCTCAGCATCCTGGAAGGCAGCATCGATCTCAGAAGGTACTCCCCGCCAGTTAGTGGCACGTCGGGGCACAGGATTGTCCACACGTTGGGTTTTGGGATGGAAACGCCAATAGTCTCCACCTCGGAAGAAGTAGATCTTGTTCTTCTCAGGACCCCAGACCAAGGCAGCATGGACCGCGGACCCCTGCAGGCCCAGCTTGGAGAGTGGTGCAGGGCCTAGGACAGGCTTCTCACCATCATATACCCAGTACTGAGCACCTGACAGAGAGGGAATGCTGCCAGGAGCTGCCAAGCTACCCCTGCCATACCCCGTCACTGCAGACTCTCCCAGCCTGTTTCTTCTGTCTGCAAAACATTGCTGGTGAATAGTGCTTTCTCAACAATCCTATCTTAGAGGGATAGGGGTTAGAACCAGCTGGGATGAACCAGGCTGGGAAGAAAGACAAGCTTGAGTTCAATAAACCCAAATTAAGGTTATTCTGGTCTACAGAGGGCTGCCCATTGCAGATGCTTTCTGACCACCCCAGAGTCCCTTGGCTGCCTTGGATTGCACATACAGGGTTCCCATGCCTCTCCTGTGTTTATGAAGCCCTGCCACCTGGAGTGTTCTAGTTTGTCACCTCTGTCAGATGTGAGTTGAAGCCCCAGGCTCCTTGGGTCACTCACTATGCCTAGATCAGTTTCCTGCTCTGCTTTTCCCCAAGCTTCACACCTTAAGTGGGCCCTGGTTCTGCCTCTGAACCTCTCTCTTCATCTCTAAATCCCCACCCCCCACGGCGGCTGCTTTGGGGGTTGAATATTCAGCATGCAGCTGCAGTGTGCAAGACCTTCAACGCCACTTCCGAACGCAAGAGCTGCCACTCTCCCTTGGCTCTGAGTCCTCAGGGCATGATCTCTCTGCCCACTGCGTCCCTGAGTCCTCTGTCACTGCTCCTGACTGACTTCAGTTCCCACTCACCTTGGAAGAACCAAATCTGGCCCTGGGCATCCTCAAAAGCTGCATCCACCTGGCTGGGCAGTCCTTGCCAGTGCTGACAGGCTAGAGCAGGGTACCCAGGCTGCAGCCACCCACAGCGCAGCCTCCATACAAAGCCTGCCTTAAAGAAGAAGAGCTCGCCCCGGGTGGTGGAAACTGCATCAAAGGAAGTCTCACAGACATCTGGCGGGGGTTTCCAGCTGGGGTAGGATAGAGCCAGAAAAGACCATAAGACCAGCAGCAGAGGGACGAGGTCTTACCTCTGTCTCCCCACCCACCTGATTCTTACCTCCAGCAGTGCAATCTCATTGGTATCTATACCAGCCTGGGAGGCTAAAGCTGGGGCTTGAGAGGTGGGGGCCGGCTGGGGCCGGCCATAGAGATGCTGGATGCCCCTTCGGTCATCTGGGCTGAGGCTCAGAAGGTAGCGGAAGGTGTAGAAAGGGGACATAAGGGCCTTGGCTGCTGTGGTGTGTTGCAGCCCCAGAACATGACCAAATTCATGAGCAGCCACTTGCAGCAGGTCTGTGCCTGGAAAAGGGGGGTGGGGAGTGAGTCACCTCCTGCCACCAGCTGCCTAATTAATCTCTAGACCCTAGTAAGTACTCCCTAGTTGCCTCATCTGGAAGATGGGTCCCCAGCACATACCCTGCTTGTCCCCAATAGTCCAAGTTTCATCGTAGTCAAAGTGTACATCCCCTTCTCGGTGGGTCTTAGGGAAGAAGGCATGGGCCAGGATGCCCCCAGGCCCATCAAATGGCAAGTTGTCCCCATGCCAGTACCTGGGGTAGGGGTGGGGAAGAACACAGTTAGAGGTTGCTGGCCATGGGATGTGTTCCCAGAAAGGTCCCAGGCCACAGGTTTCACCTGGTGAGGTCAATCATGATGTCAGCGTGTCCCTCATGCACCTCGGTGAAGGTGAGTGGTGTCACCTTACTCCATACCTGGAGGGCCTCTGCCACTGTCTGCCATACCTGCTCCCTTACAAGTTGCCATGGGAACTGCAGGATCCTGGGGGAAGGGGGAAGGGCCTGGGCATGGGGGCAAGGAAGCCCCTGAGGTCTGAGGAGTCAAGCTTCCCCTGGAGTTGAGTGTGGTACTCATGCCTTCCTTCCCAGCACAGGGGTGGGGGTGGAGGCTGGGGCAGGAGGATTTCTGTGAGTCTGAGGCCATCCTGGCTATTATGTGAGAGCCCGTCTTACCGCCTCCCCAGAAGAAAGAAATGTTGCACTCTGATTAGTGGGTGTGTGCACTCAGGGCTGGGGCCAGGAGTGTCCCTGGCCTCAGGTTTACGGAGCTATTTCTAGACACGTGGGCTCATCTTGGCATGGGGTTGTGTATCTTTAGATACACACACCGAGTGAGGGTCCCAAGATCTGCCTGTGCAACTCATTGTGAGAAGTTTTGTATTGGAACTTGTTCAAAAATTCTGCATCCCTATCTCAGCTTCAATGCCATGTGACCCTAGACCATTGCCTCTCAGTCTGTCTCAGCTTCTTCATCGCCTGCTGAGGGACCTCCCACACCACCAGCAAGTAGTCCACCATTTCTTGTGTCCACCTACAAAAGGCCCAAGTTGTTACAGTAGATTTGAACCATCTACCAGGGCTGTGGCTCTGTCCCATTCACTACTGGTCCCAGGCCTGGGCCTTACAAGGTTTCTATTAATGCCTGTCTGAGTGTCTGAAATCTTCCCCCAGGCATGAACTGGGGCTTTTTAGGCTGGAAGAGGAGATAATCTCTGTGTGTCTATACCGAGGTTCCAGGTTATTGGTCCATGAATGGCTGGAGGAGGACGGTCAGTGTGCCTGCAGGTCTGTGTGCTATGTCAATGTCGCCTTGGGCACCTCAGGATGAAGGTGTAAGGGCAACACACAGTCCTAATCCCCTGCTTTCTGGCCCCTACCTATAGGTGAGGTCTGTCTTCTCCCAGCGTCCTCCAGACAGTATGAAGCACTTCTGTCGGTTTCGGGCATTCAGCACATCGGGTGGGTCAGGCACACCACATCTTAGAGGTCTGGAGCTACTAGCAGGACTAGGGGCCCAATGGGAGTCGGGAACAGATGTCAACCGACTACGCAGATCTGCATGCAGGAGCTTCGGCCCTCTCTTGACAGGGTGGTGATGGTGGCCATCCTGGCAAGAAAAACAATGCAAGTCAGGTTTCATTAGAGATGAAGCCCGTTAGCACAGCATGCTTAGCCTGGCCCCATTGCTGGGCAAATGGAGGAGCTGAAAGGTACACTGGCACAAAGCTGGGTCTACCAGCCTCAGGTTGGGCCTCCGCTTTTCTGATCCTTGTTCCAAAGCATCGAGCTTTCTCCCCCTCCTCCTGCCCTGCTGGAGGGCCCTGGGCTGTCTATCACCGGCTCCTGTTGATCCCATTAAGAAGGTCTAGCTGGGAGCATCTAGATATTGAGACTAGGGAACCATAAGCTTATGATGCCCTAACTGTGCTCTCCAGGAAGCTTGTTCTCCCAGCATGGAGAGGTTGCGTGCAGCCTGTGGTATGGCCCTTGGCTTCCTTACCCAAGAAATGGGGTTAAGATTCCCAATAAGTGTCATTTTGAGAACACAAGGTGAGGCATGTTGACCACTTAGCACAGGCCTCGGGCACCAGGTAACTGAGGTCTCCTTTTTTATGGTGTATGTGGGGTGCCAGTCATTGAATCCAGGGCTCAGTACACTTGTGCTTGACCACTGATAGGCACCTCATCCATGAAGTTCCAGTTCTAGCACAGACTCTTTTGCCCACACCCTGCCAGACCTGTGATCTCCTGCCCCTTTGATGCAGGGAGGGTAGAGACAACCAGTTCCTGTCCTGTCAATGTCTCAGGACCACAGATGGCAACAGTGACCAGAGCTGCATCCTCTCATATTCTCCCCCAAAGGACACGATTACAAGTCTCCTCTTTTGGGAAAGTCACAAAGCACCTATTGCCTCCCAGGTAATTTGCATGGTAATCACTGAAACTCTACCTGGGGACCCCCCAAAGTGTCACAATGAAGATGTGGACCCAGGTCTTTTTTTGTTTGTTTGTTTTTTTCGAGACAGGATTTCTTTGTGTATCTCTGCCTGCCCTGGACTCACTTTGTAGACCAGGCTAGCCTTGAACTCACAGAGATCTGCCTGCCTCTGCCTCCCAAGTGCTGGGATTAAAGGTGTGTGCCACCATGCCTAGCTGGACCCAGACAGGGGCCTGTCCAACCTGGCCAGCAAGATAGACAGATTCCTCTTTCCAACTCTAACAGGGGAATCTAGTGACCCTCTCAAAGAATGGCAGGGGCTGTCATCACCCAGGAACCCCTCCTAGCTCAAAGAACAGCCTATGAGCTTGGTCTCTCTTTTCTGCCAACCAGTGAGACTGGCAGAGCAGCCTCAAAAGGAGGAAAGGTCATGGAGATGAGCAACCCTTCCAATCTCCACCATGGTCCTTTCAACACACCTCCCCCTCCCCTCCCTGTGAGGCATCAGGGTTGTAGCCAGAAGCTCGGGGCTTCTCAGAGCGGAATTCTAGGCACTGGTGACCTGGTCAAGCCACTGTCTTAATTGAGCTTCAGCTTCTCCATCTGTCAGGTGTCAACAGTGTGAGAAGTTCAGATGTACCTTGTGAACCCTACAACAGCATGTGACCCAGAGCAGGTTCTTCCCAGACTCTACCCACTTAGGCCCTGTTCTACCTCCCAGACTTGGGAATCGCCTCTTCCCAAACTCTCAATCCTCCCAGGAATTACTGGGATCCAATGAGCTAGACTGGTGAGCTCAGAGAGCCCCTGGCCTCATCTATGTAGCTGGTGAGAGTTTGGGGAGCATTCATTATTCTAATTTTATCCTAAATGCCCAATGTCCCAGAGCATGAAACAGAGTCCAGAGAGGTTAAAGACTTTGCCCAGTGTCACACAGCAAGCCAGACAAGAGCTAGGGACTTACGCCTCTTCTCCTCAGAACTCACCTGCTCCCCACCAGCATGGCTCATCTCCAAGACCCACATTCCCGAGAAGCATTTCTGTTTCTAGTACATTCCCTCTTTCCCAGCTAGCACCCTTCCTTCGGTCAGGGGCCCTGACTCACTCTGCCCCACCCTCTTCTGGCCTGGCAGCTGCCAATCCACAACCTCAGACACACTCAAGGGACTCTTGGCTGACCCAGTCTCCTGGTGTACTTCAGACACTCAAGGCCAGCCCTAGGAGGAACTTCCAATCTAGACCATGGGAGGAACCTAGTGTAAGTTGGATAAGAAAGGGCCCCAGACTAGGAAGCCACTGGGGAAGACCAGGCTGCTGCTGAACCTGTCAGTTTGCTTTTGGTCTTAGGGGAATGATAATGGTCAGTAGTAGGCAACCCTGAGAGGAAGTCGCTTGGTTAGGCTGTGATGAGACAGGGGAGCAGCCGAGAAAGAAGTTAAGGAGACACCCGAACTCATCCACTCAACTGGTACAGTACTCCATCCTCCTGTGTCTGCCTAACCCCCTTCCCACCGCTCCCTGCTGCCTCCCGAAGAGAGGGCAGCTTCCCTGGCCACTAAGTTGTGGGGCTTTCACCAACTCTGAAAACTGGGGGGATGGGATGAATAAATATTTACCCAACTCCTTTGGCCCTGCTGATGGTAGTCTAGGGATAAATTAGAGGTGACCCTCTCTGTGCAGCTATAGTGGGATAGATCCTCAGCTCAGATTCCACCCCAGGCCTGCCCCCAGGCACTTGACAATCGAGCATCAGAGTGGTTATACAAACTACAGGTGACAACTCTGTCTCCCCAGTGTGCCTTGCCTTGTTTTATCCTAAATTAGGCACTGATGCTACCTCCTGCTTTGTCCCCTTATCAAGGAGTCAGGGAGAGTGCATTCACCCAAGTTTTCACGGTTCAAATTCAGATCTCTCCAATTCCCAAATGCGTAAGTTCAATCCATGGCTGGGGGTGGGGAGGGCGGTAATTAGTGACTATGCTCCAAGTTCTAGGGCCGGGAACTCCATACCCTGCTCAGGAGATCCTGATCCACGATACTACTCCCCTTTCCAAACCTTTTTGCTCCTAAGACCAGTGTGGGGCAAAACTGGCAGATGGATCAGGGTGGCTGGACTGAGGGACCAGTCCGAGGACACCTGCCTGCCATGTTTTCCTCCCATCATTCCTCGAGCTGAGCTGGCTGGCTGCCTCAGCTGACCACTGAGGGCAGGGTACCCAGTGGGTATCGTAGGTCTGTAGTGGTCCCTGCTCCAGCCCCGGCCCAGCTTAACTACTACTGTCACTGGTGCCTCAGAGACCAGCCTGGAAGAAGGTTGAAGTCATTGGGACACACAATGGTGTGAGCCCCTCAATCCTCCACCTCCCTCTTTGCCTCTTCTACCCCCTTTCCTTTCTCTCTCTCCCGGTGCTTTTGTTCCCCGAGCGTCTACAGCACCCAGTTTCAGCGCCCCCCTTTATTCTGACTGCCGTCTGGTGCTCATACACACTGTCTCTCTCGGGTGCATTTTCTGTCGGCTCCAAGTCTCCCAAACTTGCCTCCTGCAGGTTGAGGGATCTCGCCCAACTTGGGCCCCTTTTTTCTCCTTCCTCGCTCTTCCTTCGTTCTCCATCGAACGTACACACCTTGCAGGGGTGCTCACTGGAACCACACACCCAAAGGTGCCTACCCCCTCTCAGACTTGCTTCCTTCCTGTGATGAACAAGGAGCCCTGGTTTCCACTCCCTCTGCTACCTCTACCAACAGCATCCCTAGCTGAGGCTGGAGAAGCTGGTCCCCAAGTTGAGACCAGCGCAGAGTCGCGCCTCAGCAGCCGCATACACTCCACTCGCACGCCGCCAGCGATGGGAAGCTCATTATCAAACCCAGAGAGACCCAAAAGGCATTTCGGAGACCGACTGCGCTAGGGTAGCAGGGGCGCTCCGTGGGTCAAGCTCAGCCAGTGGGCCCAGCCCTCGTGCACTGCCCTCCCTCGGGGAGGAGCGGCAGGCTCTCACCGGTGGCCTTGTCCTGGCCATCAGCGGCGGCGGCAGCAGCAGCAGCAGCAGCAGAGGTAGAGGGAGCTGGAGGGCGCGCGTGATCGTGCGGAGGAGACAGACGGCCCGTGCCATCTGCCCCGGGGCTGCTGGGCCTGCTGGGCCTGCTGGGCCGCGCCGGGCCGATGCCCCTTATAGAGCTCGCCCCGCCCCCCGCCGGCGCGGGGACCGCACCCCCCCCACCGCCCTGCCTGCCTCTGCCTTTTGTTCTTAACTCAGCCCGGCTGCAACAGCGCTGTAGGTTGGGGTGGAGTGCCCGGAGGGGCTGGCCCCCTTAGACCTGGCGAGAGCGGGGGAGAGCTTAATCCTCCAGCTCTCCAACCCAGCTTTCAGAAGTCTCATCCTCTGCTTGTTCTCCATGGTGGCTTGATCTCTGTCTGACTTCTTTTAGCCTGCAACAGGTGGTCAAATCCCCTATCCTCATAGCCCTGGCCAATTCACTAGGAAGGTGGCGCAAAAGCTCCTGCAAGGAGCCGGGCTAATGAAATATGACCTCGGGAGAAACTAAGGCATATGGCAGAAGTTCAGCAGCCTCTCACCTTAAAACAAACCAGAGACCGGTCTGGAAAGATGGATCAGCGGTTAGGAGCACTTGTTGCTCTTGCAGAGAGCCAGGATCCCATTCCAAGCATCCAGATGGTGGCTATCCTAGGATCTGATGCCCTCTGACCTCCGAGGATTCTAGGCATACACTGATGCACATATACATGCACGCAGCAACATCAGTCCAGAGACAATTACCGAAACTCTTAGAGGAAGGGACCAGACTTTTCTGTACTAGCAGACAAATGGTTCCGATGGTTGGGAGGAGAAGGGCATTGGAGGATGTCTGAGTTAGGCCCTGAAGGCTCAGGTTGTTCCACTGGCTGGTGCCCTAGCCAGTGGCCTTTTCCCGACCAGTCAGGCCTGCTATCTCAGATATGGAGAGAATCAAGGGTGAGAGTGAGGTCCACATGCTAGAAAGGTCCATCCACTTTTCTTTCTGCAGGGGGTGTCCAACTGTGCAGTGTACCCTCTTTGATGACAACCGACCCCCACAGTGCACTGCAAACCTCCAAAGCTAAGATTCAGGCTGGCAGGCAGGGCCCTGAGCTGCTGCAAGGTGGGACCAGAGAGCTGTGAGTTTTACTTGGCCATCTGCAATCTTCTAAAAAGCCTCACCTTTTAAAGACTGGCATTTGTTTCATTTGTCTCCCTTCCTGACAGCCCCCTTCTCTCTTTTCTTTCTTTCAAGACTGTCTCTTATGCATACATGTAGTCCAGGCAGGCCTCCAGCTTAAAATTCATGTTTTAACATGAATGATAGGATTGTAAGCAACTATCATCATATCTAGAATTTCAAGGCTCAGCCTCATCTTAGCAAGGTTGGTCAAGGAATCATAAAATGGATGAAGCATTCATACACTCGTACATTTTCTTTTCTTTCTTTCTTTTATTTTCTTTTTCTTTCTTTCTTTTTTGGTTCTTTTGAGATAGGGTTTCTCTGTGTAGCCCTTGCTGTCCTGGAACTCACTCTGTAGACCAGGCTGGCCTCAGACTCAGAGATCCACCTGCCTCTG
>CAJQZJ010000094.1:0-13315 GCA_907164525.1 Lophiomys imhausi | reverse complement strand
GTTTGTTATAAGTGAATTTAGAAATAAATAAGAGTTAAATAAATAATAATTTAAAAGTTCGGTTTCATTGGTAGGTCTAACTTATCTGGCCTCAGTGTCTGAGTACAATATTGCCCGCTTGTACTTAAGATATAAGTTGATCTGGTCAAAATGTCTGCAGAGGCAGGGAGCTCTCTCCCCTCTGTAATAGAACAACTCTAACCTATGGCTAAGGAAGCAAGTTCTGTAACAGGCATCCTGGTACACAGGCCCACAGAACCCTGGAAGTTTAGAAGAGACAAAACAGGACAGTTTTATGTGCCTGGGACCCCAAATGGGCTAGGGAATTCATTTGATGCATGTTTTAATAAGAAGATGCTTCAGCTAGCCTTCACAATGTCAGATTCAGCAGTCTTAGGTTACGGTGCTTGTCTTCGAGGTTCAAAATGGCTGCTAGTCACCCCAAATTTCACTTGATTGTAAGAAAAGAGATATCCAACCCACAGCCTGTAGGCCACATGTGACCCAGGCTAGGTATGAATGTGGTCCAACACAGAAAAAGACAAAGGGAGAGAAGAAAGAAAGCCAATTTCATCTTAAGGAGACCTTCCAGAAGTTCTATATACCACGTTTGGATTTTTCATTGACTGGAACACGTATAGTTGTACATAGCAGCAACAGAGGCTGGGATTTGCCATTCTCAATGCCGTCTTGGCCAGCCTCATGGTGAGCTTGGAGTTTCTGTCTTTCAGGTAAATGGTGTGCTAGCTTTTCATTCATGACAGGCACCTGAGGACATCAACTTAAAGGGAGGAAAGACTGGTGTTTTACCAACAGTTTCAGAGATTCTAGTGGATGGTTGGCTTGCTCCAGTGCTGTGGGCCCGTGGTTGGGCAGAATGTGGTGACAGCAATGGCATGTGGTGGAGCAAAGCAGCTCACCGCATGAAAGATAGGAAGTAGGTACGAGGAAATGACGCACTAGTAGCTTTCTCCTGTTTCCTCTTCTAGTCCATCCAGACTCTCAGCCTAAGGGATGGTACTACACACATTCAGGAAGAATCCTCTTTAGTTGATCATCGCTTTAAAAAAACATACTCTCACAGACCCACCTAGAAGCGTGACTTACCAGTCTAGGCACAATCCAATTAAGCTTATGATGAAGATTAACCATCGCAAATAGGAAGGACTCTGAAGCACTGAAAGAGTTCCTGAAAGAGGAGTGCATAGTGGGGTAGGACCTGGAGTTTCTGCCATAGACAGGAAAGGGAGCTTTCATTTTCTCAACAGCATGAAAAGCTAAGAAAAAAAATTGTTCTTATGTTTTACCTGAATGACCCAGTGAAGATGCTCCTCAGAGTCAAAGACTCTCAGCACAACTTCCAACTGAATATGTCATACTGGGCACAAACTTTGCTGTTTGCTTTCTCCTAAACCTCCACTAAGCTGACCTGGAATACATTTTGAAAGCAAAAGGGAATGAGTTGCTTTCTGGAAAGCAGGGTGAAGTGAAGGAATGACTATACACTGAACTACTTTTTTTTTTTTTAAGTAGGTCCCTTCCTACTTTTTTTTCTCCTTAAGAAAGATGCAGCTAGCCGGGTGATGGTGGCACACGCCTTTAATCCCAGCACTTGGGAGGCAGAGGCAGGCGGATCTTTGTGAGTTCGAGGCCAGCCTGGTCTACAAAGTGAGTCCAGGACAGCCAGAGATATTCAGAGAAACCCTGTCTCGAAAAACCAAAAAAAAAAAAAAAGAAAGATGCAGCTAAAATTGTCACCTCTAGCTTCCCACGCCTCTTGCCCTCACATGAAGCAAAAGACTAGGAATTTTTCAGATGATGACTAGTCTGTGAAAATATACTATCTTGAAAATAGTTTAATTTATATTTGATTAAAATGACAAAGGAGTGGTAGTTTACAAGGCAGAAATGTATTTGATGAGAAATTGGAGCTTAAATAGAATAAATATTTCAGGTTTGGGGCAGTGTTGTTTTCCTCACCTCATCGAGAGATGAGTAACTAGAGGACTCTTATATTTCAAGGTATCAAGAACACAATGAATAAGATTTTGAAGCAAAAGGGCAAAGTCCTCTTTCTGTCATCTGGTACATTTTTGAGTTTACACATGCTCTGACTGCTGAAAGCAGAATTGTACCTCCTCTTAAATATTTGCTTTCTAAGGGCAGACAGTCTCCAGGATGTATAATACAATAGTTGTCATTAGTCATAATCCTGGACCGTTGTATACCATAGGAAGTTCTATTTGCTAGAGGTAATTGTTTGCTTGCTGAAGTTATAAACTTTGTTCATCTTGGGAAATTGAATTTTTCTCTCCCGTTTTGTTATAATTAAGCTGATTATCACCACATGTGCTATCATTGAAGTTTCCATTATTTTCCATGTAAATTTCCTACATAGTTTCTAATAATGCTGTGTAAATTAATCATAGAATATTCATTTATAAAATTTATCATGAAAAACTATTCTTGTACAGACTCAACAGAGACTTGGAAACCCTAATGATTAGTATTCTACCAAATCATTCTGTAAGGAAACCCTATCCATTAGGTAGTCCCTGACCATGCGCTCAAGAGTTTAATCCTTTCCTCATTATGAAATACAGACAGACATATGGGACATTTAAAAACTGATAAAATTTTACAACATTTAAAAGAGAAAACCAAGCAATCAAGGAAAACCTTCCCTGAAGGACTCTAAAAAAAATAACAGGAGAATATTTTGGATTAGAAAAAGAGATCATCAGAGAAATGCAACTAAAGATGACCCTGAGATTCCATCTCACACCTGTCAGAATGGTTAAGATCAAAAGCTCAAATGGCAGCACATGCTGTCAAGTTTGTGGAGAAAGGGGAACCCTCCTCCATTGCTGGTGGGAGTGCAAGCTTGTACAACCAGTATGGAAATCTGTCTGGTGACATCTTAGAAAACTCGGTATAACTCTACCTCAAGACCCAGCCATACCACTTCTGGATATACATCCAAATGATTCCTCACCAAAACACAAGGATGTTTCCTCATCTATGTTAATAGCAGCCTTGTTTGTAATATCTAGAAACTGGAAACAACCCAGATGTCCCTCAACCGAGGAATGGATAAAAAACAAAAACAAAAAACTGTGGTACATTTACACAATGGAATACTACTCAGCCATCAGAAACAATGAAATCATGCAATTTGCAACCAAATGGATGGAACTAGAAAAGCTCATCTTGAGTGAGCTAACCCAGACTCAGGAAGATGCACATGGTATCTATTTACTTATATTCATATAATTTATCCATATAGTACAGGATAACTATACTACAACCAATGCACCAAAGGGAACAGGAACATAGACTTTGTGACCTGTCAATGAGACACTTTGCCCTAGTGGTGTTGCCATGCAGGCCACCATATATGAGAAAGCTCTTAGCCCTCATATGACTGCTGAACTGGGGCAGGGGACTGATATGTAGGGTGGAAAGAGGACACTGTGATGGAGATGTAACCTGAAGTAGTAAATAAACATTAAAAAAGAAAAGAAGTTCATATCTGGGGTATTATGTAAAGGAGGGTTTATTTGGAAACAGAGGAAAGATGACATCATCAACTCTAAATTGAGAGGTGTTCAAAAAGGCAAAGATTTAGACAGAAAGAGAGAAACAATATAAAGATAGATTCAAGAGGCTCAGTGTCAGTCAATTCATATCCTAACATGAACAGGAACAGAGAAAATGGCTGAAAGTACTGAAGGAAGAGCAAGACAACAGGGCTTCAGGATATAAAACTTTAAGTGTAGGTAGAAGTCCACTAAGTATCAAGAAACATGGCTGAAAAGACCACACCTGAGATGTAAATTTTAGATCACTAAATACAAAGCTAGTCTTTATTAATGTAGCTCCTGACTTCTTGTACTTTGCAATGGGATTTAAACAAAAAGGATGTAATGGCTTCATGAAGCAGGAAAAGTGCCCAAGCTATCAAGAGTGAACATAGAATAAGATGGTTTGCAACAACCATTTTTTTAAAAGTTTACCTACCCTGTACCTTTCCAGTGGGAGCTAGAGAAAGGTATGTCTCAGTGATACAAGGGCACAAAGCAACAGGAGGTACAGGATCAAGAGAGAAGCATTGAACCAACAACCTAAGGAATGTGCCAAAGAAACCTGCTACTAGGACTGACAGGACAGGGGCGAGGCCTTCAGAGAAATGGACAAAAGAAAGAGGACAGGTAGGCCTGCTGGAAGGTCTACTGATGAACTAACCGGAGAGTACATGGGAAACAAAGAAGGTAGGAAAACTAGGCAGTTTTCACAGGAAACATGGTGTTGTACAAGAAAGGAACTATAACCATGGAACCATACACAGCCAAGCAAAAATGTTCATTTAGTCACAAAACATCCTTATTTTATGTCCATTCTTAAGCCAATTGATATTCATTGTAAGTGGAATAATTATTATGGGATGCCTTTCTATAATTTTGCAGAAAAAAATTTAAAGTTTATGCTTAGTATCAAGGAGATTGGAGGAAGGTTGTGTGTACTAAAGAGCAGAAACACACTTGGGGAACGATTAAGTTAGAAAGCAATCCCAAAGTTAATCAAGCAGAACACTATACCAGAACTCCTGGGGTGGAAGGAAATGGAATACCATTAAGACATATCCTTCTTTATCATTCTCATTCCCTTTCTGGGGGTCTGGTCTCTTATTTCTGATATCTCCTTTCTCCTCTCAATGTAGACAGTTTCCATAATAATTTTGCCAAGCTGGGATCAGAGAAATGCAACTCAAGGCAACTCTGAGACTCCTTCTCACACCTGTCAAAATGGCTAAGATCAAAAACTCAAATGACAGCACATGCTGGTGAGATTGTGGAGAAAGGGAAACACTCCTTCATTGCTGGTGGGAGTACAAACTTGTACAAGCACTATGGAAATCAGTCTGGTGATATCTTAGAAAACTTGGAATAAAGTCAGCCTCAAGACCCAGCCATAACACTCCTGGGCATATATCCAAAAGGTTCCTCACCAAACCACAAGGACATCTCCTCAAGTATGTTCATAGTAGCTTTATTTGTAATAGCTAGAAATTGGAAACAACACAGATGTCCTTTAACTGAAGAATGGATAAAAAAAACTGGTACATTTACACAATGGAATACTATTCAGTTATCAGAAACAAGGAAATCTTGCAATTTGTAACCAAGCGGATGAAACTAGAAAAGCTCATCCTGAGTGAGCTAACCCACACCCAGAAAGATATACATGGCATGTATTCACTTATAACTGGATTTTAGCCATAGAGTAGAGGATACCTATCTTACAACCAACAGACTGAAAGGAACAGGAACATAGACTTTGTTACCTGTTAGTGGGACACTTTGTCCTGGTAGAACTGCCATATAGGCCCCCAGTGCAAAAAGAAGCTCTTAGCCCTCATATGACTGATGAACTGAGGGGGGCTGATAAGTGGAGGCACCCCACACCAGAGGAGTAGGAAAGAGGGGGTAAAGGGTGGGAGAATGGGGCCGGGAGGGGTAGATGGAGGGGGCTGTGATGGAGATGTAACTTGAATTGATAAATAAACATTTAAATAAAAAATTGAATTAAAAGTAATAATTTTGCCAAGCTGAAAACGAACAAAGGAAGAACAGGTGATAAAAGAAGAAATAAATTAGTATGCAGTGATGAACAAGAATGGATTATTGAAACATACCATCACACAAAGTTCAAAAGCATTATTGTTAGTGAAATAAACAAGATTCAAAAGACTAATTTTATTCCATTCCCTGACATTCCAGAAAGGGCAAAATTGTAGGAACAGAAAGATTAGTGATTGCCAGGCAGTGACAGGAAGAGGTCTGTATAGTATAGTGTATATAAAGTGCAGTAGCATAGAGAACTCTGCAAGGGCAGAGGTGTCCTTTCTCATGATTGTGGTCATGGTTACATGACACTACATCTATGCCCAAACTCAGAACTCTAAAGTGAAAAAAGTAAATTGACTCTGTGTAAGTTTAAAAAGCAAAAACAAACAACACCCCAAAACCCCAAAACAACAGCAATAAAACCCCACAAAGTTGGGGGCTATGAAGTGAAATTAAAAATACATAGTTAGGGCTGGGGAGATAACTCGTCAGTAAACTGCTTGCTGTGCAAACACAAGAACCGGAGTCTGACCTCCAGGACTTATGGGCAGTGGCCTGGGTGTGACAGTATATGCTGGTGATTGGAATTCCAGAGCCACGATGACCCCTGGGGCTCAGTCTTCAGCCAGCCTAACCTAACTGGAGGGATCCAGAACAATGAGAGACCCTGTTTTGTTTTTCAAAGATAAAGGTGAACAGCAGTGGAGGCTATCCTCTAGCTCACATGCACACGTATACCAGCATGAACACACACAAGTGAAGTTACAGGGCCTGGGGATATAACTCAGTGAGAGAGAGCTTGCCCAGCATGCTTAAGTTTCCACATCTTAAAAAAAAAAAGCAACATATAAGGCAGGAAACATAGGGTGTTTCAATCTTAAAATTTTTGTATTCTCTTCATTTGTATTTTAATATTTGTGTGTGTGTGTGTGTGTGTGTGTGTGTGTGTGTGTGTGTGTGTACTATTCTTGGTTGTCAACTTGACAAAATGGGGAAGGGGTAACCTTTATTGAAGAATTGCATCTATCAGATTGGCCTAGAGACATGACTGTGGGGTATTTTCTTGACTAGTGATTGCTATAGGAGGGCTCAGCCAACTGTGGGTGATGCCATCCCTAGGCAGGTAGGCTGGGCAAGCTGTATAAGAAAGGCAGTTGAATAAGAGCAAGAAAACTACCCAAGAAGCAGCAACCCTCATAGTCTCTGCTTCAGTTCCTGCCTAGAGGTTCCTGCCTTGAGTTCCTGCCCTGACACCCCTCAGTGAATGATTGTGACCTGGGCATTGTAAGATGAGATAAACCTTTCCTGTCTTATTTTCTTTTGGTCAGAGTGTTTAATCACAGCAATAGAAAAGCAAATTAAAATGTATGTGTTGGGGGAATGGGAGTGTGTGTGTGTGTGTGTGTGTGTGTGTATACACCATATATTCCACAGCTTACCTGTTGTGTTGGCTAATTTTGTGTCAATTTACACAAGCTAAAGTCATCAGAGAAGAGGAAGCCTTAAATGAGAAAATCTCTCCATAAGATCAGGCTGTAGGCAAGCCTGTAGGGCATTTCCTTAATCGGTGATTGATGGGGGAGGGCTCAGTCCATTGTGGATGGGGTCATCCCTGGGCTGGTGGTCCTGGGTTCTATAATAAAGCAGACTGAGCAAGCCATGAGGAGCAAGCCAGAAAGCAGCACCCCTCCATGGCTTCCGCATCAGCTCCTGCCTCCAGGGTCCTGCTGTGCTTGAGCTCCTGTCCCGATTTCCTTTGATGACGAACAGTGACATGGAAGTGCAAGCCAGATAAACCCTTTCCTTCCCGACTTGCTTTTGGTCATGGTGTTTCATCATAGAAACGGAACCCTTTCTTTTAAATATTTAAACCTTTAGTTGACATGTGAGATTTGTACTTTGGAAATTTTAAAGGCTTATAATGTTTGTGCATGTGAGAATATTCTATATATAAGGAAGATAAAATATGTCATTTGTTCATATTGATACTTGGAGTTCAAAGCCAGGTCTTTGAATTTTGAATTTCTGGTTCTCAAGGACACATGTAATAATAGTAACACAATATTACTATGCTTAGTTCTTAACTGTAACATATAAATATAGTAGCAGAGATGAGGCAAAATATAAATAACCTGCGTGGCATATCTAGTGAAATTAGTATTGAGTCAGTAAAATGATTGACTTAAGATTGTGTATGTGGGAATAGATTAGTAGACACACCAATGCCTTTGATTAACCCTTGATTAAAATCAGGATCAGCATCTGAGAGGAGGCCACACTGTTTCTACAGGACTTGCAGGGAAGGTTAGGAAGTTGTGGGCCGAAGCACTTTGTGAACTGAAAGCACAGTACTGCCAATCGGCCCTTTTCTAGCCAGGTAAGGAAGACCTTGAGTAAATGCTTACAATGTCATTTCCCTGCCACACAGTAGAAGTTCAATCGGCCATTACTCTGCCTCTTCTCATGAACTTGCATGTATGTCATTCCAGTCTGCTCGCTAAGATGAGTAAAGCGCTTCCTCTAATATTTGAAGTTGGAATTAATAGTTCCACAACTACTCAAGAAGGAATATTTGACAATAGCTTTGGGCATGAGTGCTATAGAAAACCAGGTCTGTTCACAGAAAGCTGTAAACTGCGTTTACCATATGAGGCTGTTCTTGCCATGGAGGTATTTTGACTGGCTAAGCAACTGACTCTGATCTCACTGACCTGGCATCTTTAATACATACTCATAACAAATACCCTACCTCTTCTTTCCTATGAACTACATCACATAGCAAAATGTACTTTGGCTTTCAGATAGCAGATGGTACCACTGTGTGTTAACATTATATTAGATTTAAGCCTCCCTGTAAAGATATAAGATGTGAAACGATAAGCTGATTTACTATAGCAAATTGTCTGGCTTGTCTTCTGTCTAAAATATTTTATCCTATTTTATAATACTGTGATGCAAATACTGGAAATCATGGCTTAAGGAGAGAAGGGCTTATCCTGGTGTGCAATTTCAGTCAACCCATGGCTGCTCAAGCCCATTGATTTGGGCAGAACACCACACTAGGAATATATGGTGAGTGGGAGCTGTTTACCTCATTGCTGACAGGAAGCAGAGACACACAGACAGGTAGCAGCCAAACAGGACAAGATTTAATCCCAGTGCCTGTCTCCCCTGATTCACTTCATCCAACTAGGCTTTGCTTCCTAAAGTCACTGGATCATCTCCGATGGCTCAGCTTGTGCTTTGAACACTTGTCTTCCAGATGTTGGTGCAAGTCCGGGAGGTTGTGGAACTCTCAGAAAGTGGCACTTACTAGGAAAGGTAGGTCACTACAGCTGTGCCTTTGGGAAGTAGAGACTGCTTCTGTCCTAGCTTTTTGAGTCATGGGCAGCTTCCTGGTCCATTTCCATGGAAACAGCCTCACCTTCCTGGTCCACTGCCATGGAAACAGCCTCACCTTCCCACCTCCATCAATTTAGCTTCTTCACCTGCCTTCTCTGTGGTGATAGAATGAACCCTAATAAACCCTTCCTCTCCCAAGTTGTTTCTGTCAGATATTATGGAGACACCCATACAAAACAAGTAACTAATGTAGTAATTGGCCAGAGTACACTAAAGGGTCCAGGATCCGACCATAGTAAAGTCTAAATTCTATTAAACTGTAGAGAAGAGATAATGTCTTAAAAAAAAAAAAGAACATGGTCTGCTATGTAGCCCTAAGTGGTCTAGAATTCACTACGTAAACTAAACCAGGCAGGCCTTAACACTGTGTAAACTAGGCATGCCTAAATGTTATAGGAATCCTCTTGTCTCTGCCTCCAAAGTACTGTGGTTCCAGGCTTGAGTAATTGTGTCCAACTCCACAATGCCTTTTCAATGAACCCTGTTCCCAAACATAAAAGAAAATGGTGCCTCAACTCTTGTTCTGTTCTGTTTTGTTTTGAGACTGCATTTCTCCGTGGAGATCTGGCTGTTCTGGAACTCACTATGTAGACCAGGGTGGTGTTGAACCTAAAAATCCACCTGTCTCTACCTCCTGAGTGTTGGAGATTAAAGGCATGTGCCACCATGCCTGACTGCACCAACTCTTTTTGAGGCTAGGTTAGCCTTGTTTACAAAGTTAAGAAAACCAAATCAAGTTATAAGCCCACTCTCACTTATTAACACAAATATGAAAATTATAAGCACACCCAACTATATCTTAAAATATAATCCAAAAGGCTGTCTACCAAGAAAACAATATTAGAAAATAGAAAATCTATCAATGTGATGTATCACTTGGATAGAATAAAGAGAAATCAAGTGATTATGTCAATAGATACAAATGAAGCATTTGATAAAATGTTCTAAGGAAACTAAGTGCAGAGGAGAACTTCCTGCATCTGCTGAAGTCTGTATAACCAAATGTACATTGCATACATTCCTTTTGTAGATGAAGAAAATGTGTTAAGAAAAATAGAGATCCTGCTACTGTAATAGTGCAATAGATAAGGCAATCGACTAATCAAATGAAATATGTATGAACTAGAAATGAAAATAGAAACAAAACACAGCTTGTTTAGGAAAGGGTTTATTTCAGCTTCAGGTCACAGTCCATCACTGAAGGAAGTCAGGAAAGGAACAAACCCATGAACTTGAAGCAGAGACTAGGGAGGAATGCTGCTTGATGGCTTGCCTAGGGAGCTAGCTTTCTTCCACAGCCCACATGCCCTACCCTAAGTCAGTTAGCCATCAAGACATGACCACAGGCTGGGCTGACCTGGGCAGTCTCTCAACTGAGGGTCTTAGCTCCATCGTCAGTGCAACAGATAACACTAGCTAGGACTTTCCATTCCTTCTCAGCATGACACACAAACATGTCACTTGAAAGCCATAACCATTTATTCCTTGCTTCCCAAATTCTTATGCTAATATCATAATGTAAATCACAGTATAAGTTTAAAAAGTCCTACAATCTTTAAAAATTACACTTCAAAAGTCCAAATTCTCCTTAAAACAATGACAAAAAAAAAAAACAAAACAACCCAGCCTGTTAATTGGATCTGATAAAACAAAAAAAGTTACATATTTTCTTATTCCACAAAGGAAGAACTGGAGCATAGAAATATTCAGATGGGAGCGATACCAAAATCCAGCTGTGTTACTCTGAATCCTACAGCCCAATGTCTTCATCTGTAATCTTCTGGGTTCCAGGACTGAGCATTCCTACTTCTCCAGCTCTGCCAAGTACAACCCAGTAGATGTTGGAGCATTAGTCTGGTTCCCCTCCATACCTGTGCCTCACCTTAGTGGATGGACCTATGGTTCTGGCATCCACTATATTCTGTGGCACTCTTTCTACTTCCTCTTCCACAGGGTTCCCTGAGCCCCTAAGGGAGGGTTTTGATTGGAGACATCTGTTTGGGGCTGAGTGTTTCAAGGTCTCTTACTCTCTGCATATTGGCTAGCTGAGGGCTTCTGTCTTTGCTCCCATCTGTTGTTGGAGGAAGCTTCTCTGATGATGGCTGAGCTAGGCACTGATCTAGGAGCATAGCAGAATCTTGTTAGGAATCTTTTTATTGCCATGTTCCTTAAGCAGCACAGTAGTATATGGTTTTCCCTTTGGTCCCTGGCCTAGCTAGTCTCAGGTTCTTGACAATTCAAGCCACACTGGGTATGGGTTCCATCTTATGAAGTGGGACTTTAATCAAATCACATATTTTTTGGTTATTCCCACAAGCTCTGTTCCACTATTGCACCAGCATACCTTGGATGGAGGTCACCATTGTAGACTAAAGAGTTTGTAGCTGGGTTGGTGTTTACTTTCTCCTTTGGTAGTGAGCAGAGTACCTTCCAGTACCATAAGCACTAGTTCATAAGGAGTGAAAGCCCCAGGAGGCACTAGCTTGACTTCTCCATGTTCAATGAGTTGTGTCAATGAGATCTTCAGCCACAGAACCTTCTTGTCAGCTTATGGAGTGCAACCAAAAACCTTTCAATAGCTTGGGTTGTTTAGAAGTTCCCATGGGACCCCTTTGGCCAACACCTCAACTAGATGTAACTGTGCAATGAGGTACCCCAATGTTTCAAGCTCCAACCACTAAGTAAACCCATCCTGGAAATCTCTCTCCATTTTCCAAGTTTTATATAGCCCTTGCTCACCTTGGAATAAAGGCATGAGCTGTTTCACTAGAAATCGTCTGAGAGAGCTGTTTTGCTCTTGTCTAAGAGCTGTAACACTGTGATCTTCGGAGTAGGATTTCTCCCCCAGCATTCCCAGCCAGACTGGGATCTAATCTTTGGAGAAGACTTTCTCCTCCCAGCACATCCTGAAGACCCTAGCAGTCCCTGAATGTGCTTGGACAACCCCAGGGAGGAAGCAGATCATGGAACTACACTCCTTCATATATGTATATATTTTAGAGCACCTCTACCCTATTAAGTTTCCATATTACCCCACAAATGGCCCTTAATTTCAGTTGTCACTCCCTATATTCTTTCCTTTGCTCCCTCTTCCCTTTCCCTCCTCATTTGATTCATCCTGTTCCAAAGTCCATCCCTCATTCATCCATAACTGTCTATTCTATTTCCCCTTTTTATGGAGATCTGTCTTTCTTCCCCTAGTTTCTTACTCTATACCTAACCTGTAGCTATACAGATTGTAGAATTAACAGCTAACATCCACATATAAGTCAACATGTAGTGTATTGGTCTTTCTGGGTCTGGGTTACCTCACTCAGGATGACTTTTTCTAGCTCCATCCATTTACCTAAAAATGTTATTTCTTTTTTCCTTCTTAACTGCGAAGCAATAGTCCACTGTGTAAATATACCATATTTTCTTTATCCATTCATCTGTTGAAGGACACCTAGCATGTTTGCAATTTCTATATATTATGAATAGAGAAGCAATGAACATGGTTGAGCAAGTGTCTCTATAATAGGATGAAGCATCCTTTGGGTATATACCCAAGAGTGGTATAGCTGGAAGTTGATGTAGATTGATTCCCTGCTCCCTGGAGAATCACCACACTGATTTCCATAGTGGCTGTACAAGTTTACAGTCCCACCAAGAATGGATGAATGTTCCCCTTGCTCCACATCCTAACCAACATGAATTGTCACTACTGTTATTGATCTAACAATTCTGACAGGTGTAAGATGGAATCTCAGAGTCTTTTTGATTTGCATTTCCCTGATGTCTAAATGAATGGTAAACATTTCTTTACATGTGTCTCAACCATTTGAATTTTGTCTGTTGAGAAGTCTCTGTTTAGATGTGTACCCCATTTTAATTGGGTTTTTGTTTTCTTGATATTCAGTTTTTAAAATATATTTTTGATATTAGCGTCTATTGGATGTGTAGTTGGAATTAACTTTTCCTGTTTTGTAGACTGCTTGAAATAAATCACTATTAATGACAGATAAGATACCTTGTAGGTGAACTCACAAAATTGGCATATGTGTTGGAGTTAACAGAAAAGTTTACTCCAAGTTAAAGTTAAGTAACTTTGATAAAGTTAAAGTTACTTAATAAAGGATCCCTATGTCATAATACTTTCTTCACATCAATAATTTAGATGAATGCACTTTAAGTATTTTTACTAATTCTTTGAGAATTTCATACAATATATTTTGACCATTTCCTCCTATTTATCCCACCCAATGTTCCCCACTTCTGTGACCTCCAACTTTGTATCTTTTTAAAAT
>CAJQZJ010000093.1:943579-970298 GCA_907164525.1 Lophiomys imhausi | reverse complement strand
TTTGTTACTGAGATGTAACTTGAAGAAAAAAAAATAAAGTATTTAATTAAAAAAAAAAAGACTTCAACATAAATCCAGACACACTAAAATTAATAGAAGAGAAAGTGGAGAAAAGCCTGGAACTCATTGGCACAGGTAGCAACAGAACAAAAATAACTCAGGCTCTAAGACAAACAATCAAGAAATGGGACCTTATGAAATTGAAAAGCTTCTGTAAGGTAAACGATACTTTATTAGAAAAAAAACAGCAGCCTACAGATTTGGAAAAGATATTCACCATCCCTACATCTGACAGAGTGCTAATATCCAAAATATATAAAGAATTCAAGAAATTAAACATCAAAAACTCAAATAACCCATTAAAAATGCAGTATAGAATTAGAATGAGAATTCACGAAAGAGGAATCACTAAAAGGCCAAGAGGCACTTGAAGAAATGTTCAACATCTTTGGTCATCAGGGAAATGCAACTCAAAACAACTCAGAGATTCCATCTCACACATTTCGGAACGGCTAAGATCAAAAACTCAAATGACAGCACATGGTGGCAAGGATGTGGAGAAAGAGGAGCATTCCTCCATTGCTGGTGGGCATGCAAACATATACAATAACTTTGGAAATCAATCTGGAGATATCTTTGAAAATTATGAATAGTTCTACCTCAAGACTCAGTCATACTCTTCCTTGGCATATATCCAAAAGATTCTCAAAACACAAGGACATTGCTTCAACAATGTTCATAGAAGACTTATTTGTAATAGCCAGAAACTGGAAACAACCCAGATGTCCTTCAATTGAAGAATGGATAAAAAACAAACAAACAAACAAAAAACACAACCAACCAACCAAACAAACAAACAAAAAAACTGTGGTACATTTATACAATGGAATAGTTCACAGCTATCAGAAACAAGGAAATCATCATGCAATTCGCAATCAAATTGATGGATCTAGCAAAGCTCATCCTAAGTGAACTGACTGAGTCCTAGAAAGATAAACATGGTATGTATTCTCTTATAAGTGGATATTAACCAAATAGCACAGGACAACCATCCTACAACTCACAGACCCAGACAGATATGAACCTAGCATTATTATTGTAGGAAAACCACCACACAACAGTGAGTCATAGAGCCTGTGGCAGGTTAGTGGAACACCTTACACTAGATGGTGTGCCATACCAAGCCCCAGAAGAAGAGCAACCTCTTGGTCCTCATATGACTGATGAACTGAGGGAGTATGATATGTGAGGGCCCAAGTCATCTTATGAGAAGGAGTATACCAAGAAGAGGAATAGGGAGGGAGGAAAAGAGGGATGGTTGAACCAGGAAGGGAGGAGGGAGAAAAATGTTTGAGAGGTACCTTGAGAAAAGAAATTAATTCAAAAAAATAGAGTAACTAAGCATAAAAATATAATAAAATTAAAATATAACACTAGAGACAGAAACATACAGATCTTTTAGTTCAAGTCCAGCCTGACACAGAGCAAGCTCCAAATAGAGAAAAACTTAGATTCAGGGTGGTGGTACATACCTTTAATCCCAACAATTGGGAGGCACACGCCTTTGATCCCAATACTTGGAAGGAAGAGACAAGCACATAAGATTTGCACTGATTTAAAATGTAAAAGCTGTTTGCAAAAGGCATGCTGAAATTCAAAGTAAATTGTCTTTTGTGATCTCAAAATATATACACTTAAATGTATGTTTAGTTCCAAAACATAAGAATTTTTTAACCTCAATTGAAAGATAATACTTTTTATATTATAAAAAAAACCTAACTTGCTCTTGGAAAGATAATATCTGTCCCCCCCCAAAAAAAAAGTAGCACCCAGAGTTAGGATTAGGGCAGGCTCTGTTCTTATCTTTCCAGGAGACTAAAAGCATCCCTCTAAGAAGTTCGGGGGCAACTGGACAAGTGAAACTTCTGAAGAAAAGGGACGAGACACCAAAGAGTATAAGTAGCCCAGATGATCAAGATTCTCAGACTTCCTAAATAGCTGTTTCCTCCAAAATCTAAAACCAGAACAACCCAAAATGGCTAACAAAGATGATTCAGCCCCACAGACTTTTACAGCCAGGACTTCAATAAAGCCATGAAGTTCAGCCTCTGATAATAACTTCCTAGGACATTTAAATAGCTAAATGAGCTCTAAATACTACTATTAATGTGCTTAACCATTTTTTCCATTCTTATTTGTGCCCCCAAACAGGTTTCCTACATCCCAAATCAGCAGAAAATAATTTTAAGAGATCATCATCCCATTCCCAGAAGGTGAGGTGGGTGATTTTTTTTCTTTCCCCCACTTCGGTCATTTGATGGGTTATAGATGTTTGTTGTTATTAAGGGGAATTCGTAGCAAGTTGTAAATGGTCTTGTTAAACAAGGTTTTGGAGGCTAGACTCAGGGATTTCTCTCTTTATTTCTCTATCCTTTCTCTCCCATGTAAGAAGGTAAAGACTTGGGAAAAAAATGGGATATAGACATAATATAGGAATGTAAAGAAAAAGGGATAGATTATTGAATATGGTCTTTACTTTGTATATTGATACAAAAATAAGATTATATTAGGTTATATGGGTATTGATTGATCTTTTTATATTGATTAAAAATTAAGAATATGTTGGTTACATCGGTTTTCATCTTTGTATATTGATATGAAATTCAGGTTAACTCTTTTTAAGGTATTGCATCTATGTAATAATTTTAAAAAGCTATGTGACGTTTTGGCCTTTTGATGGTAACTGTCACAAACTGTTTAGAACAATTAAGAAATGGACACTAAGTCATTCAAACATGTCATTTTGTAGATACTACCATAGTTTATCAGAAATGTTTTCTAAGTTAATCAGAAATCAAATTTTTAAGAGAATAGCAACATTTGCTTAATCAAATATATAGAGATAGATAGGTGGTCTTAAAAAACCTGAAGAGATCTGTAGAACATGGCATTCAAAGATGTTTCCTTAACCTAAGGTTTTTTGATATTGAGACATTTCAGCTTCTGACAGTACCCCCATTCTACTTCAAGTAGATGATGAGAATTGAAGAATCTCCATTTGGAGATGGTTGCATTATGGGAAAGTTTCTTAATAGGCAAGAAAAGTCCCTTGTTTCAACTGTAGACAGAATGCTCTCCAAAAAGCACAAAACTTGTAAACAGGAAAGTTGACAGCCTAGCTTTGCTAAGATAGGGTTGGCAAGTCCTTTCTAATACCTGCTTTATAACTGATGTCTTTCAGAGATATTGGGACAAAAGCCTGAGGATAGTTGCTCCAATGTATTGAGAGAAATTGAGGACTGTCCTGGCAGCCAGATGTCTGCTATTTCTTAGTTTTGGAAGCTGCTGGTTTCACACTTCCTGTTTTTTAAGATATGTTTATTCTTCTCAGGTCTCTGATGTGGTTGAAGACTAGATAGTTCTAGTCTCATAGTTAAGTTTGAAGTTATTTAGGAATTAAAAGGATATTCTAGGTCTAAGAACATATTTTAAAGGTGGAATTGCAACTTAGGATGGAAACTGAGTTAGGTATAGAACTATAAACTCATTGATATAGATAGATAATAGAATATCAATATCAGTTGCTAAATACCTATGGACTAGACATTGGTAATATATGTTATGCAGTATAATTTTCATAAGTGTGGACTAATTATTCTTACTGTTTTGTATTGTAATTATTCTTATAAGAAAAAGAGTCTAAAGGGGGGGGTTGGGGGCAAAATGATGCACCTTATATTTAAAAAAAATGCAGAGAGGAAGATGAGGAAGAATAAGGTAGGAGGGTGGGATTCGAAGTGGGAGGAGGGAGGCAACTATGATTGAGATGTAACTTGAAGAAATAAATGAATGTTAAAAAATAAGTGATGAGGTGAAATAAAGGTGATGCTTTATTGTTGTTTTCTGTTTCTCTATTGAGTTTAATTTTATTCAGTTTATTTCATTTAATTCAAATGCTACTTCAAATTTGCTTCCTCAAAGTGGCTTTCACAAATATTAAAACCTAAGTAGCTGTCTTTAATTAATTTTTTTCTCAAGCACTGTACTGGGTTATAAAAAAAATAGAACCTAATATTGCTTATAGTGTATTTGTGTTAGTTTGTATACAGGGTAAGTTTTTGTGAAAAAATAAGCAATAACAACACTCAACCTGAGAATTCTATGGTTTACATGAGGTAGAAATTGATTTATCTTGATAAAAAAAAATCCAGAGGCAAAGATCCATCTTTAGAACACACAATCTTATCAAGTTGAATTAATTCCAGACTTTAACAATGTTCCATTTTCATCAAGGACATATATTCAATCAAGGGAATGGAAGAAATAATAAGTTTAGCATGGAAAGCCATGTGGAGTACTGCTTGGATTTTAAACAAATGGTAAATAAATAGTTACAGCTAATAGATAGTTAGACTAGAAAATATGTTAAGCTTAGTGGACTTGTTAGACCTTTAGTGTTATCTGTCTCTTCACATATTTCCTTGTATACACTCCCCTCTCCTCCTCTTTACCATTTAGTCCTCCAAGTATAATTATTTCTGTATCTATTTATATACTATACTCTACTGTGTCTTCTTCACAAGATCCCTGCCTCTTCACTGGTCCATTTAAAGCTACTTAACTTCTGTGATTATTCATATTGAAGGATACATACTTCAAATTTAAAAGCTAACATTCATATATACAAGAAAACTTGCAGTATTTTTTTCTTTATGTCATGTATATGAGTTGCCTCACTCAGGATACATTATTGTAGTCCCATCCAATTACTGGCAAATTTTATAATTTTGTGTATCTTAACTGGTGAGTAATATTCTATTGTGTAAATGTACCACATTATTATTTTTTATTCATCAGTTTATGGACCATGAAGTGTGTTTCCATTTTCTGGCTATTTCAAATAGAGTGATACTGAAAACCTCAATAATAAGGTACAGTAAAAGTCCTTTAGTTATAACTACAAAAGTGGTAGTATAGTTGGATTTTTTGTTGCATCAAATCTCAGATTTTTGAGAAACAATCCATACTGAGTTCCATACTAGTTGTACTAGTTTGTACTCTACAAATTACGAATATGTGTTCTACTTTCTCTCATCCACATCAACATGAACTCTCATTTTTTTTTTTGGCAAATATTGTTCAATCTTACACGGATAAAATCAATTCCCAATGTAATTTCAAGTTACATTTCTCTGGTAGTTAAAGTAGTAAAGAATTTATGTGTTTCTAGATAATTTGTGTTTCAGTTTTTGAGAATTATCTGTGTAGTTTTTGGCTTCTCTCTATAGTCAGAAGATCTTTGCCCTAGTGCTTAAGACAACTTTTACTTATGTAATTAAATGTGTAGAAATTGAGCTGATGTCATCTAGAAACTTCACTCCTACTGATTAGTGTTCATAATACTGGAAAGTTTTTCTCATACTATCATGTGAAAAATGTAGTCAATATCACTCAGCTAGCTGCAAACTCTGTGACCTACCATAGTTACTGCCCCCCCAAGATATAGGAATTGCTAACAGTGGGAGTGGGAATTATCTCTGACACTTTTGTCTGCTTTTGGGACCCTTTTCATCCAACTAGGTTTCCTAATCTAGTCTGATATGAGGGGAGGTATCTAGTTTTATTGCATCTTGATATGCCATGTTTGGTGGATATCCCCGAGAGTCCTACACTTTACTGAAGGGAAATGGAGAAGAAGTGAATGGTGGGACAAGGATACTAGATGGGGAGAAAGGTGGGTAAAATGTGTTTGGTATATAATATATGAGAGAGAAAAAAGATATACTATTACAATAGTGGTACAAATGTTATAGGAGTAAACAATCACTTTCTTATTGAATTTAAGATGAAAAATATTAATTGAAATCCATACCTGACAGTGTTAAAGTGGTCAAGAACTAGAAAGTAGAAGGTTCTTGGACTGGGGGAAAATCTAATAGCATTATTCTGATAAAGGAAAATATCAAAAAAATAACTCTCATGGATATATGGCTACACCTATAGATAAGAGCATTTCTCAACCTTCACCAGAGAAAGGTCTTCTTGTTGTAGATGAGAAATAACACAGAGGCCCACAACTAGACAATGTGCAGAGTTGTCCTAAATGGTATATCTTTCTCAAATATCTTCCCTCAGTGCTCAGGATAATATGGGGAAGAGGAGGAAGGAAGATTGTAAGAGCAAAAAAATGATGGATGAGCTTAAGGAAACAGTGCCATTTAGTCACAAAAGGACCTATATATTTGAGCTTCTAAAGACAATGACAGCATGCACAAGGCCTATACATGATCAAATTAGACAAAATCCAAACACAAAGAAAGTTATGTGAAAACAAAATCCCAGTGCAAGTTAAAAGCTATTTGCAATTGATAAATGCTGGAAAAGGGGATACAATTTTTCTTAAATGGAGTCTCACTGGGTATATTTGAGGAAAGACAATAAAAAAGTTGATATAAATATCTCTATTGTAGGGTATAGAGTTCACTGGGTAAGTGATCATGAGTAAAATAGCAAGGTGATGTGGTAGTTCTAATTTTTAGAAAAATATTTTAGATTTTTCCAAAAATGTTTTCTAAATTAATCTTTCTGAAAACATTTTAGGGAAAAATAGAATATTGTAAGTATCTCAACTCATTTAATATTTCTATTTAGTAAGTTTAGTATCAATCAATGGCCCAAGATAAGCAAACAGATGATATTTATTGCATTTTGAGCTATGTCATACTATGTTATGTTATCATTCAGTATCATTATATATATTAATATAATGATTAAATACTTATTGCTTACAACAACCTTGACAATAATCATAAATCTCATTTTATGCCTGGAAAATTGAAGCACAGGAAGAAGAACCTTTTCAAGTTCATAGAAATAATAAATGGCACAGCTGGTATAGTAAACATCCAAAGGGTATGGAATTCACAGTCCATTTAAGACCTTTAGTCACTGAATTTCAAATTTCACTGCCTTGTCATAACTGATCCTAGAAACAAGAAACAGCATATATTTCTATGGTCAACAACATCCACCACAACAAAATTTTCAAAATTTGTGGTAGTCTCCTAAATTATTGCCTAATCAGGGATATCACAACTCCTTCTCCTATAAAAAAAAAAAAGTAAGGACATTACCCCTAACAGTTGAAAAGTAGAATTACATAAAAGAAACGTCTATACAGATTTTAAAAAACTGCCAGCAAAGTAAGTATACATACAGACTATAGAATGGGAGAAAATCATTGCCAACTGTAGCTCACAAAATTGATTAAAATATAGAATACAGAAAAGACTGTAAAATGTACACACATAGATTTTTTTCTAATTAATAAATGAACTTAACAGTTTCAAGATATTAAAAAACAAAGAACATGTTATAAAAGTGTTCAACAACCTTAACCTTTTAATAAATGTAAAGTAAAACTACTTTGAGGTTCAATCTCAAAACAGTCAGAATGGCTATCATGAATAAAACAAATGTCAGAACATCTCTTAGATGGATGCCCAGGAGTGCATTAGTCTTGAGGTAAATTGATCTATTCCCAATTTTCTGAGAAAACACCAAATTGACTTTTACAGTGGTTGACAAGTTTACACTCCATAGCAGCAAAGGAGTGTTCCCTTTGCTCTACATCCTTGCAATCATGTACTGTCACTTGAGGTTTTGATCTTAGCCATTCTGATGGGTATAAAATAGAATCTCAAAGTCATTTTGATTTTCATTGCCATGAAGACTAAGAATATTTAACATTTCTTTATGTACTTCTTGAATATTAGAGATTCCCCTGTCAAGAATTATTTGTTTAGCTCTGTAAATCATTTTTTAATTTTTTCATTTAGATAGTTAGTGTCTAGTGGGTGAGTTCTTTATATGTTTTGGATATCAGCCTTCTGTTGGTTGTAGTGTTGGTGAAAATCTTTTCCTATTATGCAGTTTGCTATTTTTTCCTTTTGATTGTGTCTTTTGCCTTACAGAATTTTTCAGAGCCGTGATTTATCATTTTTTATTACACAAAACAATTATTACATAAAAAATCACAACTACTAATTGTCAATCTTAGTACCTGAACTGATAGTGTTCTGTTCAGGATGTTGTCCCTTGTCTTATTGTGTTCAAGGCTATTCCCTACTTTCTCCTCTTCAGGTTCAGTATATGTACTTTCATGTTCAGGTATTTGAGCAACTTATATTGAGTTTTGTGTAGGATGATAGCTATGGACCTATTTACATTCTTCTACACGTAGACATCCCATTAGAATAGCAAATTTGTTGAAGATACTTTCATTCCTTTTTATATTGTAAATGTTGATTTTATTTCCTCAGACAATGGATTGAATTGACAACTGTACCCAAGCTTTATGAATATATTGCTTGGCCTGAGCCAATCACACTACTTTCTCTGTTCTAGCTATCCCTAAGCCTATGTCTTAAAGCTTCTATTCTCCATACAATCTAATCTTCTGCAAACCTGGACTTTAAAGGCTTCGGCTTCTAGCCTTTGTCTGAAATAAAATAATTTCAGCCTCTGAGATAGCAGAATAAACTTACCCTTTCTGACTCTTTCTGAACTCTGAATGGCTGATTCAACCCCACTATTCTGGTCCAAATTTCTCTCCAAGCTGTTTGATTCAAAGTTACTTTTTTTGGTTTGTTACTGAATTGCTCCACTTGGCATCAAAGTACTTCTCCCTATATTCTATTCTTTTGACTTCTCCTTCTCTGATTATTCTGTCTTCATCTGTGTCTATAAACTGACCTGGTAAAACATTCATATACATTACTCCTACTCATTCTGACTGTGTTGCTCTTAAGTAACCACTCTTTCCTGTGTTATTCTACTGAGAATTGGAATATCCTACCTCTGATTCATTCTGTTAAATCTTTCTCTGATTTGTCACTTTGTCTGCTCCTCAATTAGACACCACTTTCAAATAAGCTGCTTCCTTCTACTAATGAAATTTTCCTTCATTGTTTAGGACTGTATTAAGGGTATGTCTTTATTCCAGGCAGATCATACTGTGATTCAGACTGTGTCTGCCTTCCAGCCAGATCATTTAGACCAATAAGGGTCTTGGATGTGATCCCTTGCCAGAGAAGCTGTGTTGATGGGTTAAAATTCTTCTATAGTACATAAAGCAACTTTGCTTCTGGATTGCTCTGAAAATGGGTGGAAAATATAATTCTAGGAATAAAAAGCAGTTTCACAGCTTTATATTGCCTTTCTGACCTGTGATAGTTTCCTCTCATATACTGCTTCCATTGGGATATGATTAGGAAATCATTTTTTCTCTGCCTTGTGGATCACCAAGTCTCATCGGTTGTTGATTTTCCTAGCTGGAAAAATCTATTACATCAAGAGTTTGAAGGCCTTGATGTACCTCCATGCATCATATCTTTAATGAAATTAACCAATATCCTCCTGCTCTCCAAGGAGCCTGAGCTATTTGGGTTTTATCACAGCTCTCCACTTCAGTAACTCTAGAGTTTTACAATTAGCATGTTCAATTAAAATTAGTTAAAGTGTAGATTTTTCTATACCCTCTCCACTTGAGCAATGGCAGCTGGACTTCTGTTTGCTCAAACACTTACAGTTTTCATAATTCTCATATTACAATTAAAAGAAATATCTGTCAAGCTACAGGTAACATTATAACATATTTTTGACACACCCATTTAACATCGTTATTTTTTATTCTGTCAAATGACTTTGAAGTATTTCTAATTGAACGTAAAGAGTAATATAAATTTTAGCCTTGACATTTGGAAGGCATCTATTGATCCTTTCATAAGCATAAAATCATGACAACAGCTTATGGATACTGATCTCTCCTAGGAGGTCTGGTAGGATTCCACCTTCTGGCATCAATCGCAATTTCTACCTTTTCCATTAGAGTGCATCTGAGATTAAATTCCTTTTTTTGCATCATTTGTTCTCAAAGCTTTGGTTGTTTTCTTATCTGCAGTTGTAGTGAAAACAATAATCATTACAATCAAAGCACTACACCCTTAGGCAGGGGAAAAGCTGAATCTGTGGCAGAATTTTCCAGAACTTGCTGATGTGGGCAGGTATGACTGAGTGATACTGGAAAGAAGAAGGAATGTACAGTGCTCCAAGAAATACTCTAAGACATACTCCAAATGATTTCTGAAGATTTACCTCAATAGATGTGCAATTGAGCATACAAAATATCATTTGATTTCATTTTATTTTTAGACAAACAAAATTATATTTTAAAAAGACAAATGCCAATTGAAAAATTTCAATTATAGTTTTTGAAAAAGTATTTGAAACTTACAGAAATCCCGTATTAATTGTGTGTCTAGTAATATATCTGGCAACTTTCTACCATAAGCATTAACACACACACATTTTCCATGTATTCATTCCTTCTAGTTCTCTGGAATCTAATCTTTGCATTCTGGGCTGAGCACTAAAATAAACAAGTCTTCATATAATAATTTCAATGTTTGGCTTTGGGGAAATTTGCTACAAATGATACAATCATTGTAAATAAAAATAAGGGAAAAGAGAATGCACGGTGAAAAGGATTATAGTAGTGTTTGGGATCTGAAGAAATGGTGATTAAAACTAACCTGGTACATTTTGTAACTAATTTCCATAGTAAGGAGGAAAAAAAATTCTGACAATGGACAGATTCCCAGGTGGAAAGTTAATATTTGGCCACATAGTCAATACACTAAAGGGCATAAACAGTGTGTTCTATACTCTTTCTCTTTTGTTCAGAAATACCACTGTCTAGAAATGTAAATCTTTTTCAGTTTTCTTCTTTTAGATTAATTTATTTTTTAATATCTATTTATTACTTCAGGTTACATCTCAATCACAGTCCCCCCCTTCCACCCCTCCCTGTCCTGTCCTCTCACCCTCTACCCCCATCACTTCCATTCCACTCCTCTGGAGCAGAGTGTCCTTACATAACACTCTCCCACCGCAGTTCAGCAGTCATATGAGGGCCAAGAGCCTCCTCATACACTGGGACCCTACAAGGCAGCACCAGTAGAGCAAAGTGTTTCAATGGTAGGAAACAAAGTCGATGTTCCAGTTACCCTTGGTTCATTGGTACAGTTATCCTGTACTATATGGCTAAAATCCAACTATAAGTGAATAGATGCCTTGTGCGTTCTTCTGAGTCTGGGTTAGTTCGCTCAGGATGAGCTTCAATAGTTCCATCCATTTGGCTGCAAATTGCAGGATTTCATTGTTTTTGATGGCTGAGCAGCATTCCATTGTGTAGATGTACTACAGTTTTTTAATCCATTCTTCAGTTGAGGGACATATGAACAATGAACACAGATGAGGAAACTTCCTTGTGATTTGGTGAGGAATCATTTGGATGTATACCCAGAAATGGTATGGCTGGGTCTAGTAGAGCTATTCCAATTTTATAAGATATCGCTAGACTGATTTCTATAGTGGTTGTACAAACTTGTACTCCCACAAGCAATGGAGGAGTGTTCCCCTTTCTCCACAACCTCGCCAGCATGTGTTGTCATTTGATCTTTTGATCTTAGCCATTCTGACAGGTGTGAGATGGAATCTCAGAGTCATCTTGAGTTGCATTTCTCTGATGATTAAGGATGTTAAGCATTTCTTCAAGTGTCTCTCAGCCATTAGGGACTCCTCCTTTGTGAATTCTCTGTTTAGCTCTGTTTTCCATTTTTTGATTGGATTATTTGGTTTCTTGCCATTTAATTTCTTGAGCTCTTTGTAAATTTTGGCTATTAGACTTCTGTCAGATGTGGGGTTGGTGAAGATTTTTTTCCCAACCTGTAGGTTGCCATTTTGTTCGAATGACAGTGTCTTTTGCCTTACAGAAGATTTTCAGTTTCATGAGGTCCATTTACTGATTGTTGGTCTTAGATCCTGAGCTGTTGGTGTTCTGTTCAGGATGTTGTCACCTGTGCCGATGAGTTCGAGGGTTTTCCCCACTTTCTCTTCAAATGGATTCAGTGTGTCTGGCCTTATGTTAAGGTCTTGATCCACTTGTACTTAAGTTTTGTTCAAGGTGATAAGTATGAGTCTAATTCCGTTTTTTTACATGTGGATATCCAGTTAAACTAGCACCATTTGTTGAAGATGCTGTCATTTATCCATTGTACGGTTTTGGCTTCTTTATCAAAAATTAAGTGACCATAGGTGTATAGGTTCATTTCTGGGACTTCAATTCTATTCCAATTCCATTGATCCACTGGTCTGTTTCTATACCAGTACTATGCTGTTTTTATTATTATTGCTCTGCAGTACAGCTTGAAATCTGGATGGTGATACCTCCAGATTTTTTTTATTGTACAGAATTGATTTAGCTATTCTGGGTTTTTTGTAATTCCATATGAAGTTGAGAATTGCTTTTTTCCATGTCTATAAAGAATTGTGTTGGTATTTTGATAGGAATTGCATTGAATCTGTATATAGCTTTTGGTAGGATTGCCATTTTTATTATGTTGATCCTACCTATCCATGAGCATGGGAGATCTTTCCATCTTCTGATGGCCTCTTCAATTTCTTTCTTCAAGGACTTGAAATTCTTGTCATACAGTTCTACCATTTGCTTAGTTAAAGTTACCCCCAGGTATTTGATATTGTTTGTGGCTATTGTGAAGGGTGATATTTCCATAATTTCTTTCTCAGCCCATTTATTTTTTTGTATAATTTTTTTACATTAATTTTGTATCCAGCCACCTTGCTGAAGGTGTTTATCAGCTTTAAGAGTTCTCTGGTGGAATTTTTGGGATCGCTTATGTATACTATCATATCATCTGCAAATAAGAATAAGTTGACTTCTTCCTTTCCAATTTGTATCTACTTGATCTCCTTTAGCTGTCTTATTGCTCTAGCAAGAACTTTAAGTACTATGTTGAAGAGATATGGCTAAAATGGACATCTTTGTTTTGCCCCTGAGTTCAGAGGAAATGCTTCAATTTTCTCTCCATTTAATTTGATGTTGGCTGAATATCACCTTTATTATTTCTAGGTATGGTCCTTTTATGCCTGTTCTCAACAGGACTTTTAGCATGAAGGAGTGTTGTATTTTGTCAAATGCTTTTTTCAGCATCTAGCGAGATGATCATGTGTTTTTTTTTTCTTTTTTTTTTTCTTTCAGCTTGTTTATATAGTGCATTACATTGATGGGTTTTTGTATGTTGAACATTCTTGCATTCCTGGGAAGAAACATACTTGATCATGGTGTATGATACTTTTTATATGTTCTTGGATTCGGTTTACCAATATTTTATTAAGTATTTTTGCATCTATATTCATGAGGGCAATTTGTCTGAAGTTTTCTTCTTTTGTGGGGTCTTTCTGTGGTTTAGGAATCAGGGTGACCTTGGCCTCATAGAATGAGTTTGGCAGTGTTCCTTCTGATTCTATTTTGTGGAAGAGTTTGAAGAGTATTGGTATTAGCTCTTCTTTGAGGTTGGTAGAATTCTGTGCTGAAGCCATCTGGCCCTGGGCTTTTTTGGGTTGGTAGATTTTTAATGAGTGTTTCTATTTCCTTAGGGGTTATAGGGGTGTTTTGTCTTTTAACTAGGTCGTGATTTAACTTTGGTAGGTGGAATCTATCAAGAAAAATTTCCATTTTTCCTTAGGTTTTCAAATTTTGTGGAGTATAGATTTTTAAAGTAGGACCTAAATATTCTCTGGATTTCCTTTATGTCTGTTGCTATTTCTGTCTTTTCATTTCTGATTTTGTTGATTTTTGGCTTTTCCCCTCTGCCTTTTAATTAATTTGGCTAAGCATTTGTCTATTTTGTTGATGTTTCTCAAAGAACCGACTCTTGGTTTCATTGATTCTTTGTATTGTTCCTTTTGTGTCTAAGCTGTTGATTTCAGCCCTAAGTTTAATGATTTCCTGCCTTCTGTTCATCTTGGGATTGTTTGCTTCCTTTTTTTTCCTAGTTCGTCTAGTTCAGCTGTTAATTCAGTAATGTGAGCTGTCATAATTTTCTTTTTGAAGGCACTTAGTGCTCTAAACCTTCCTTGTAGTAATGTTTTCATTGTATCCCATAGTTTTGGGTATGTTGTGCCTTCGTTTTCAATGGATTTTAAGAAGTCTAGAAACTTACTTTTAGTCTCTGGAAGATAAGCATTTCAGAAGTAATGTTCGGGGAATCTCTTGGACAAATCCAATGAACAACTTGTAAGGGGACTCTGTGCTTTGTATTGAATTCTTTTCAAGATAGTCAGTCTTGGGTAGAGTATTACCAGCCCAGATATGAAATTTTATATGTATATAACATCTACTATTACATGCAGTTCTAAGTAAATAGATAATAATTTTATGATTCTTTTGACATTTTCAGACATCTTTACTGTTAGTTTACTCTCTTCTCTCATTCTTCTTTTGACTTTATCTTACCGTGCCCAAATTAAAGAATCTTCATTTTTCCTGTTTTCCTTTCAATTCTCTGTTACTCTGCTATTTACCTAACTGTTGATTACTCCCCTATGCCACCCATGGTCTAATCCCTTTTTACTTTTTTGTTTGTCTGGAGTTACTCCAGGTTTTATATTCACAGGAACTGCAGATGATAGAGAACATGTGATATTTGCCCTTTGGATCAGGTTTACTTCATTCAAAATGATCTATTCTATTTCTGTCAATTTACCTGCAAAGTTCAACAATTTTTCTTTGCAGATGAATGTATCTTGTATTATATATGTACTATACTTAATTTATCCATTTGTAGGCTTAAGGACATTTAGATACTTTTCTTTTGTTAAATGTGATGACTAGTGCAGCAATTGACATAGCTGAGCAAGTATCTGTGAGGCTCTATGTCCAGTCTTTGGCCTATGCCAAAAATGGAATATCTGTGTATTTGACAGATTTCTTTTTAGCTTTTTGGAGTTGACATTGATTTCCTGAGTGACTACACCAGTTCGCAAAGCTAGCAACAATGAATACATGTTCCTTTCCTCCTACACTAGTTACAAGCTGTTTTGTTGACTTTTGTCATTTCGATTGGGGTAAGGCAAAAATCTCAAATTTGTTCAATTTGTGTTTCCTCAATTGCTAGGGACATTGAACATTTTTTAGATATTTCTTCGCCATTTTATATGTTCTTTTGAGGACTGTTAAGGTCCCAAGTTCATTTTTGAAATGAGTCATTTGTTTCTTTGCTTCTTAGTTTTGTGAAATTTTTATATATCCTGAATATTAATTCTTTCCCTGATGTATACCTTCCAAAGACTCTTGCTCGTTCTGTATGTTTTGCTTCCTCTTAATATGATTGCTTGTTTCTTTAGATATTCAGTAGCTTTTTATTTATGATACCCCATTTGTCAATTGTTGACTTCATGTCCAGATCTAATGGGGAGTTATTTGGAAAGTCCTTTTCTACGACTCTGTCCTGTGGAGTAGTATTGCTCTTCACATTTTTGTACTTCAAAGTATGCTTTATGAGTCATGTCCTGGTCTTCTGTTCACTTTTGAATCTACCCATTCAGTAGCTATTTTTTGTTGTTTTGTGATTTTTTTAGCAACCCAAATTTTAATTTTTTTATTATTTTTGTTTTTTTGAAAAGAAGATTTCTTTCACAGACTACTTTTTTGTTTTTATTTTAGTGGTTTTTTGGTTTTTTTGTTTTGTTTTGTTTTTCAAGACAAGGTTTCTCTGTGTAGCAGTACAGGCTGTCTTGAACTTTCTTTGCAGACCAGACTGGCCTCATACTCACAGAGATCAGCCTCTCTCTGCCTCCCAAGTTCTTGGATTAAAGGCTCATAGACTATTTTATGGTATGGTTTTCCATACCCATCATTCCTCCTAGATCTTTCCCACATCTCTTTCAATCAGAATCCATACCTTTCACTGTAACAGTAAATTTTTATTTATCACACATATATTTATTAATACTTAACCATTACCTAACAATTGTCTATAAGAATTCTAAATCCTAAACCTAAACCCTAACTCTGAAACCTAGCACCTAAAATATCTTAGTACCTATAATATAAGCATTTAACATTAACCTAAGGTTTCTCAAAAGGATATTTTTCTCTGAGAGTGGGTCCTGATCATTGACTGGTCTTCGTACAATTTTCCAGTTTTAAAGTCTGTTAAAGTCTCTGAATTTTGTTCTTTGCCTTTTTGGTCTTAAGACCAATTAACATATGAAAGCTTCCCAGGAGGCTCACATATTCAGATGCTTATGGCCTACAAAGGCCCGAATTCGAATTCCAGGAGCTCCATATCTAAGCACTCCCCAATCTCTGGGAGAATCTATCTGCTCTCCAGACCTGAAATGGGTCAATGGCAGAGGGTGAAACATTATGATGAGATTGTGATGCATGTTTTTCCGCCAGTCAAGGAAAATGTTGTTGAGTCAGGAACAGGAGAGAGAGCCAACCCTCTGTCCACATGAATCCTGCCTTAAATATCTTCACTTCTCAGCAGAAGCTTTCGTGTACTTTTAAAGTTATGTCCCTGAGCTCAGTCTTTTTTCAAAAAAGCTTTTGGCAGAGGGTGTGAATTCACAGGTAGTGGGCAGATGTGGACAGGTGCCTCAGGGAATGTCATTCAGATGCTTTTCGAAGAAAGCTGTGAAATGACAGCAGACCTCCAGAGCGCAGGCACCTCTCGGGGGCATGTCCTGCCCTTAACCCTAATATCAAATACTTCCTGATCCTTGGTGAATTCCCAAGGACATGTTACTTCAGAAGTAAGTCTTTTATCTTAAAGTCCAGCCTTATTCCAAGTTCACTATGCTATTATATGCTAACACTAAACCTACCTACCACACTTCCTCCCTTCTCACCAAACAATCAATTTTTCCTAACAATACTCATGTGTCTATATCAAGAAAAATCACATGAATTGTTTATGTACAATACATAAACAAAATACACATAAATATATATATATAGTAATATTTACATCTTTTGACAATCAAAATACAACAAGGTAAGGTATCTATTATTTATGTGTAAAAATAATCATATGAATTGTTTATATACAATACATAAACAAAATAAACATCATAATATGAAATAATATATGAAAAATATCATTAAATTTACCTTAAATTTTTATAAATATATAAAATAATATATATAAAACCTTAAATCTTTTCAATAAACATCTTATCCATAAACATAAATCAAGATTATTTTTAAAATGTCCTAAATTTATGAAATATTTTTTTAATGATATGAAAAGAAAAGAAAAGAAAAAAGAGATTCCTGAGTCTATCCCCTTTCTTTGTCCCAAGTAAATCATTCTTACGTCCATTTGTCATATCCATTCATTGTAGATGATGACAAAAAAATCACAGCATATAACATATAACAAAACATACAAAAAAATATTATCCCAAGTTTAGGGATAAGAGGTGAAAATATATTTTAGGGGATATCCTTAAAAATTTGAAAAAAAATGGCCAATTCTTAGGAAAGCTATCTGTAGCTTTTATTATTTTATCCCTGTCTGATCGATCATTTTTGGCTAGTCCTTAAAAATTGATTTGCATATATAATTTGAAAAATTGAAGCAGTTTGTTAGGTTGGATCCTTTGGTCCATTTGTCTTGTCATTATGGTCACTTAGTCCTTGGTTTTGAAAACAGAATTTTCCTTAAGTTTAAGATGGAGAAAAGGATATATTAATTTTAAAGTCAATTTGTAGCATAAGCTCCATTCATGTTAAATGAAGGAATGAAATATTATGAACATTAGACAGTTAATAAAATACTCTTAACAAGTGAAGATGTTTATGTCTCCGCTAATGGTAGATTTTGTTTTGTCTCTCTGATCAAATCTGATCTTTATAATTTTTGTTGGGATCCATATCTTTTCATTACCTGTAGATACATATGCATAACCACGTCCCCATCTTAGCACTATTGCAGGTTTCCATTTTAAAGTCAAAATGTCCTTATAATATATTGGTTGGTTTAATTCTTCAGTTTTTTTTATAACCCAGTGTCTTTCAGCTACAGTGGTACCTTTTTCAACAACATTCAAAAAAATTAAAGTTAGCAGAGCATTATGTAGCCTGTCCCTGGAATTCCTTAATTCCCCCTTTTGTTTAATAAGCATCTCCTTTAAGGTATGATTAGCTCTTTCTACAATTGCTTGTCCTGTAGGATTGTGAGGCATACCAGTAACATGTTTTATATTATAATATGCAAAGAATTTTTTCTTTTTATTAGATACATATGCAGGAGCATTATCAATTTTCATTTGTGCTGGTACACCCATAAATGCCATAATTTCTAATAAATAAGTAACAATGCAATCAGCCTTTTCTGAACTTAGAGCAGTTGCCCATTGTAATCCTGAATATGTATCAATGGTATGATGTATGTGCTTTTGTTTTCCAAATTCTATAAAATGAAACAGATTTAGTTCTCAAATCTCATTGTTTTTAATACCTCTAGGGTTACTTCCAGCAGGTAATGGAGTTTTGTTGTAGAAAGAACATGTAGGACATTTTGTAATTATTTCTTTGGCTTGTTGCCAAGAGAACTTTCTCTTTAAACCTGAGCTGTTAATATGATGTTTTTCATGAAAATTTGAAGCTTCTAACAAACTTCCTATTAGTAATTATTCAATCTCTTCATTACCCTGTGCCAATGGACCTGGCATCCCGTATGAGATCGAATATGAGTAATATACAATGGGTTATTTTTGTTTCTGATGACCTGTTGCAATTGTGTAAACAAAGAAGTTAATTCTGTGTTATCAGGAATAAATTCAGCAGTTTCTATATTTAATATGACTCTTTTTGCATATAGATAATCAGTAAGTATGTTAAGAGGCTCAGAAAAATCTAATAATACCATAAGGTTTGCATAAAATTCTGCTTTTTGAACCGAGGTATATGGACTTTTGATTACCTTGTTGATCTTATCTGTCGTATATCCTGTCATTCCCTGTTTGTTTGCATCAGTATAGAAAGTTGGTGTATCAGGAATTGGTGTTCCCTTTACAATATGAGAAAGAATCTAGTTAATTCTTTTTCTAATTTGTATATGTTTGGGTATTTTTGGAAAATTTTTATTAATTTCTCCCAACGAATTACATCGAGCTCTTTGCCAATTTTCATTGATTACCCATAATGACATAATCTCAGTATTAGTAAGAGGCACTACTATTTCAGCAGGGTCCATTCCTGACAATTGATGTAGTCTTATTCTACCCTTTACAATTAGTTCAGTTACTTTTTTCTATATGTGATTTTAGTTTTTTACTTTGTTTATGTGGTAAAAAATTTTTTTCCATAATACTATCTTCCCGTTGTGTAATGAGTCCTGTAGGAGAATGAGTTTACAATAAAATAACCAAAATGCAATCAAGTTTAGGATCATTTCGATCTCTGTATGTATCTTGTAATCTTTGTTCTACCAACATTAATTCCTTTTCTGCCTCAGCAGTTAAACATCTTGGACTGTTCAGATTTGAATCCCCTTGCAATGTTTGAAACAAATGACTTAACTCATAAGTACTTAAACCAAGGGCAGGCCTTAGCCAATTTATATCTCCCATTAATTTCTCAAAATCATTAAGAGTTTTCAATTGGTCTGTACGGATCTATACCTTTTGTGGTCTTATTTTTTGTTGACTTATTTTATAACCCAAATAGTTGATTGAATCTGCTCTTTGCATTTTTTTTCAAGAGTAATTTGCTTCTTCACTGTTGTACAATTATATCTGTGAGATATGCTTGGCCAGAAGGCTCAAGATGATGTTCCAAAAGTATCGAGAGATATTTGAGACTGTCTGGACAGCAAACTGCCATTTTTTTTTCCTTTTTGGAAGCTGCTTTTCTGTGCTTCCTATTCACTCAAATAATAACTTTATCACTTCTTAAGTCTTTAATGGAGTTGAAGACGTAATAGCTATAAAATTTCAATTAAACTTGAGTTATTTAGGATTTAAAAGGAAATATAGGATATGATAAAAATTATTTAGGTTCAGAAATTTAGACACACCAAGATAGATAGATGATTTTTTTTCTTCTTTAAGATTGTCTGATACAAATAGGCTAAACATTATATGTGTAACTTTTATATATGGTTTTCTTGATTGTTTTATATTTGTTCTTATTGCTTTTACTATATGAGTTAAACATTTTTTTAGCTTTTTATTAGACAAAAGGAGGGAAATGATGGGGTGATATTAAGCATTCTAAATGTTGATTGGTCCTGTTTGCTGTCTGTTACTTAATTGACTCTGGTCAAATAAATGCTGAGGGGTCGAGATTGGGCAAAGACAGATATAGGTGGGACTAAGTTGCACAGGATTTTACAGAGAGAGAGAGAAAGAGAGAGAGAGAGAGAGAGAGAGAGAGAATCTTGGGAAGAAGAAGGTTGCCAGAGAGAAGCTAGGAGCAAACAAGGTGGACACGCCATGGGGTAGATTAAAGAATATTCTTCAATGTGGCCTGGAACATCAGCTTAGCGTAAAGAATAATAGTCCAAAGGAACATATGTATATATGGGGTTATATTTGGGTAATAGAATTATGAGCTAGCTTAGATTACCTAGAATTATACAACCCAGTCCTAGGCTTGTTAAAATCCATGTGGTGATGTGGTGTCTGTGTGTATTTATTTAAAACTGTGGGTTAAGGATTAACACCGCCAAACCAATTAAATACAATATAAATACTGGGTAAATTGTTTAATTAGTTATTTTTTTTCTACATATGGCACCCAGTATACAAGCAACTGGAATTCATGCTTACAGCCGGAGGAAGCCTTGGTGAGAGTAACTTCCTAGCCAAAGAACAGGAAGCCAAACCCAAATACATTTCAAAGGAAGAGCTCCCTTAATAAAAGCTATTGCCTTACAGCAAAGGTGGAAAGCTTAGCTCTCTTCATATGCTAAATAACTGGCAGCCTTCTAAACAGAGCTTGAGAATGGAATTAACCACCTAAAATAAAAATGGAGAAATTCATAATGTCTCAATATGTTTGGATTCCAATTGAGTTTGTTTCTCTTAACATACAACTGATTTTTACACTGACAATTGTGGTTCAATATCTACTATTTGAGACAGATTTGACTAAGATAGGTTTAAAGATATCTGTAAGGGAGAGAGCTTACAGATGGAATGCTAAACTACTGACAATAACAATATGGGAAGGAAGGAGGCCCTGTCCTGATACAAAAGATGGCAATGGGAACAAACATGTGCCTGAGTAGTAGGTGCTTAGCAAGAGTATCTGAAAAAGGCCCACCAAGGATATACAGTCAAAGCTAGATTTCAGGAATAATAAACAGAACTTTAATTGCAACATGGGATGACAATTAGACCAAGGCTTTTAGAATGTTCTTCTTTCTTTGCTTGATTTTTGTTAGATATCTTTGATTTTCTTATATCAGGAGGTAAAAAGGAAATTTTGTCTTTTAGAAATGCTAAAATATAAGAGATTTTTAAGTTTTAAAGAGAAAGGGGTCACAAGCCAGTCTCCTTAGATGTGGGACACCCACTGGAAAACTGGTTTCAAGAGAGATATTAGAACCTAGGGAAGATATGTTCATCGTTGGGTGTGATGGTGCATGCCTTTAATCCCACCATTTGTAAGACAAAGACAGGTGGATCTCTGACCTTTGCCAAGGTCAGCCTGGTCTACAAACTAAATTCAAAACAAGGATATACAGAAAAATCCTGTCTCGAAAGAAGAAATAGAGAGATATGTTAATTGTGAGAAATTATATATTTTCAGAGCAAAGGGACCAAACACCAAAAAAGACAAGACAAACCCAGATGGTCCAGCTCACAATGTTACAGCCAGGAATTAAATGATGCTCTGAACTTTCCCATCCAAAGTTCAAATCTGACTATAACTGCTCAGGACATTCAAATTGCTGAGTACATAGAGAATGGACAACAGATGTTACTATTAAATTGCTCATCTATTTTTTTCTATTTTATTTGGGCCCCCCAAACAGGTTTTATTCATCCCAATTCAGCAGGAAGCAATTTTAAGAGACCGACACCCCATTCCCAAAGGGTGGGGTGGGTGAATTTTTTTTAGGGGAGGTTATTTGATATGTTATAGTTGTTGTTTAGGGTGATTGGTTACAAATTGTGAAATGGTCTTATTAAACAAGGTATAGAAGGTTAGACTCAAGGACTTTTCGATTTCTTTTTTTTTCTCTGTCCTTTCTCTCTTATATTGGAGAAAAGGACTTGAAAAGAGAAAGAGGGGAAAAATATGTATATAATACAGAAATGATAAGATATAAGAATAGATTGTTGAATCTGCTCTAAAAGTAAAACTGTTGCTATGCTTAAAATGAGGTTATCTTTTGATACATTGATACAGAATTTTGTATATTGATAAAAATAAGATTAATTTTGATAGAATTTTATAATTTGCTTATTCAATGATAGATAGATAGATAGATTTATAAATCAATAGATGTCTTCAAAACCTTCATAGATTTACACAAAATATCATTTAAAGATATTATTTTAAAAATTGTTTGACTGAAGACAGTCAGCTCTTGAGAGTTCCCATTTGACTTGGAAGAAAACAATGAGCATCAAAAACAAATCTTCTATCAGGAGATAATTCCTCCTGGACAAACATGTCCCTACTTTCTCAACAGACTATGTACAGTCCAAAGATGGGCCAGAGCTCAAATGCAGGTAAGTTGATGTCCTGATTCTGCAGAGACAGAATGGGAAACTCCTTACTTCCTGCTGCACAATTATGTCTGTGAGATATGCTTGGCCAGAAGGCTGAAGATGATGCTCCAATGGTGTTGAGAGATATTTGAGACTGTCTGGACAGCAAACTATCGTTTATTTTTCTTTTTGTAAGCTGCTCTTCTGTGCTTCCTATTCACTCAAAGAATAAATTTACCCCTTCTTAAATCTTTGATGGGGTTGAAGATATAATAGCTATAAAATTCCAATAAAACCTGAGTTATTTAGGATTTAAAAGGAAATATAGGATATGATAAAAATTATTTAGGTTCAGAACTTTAGACTCATCATGATAGAGAGATGATTTTTTTTTCTTTTTCGAGATTGCCTGATACAAATAGGCTAAACATTATATGTGTACCTTTTATATATGGTTTTCTTTTTTTTAATACTTTTTTTTTTCTTCAAGTTACATCTCAGTCACAAACCCCTCCCTATTCCCCCTTCCTATCCTGCCCTTCCACCCTCTTCCCCCCAGAAGTTTCCCCTTTCAGTCCAACAGATGGTTCCTTCTCTTATAACAGTAAATATTATACAAAACAACAGATATAAATATACCATATTTATGAGAGTTAAATGGCCCAGTATACCTTCCCAATGTCCAGTTTATACATATTTGGCCCCTGACTTTAACATTCTACTATCTAAACATCTCCATGAGTTTAAAGGTCTATATCTGACTCAACATTCATACTAACTTTCAACACACTTTTAAGAGTATCTTTTTAGATCTATAACACCCTCTTGATTCCTAAACAACTCAAAATTTCACTATGAGATTCTAGCTGTCTATTCTTCAACCACCTCAGAGACCTGAGAGGAATAAATATATCTGCTTATATAGGAAGTGCAGGGTCTGCAGCTTCCAAAACTAAGAAATGACATACCAATGACTGCCTGGACAGTTCCCATTTTCTCTCCATACATTCCTGCATCAGTCTTCAGCCTTTGGGTCCTGTTTCTCTGACAGACATTTGTTGTAGAGCAGGGATGGCAGAGTTAGGCTGTCGACTTCCCTGCTACCAAGTTTTGTCCTTTTTGGACAGCAGTCTGTCTGCAGTTGGAGCAAGGGGTTTTTTCATGCCAAGAGATAGGCTTGCCACTAATTCAACCATCTTACACTGGAGATTCTTCGATGCTTATCTTCTACTTGGGGTAGAATAGGGGGTGCTGTCATGAGCTGATATGTCTCAATATCAAAAAAAAAAGAAAATCTTAATTTAAGATAACATCTTTGAATGCCATATTCTGCGGATCTCTTGGGGTTTTTGAAGATGCCCTATCCATCTCTTGTATTTAGACAAGCAAATATTGCTTGTCTCTTAGCAACTTGATTACTGGGTAGTTTAGAGAATATCTGTGATAGACTGTCATAGTAGCTAACAAAGTGACATGTTTGCATGACTAGGAGTTTGTTTTACTTAACTATCCTAGACCGTTTTAGACAGTTGGTATCAAGAGGCCAGAGCTTCACATTTTATTTTTAAGTATCTCTAGGTATGATACCATTAGGAAGTTTTACCTTTAATTTTGTATCAATATACAAAGATCTATTCAATTGTGGTTAAATATACTCTTAATTATGTATCAATATACAAAGATCAATGCCTATGTAGCCCAATACAATCTTAATATTACGTCCATATACAAGGGTCAATACCATTGTGGCCAACTACAATCTTAATTTTGTATCAATATACAAAGATCAATACCGATGTAAACCACAACAATCTTATTTTTGCACAATAAACAATGGTCAATACCACTTTAGCCAAATAAACTACTAATTTTGTATCAATATACAAAGGTATAAGGGCATATTCAATAATATGCCCCTTCTTCTTGGACCTTCCTGTGCTATTTCTATGTCTCATTTTTCTCAAGCCTATGCACTCCTACATAGGAGAGGAAGAAGGATACAGAAAGGAAAAGTAGGAAGTCCCTGGGGCTAACCTCCAAAACCAATTAAACAGGACCATTTATCAGCTTGTAATCTCTTCCCCTAAATATCAGAGTTTTCAGTTATCCTTCAAATAACCAAAAAGAAGGGCAGAGAAACACCTTCCCCACACTCTGGGCATGGGACGTCGCTCTCTTAAAGTGACTTCCTGCTGATTTGGGTCATAGTAGACCTGTTTGGGGCCTGAACCTAAATGGAAAAAGTGGTTAAAATTGTAAGTACACTCCTTTTATGTTCAGTCCTTCTGTTCTCAGCTGTTTAGATGACCTAAGGAGTTTGTAGGCAGAAGCTGATCATGCAGGCTTCACTGAGGTTCCGGCCGGGGCATTGTGTAGAGCTGAACGGTCCCAGCGACATTGGATTGCAGAGGTTGCAGGCCCCCGATGGAGACAGCTATAGAGGAAGTCTGCCAGGCAGAATCAACTGGGTCACTCGTCCTCCTTGGTGCCTATTTTGCTCTCTGCTGAGGTTTCCGCTGTCCAGCCGTCCCCGGGCTCCCCTAATGGACGCTTCAATTCTCCTGGAAAGATAAGAACAGAGCCCTGCCCCAATCCCAACCCTGGGAAAACTACCCTCTTTTTTTTTTTTGGGGGGGGGGGCTACGTAGTACTTCTCCTGAAGCAAATTTGGCCTTCCGACAACATACAAAGCGTTATCTTTCAATCTGGGTTAAAGAAGAAATCATTCTGTCACCTTGGAGCTAAATCAGCTCCAGTGTATATATTTTGAGATTCCCAAAGGACAATCTGCCTGCATCGAGAAGGCCTTTTGTAAGTAGCCTCCAAACCTAGGTCCCTCCAAATCCCATGTGTGTGTCTCTGAACTCTAATTATTGGGATCAGAGACCTGTGGTTCCCATCTGAAGGGATCAAAGATGTGTTCCACCAATCCTGGATCGAAGTATTTCTCTATTTAGAGTTTGCCCTGCCTCTGGCTGACCCTGAGCTCTGGGATCTGCCCGTTACTGTCTCCAGTGTGCTGGGAGCTGGGACTAAGGGTGTACTCTTCTTGAATGGTGGGACCAAGGGTATGCACCCTCACCACCCCGCTCCATATGACTCCAGAATACATAAGACCACCAACTCTATGGTGCTCCCCCCGTCTCCGCTGAAGTCAAAGGCAAGGGCCAACACCTCAATTCTCTTGTATTTTACATTAGCTCCAAGTCTTCTCGACACCTGGAGTTCTGCAAAACCAGGCCGAACGGCTATATCCTCTATTCAATTCACAGTGCTTCAGCCCGGCCACCTGCCCTTTTTTTTTTTTTTTTTTTTTTTTTTGTTAATAGATTTATTTGATTGTTGCTTCAGGTTACATCCTTATCATATTGTAGTCTTTTCCTGCTTCCCAGCCCCACCCTCCCATGCTCTAACCCCTGACCCTTCCGTCTTGTTTCTCTGGGGTGGAGTGTCCCTGCCTAATAGTGTCTCACCACAGATCAGGGTCATATGAGGGCAAAGAGCCTCTTCATTCACCGGAGGCCTACGAGGCAGTATTGCCAGTGAAAGGTGTCTCCTTGCTACTGGGGGAATACTAAAAAAAAAGACTAAAAAACACACAAACCCACAAAAACAAAGAATATCAACAAAAAAAGAGAGGAAAAAGAGAAGGGAAAAGGGAAAAGAAAAAAGAAAAAAAGAAGGAAAAAGTAAAAGATAAAAAAAAAAGTTTATGTCCATGTTCCTTTTGGTGTGTTGGTTGTAGTACAGATATCCTGTACGATATAGTTATAATCCTACTATAAGTGAATAGATGCCATGTGCATCCTTCTGAGACTGGGTTAGCTCACTCAGGATGAGCTCCTCTAGATCCATCCATTTGGTTGCAAATTGCATGATTTCATTGTTTCTGATAGCTGAGTAATATTCCATTGTATAGATGTACCACAATTTTTTAATCCATTCTTCAGTTGAGGGACATCTGGGCTGTTTCCAATTTCTAGCTATTACAAATAAGGCTGCTATGAACATAGATGAGGAGACTTCCCTATGTCTCCGTGAGAGGTCCTTTGGGTGTATACCCAGAAGTGGTATGGCTGGGTCCTGAGGCAAGGTTATTCTTAGAAATCTAGGAATAACCTTG